>JAFLRI010000006.1:0-600000 GCA_022817945.1 Nakazawaea ishiwadae | reverse complement strand
ATCGGAGTCTCTTTAATTCGTGAGAGAAAGTTCAAAAAAAAAAAAAAAAAAAAATTACTAAGAAAAAAAAAAAAAAAAAAAACAAATGTAGATTAGACTAAAAATCAACTAGTTAAGTGAATGACTAGTATGAGTTCAGACCAGCAGAGTTCACGGATAATTGAGATAGCACCTAATGGGTCAATTCCTATCGACTCGAGTGCTAAGCCAAGAAAGCATAGGAGTAAGAATGGTTGTATGACATGTAAGATACGGAAGAAGAGATGTGACGAGATCAAACCTATATGCGGAGATTGTAAGAGATTGAAGAGGAAATGTATTTATACGACACCGGAAATGAGTAATGCCGAAGTTAAAGAGTTGAAAAAACAGATGGAAATACTAGAAGAAGATAGTAAAAGTAGAAAGAGAAGGAAAAAAGAGCCAGCCGTTGACAAGACAGTTCTGGTATCGCCTTTTCAATTATCACCTTTTTTATCGAATTTAGAGACTTATTTGAATGAGTATAATGGGAGCAATACTCAAATTGAAGAATTAGATTTGAATAATGAACAACAGGCATCACCACAACTTCAACCTGTCTTGTATTATTCCCCTTCGAATAATTCCACAGTGACGAGTCTTGACCCAGTGGGACTTAAATTATATGATTATTTCCGCAATAAGTTGGGTTCAATAATTTCTATTGTACCGAAAGAAGAGAATTTATATTTGAAGACTTTTTTACCAATGGCACATCAAGATCTAGGTGTCTTGTATGGATTAATAGCATGGTCCGGATTCCATTCAAATTTACATAAAGAAGGAGAATATTATTTACAAAGATCAGCTGCATTGTTGACTAATTATAATAATGAGAATTTGATTGGCAACGAAGATTTGATCGATATGAAAATTGCAAATTATTTAATCTTATGTGGAGCGGAAATTTGTCGTGGTGATGTTAGTAATTGGAGTCGTTTCTTAACAAGATGTGCAGAGATAATAAGATTGAAAGGGATAAGAAATTTCAACGATAGTAAGACAAGACATTGGCTTGTTAGTAATTTTGCATATCATGATATAATGACTAGTAGTATCATTGAGAGGGGTATTCAATTCCCTTTAGAAGATTATAATTATATTATTAATTTGACGAAATTTGGTTTGAATCCATTACATGGATTATCAAAACCACTTTTCCAATTAATTGGTGAGATAAGTAATTTTGCCATGAATTTTAACAAGATGTTACAATTAACTGTTTCAACTTTATCTGATAATTCATATAAGAATAGATATGAATTATTACAACAAATTAATTCGACACTGAAAAAAATCGATCAAGAAATAGATCAAGCGAAACCAAATTTAAAAGATTTGTATAAATTATCATCTGATGATATTGAATTACAATTAACTTTATTTGAAAGTTTCCAAATCACTGCAAAATTACATTTAAGGCAATCAATTTGGAAATTAAATCCAAAAAGTTTAGAAATGCAATTCCTTTGTATTGAATTACTTCGATGTCTTGATATTGTATTGGGCACAAATGTTGAGAGTTCCTTAGTTTTTCCCTTATTTATATTGGGAATCAATTTAAGTGATGACAAGGATCGTGAACAAATATTAGTTAAGATTGATGAATTTAATAAGAGATATCAGTATGGAAATATTGGAAGACTGAAATATATCATGGAAGTTGTTTGGAAACAAAATTCTAATGGGGAGAAATGTATTGATTGGTATGATATTGTCAAGACTTTAGGTTGGGAATTATCATTTGCATAAACTACAATATTAGAAAAGGACAAGAAATAAATATAAAATAAATAAATAGACTATAATGCAAGTGTGTGGAGTTTCAAGAAGATATTTCATTCTTATTAAAATTTTCCATGACAAAATTCAAACCTTTTCTTGATTTGATAAAATTCTCACCAAATCTTTGATGTGACCAATTTTCAATTTTGTCTTTAATTGAATTAATATGGAATCCTGAGCTGAATTTAACAAAACTCTTTGATATCATCTTGCTTTCTAAATTATATTGAAATTTTGTATATTCTTCAATTCTTATTATCTTTGTATGATCCAAATTTCTTGTATAAGTTAACATCTCTTTCTTTACCGGATCAATCTCTGTCTTTTCAATAATCCAACTATGATTTATATTTTTCAAAAAAGGTACAAGAAATTTTGGTAATCGACCTTTTTTACAAATCAATTTTGTCTGTTTTAAAGTCCCTTGTGGAGTTATTTCATAATTGATCAAATCTATCGATAATACATGAGATGAAAATGGATTTGGATATCTATTTAAATACAGATTTGATACTGTAGTGAAATCATGATCACTATATTGATGAAGTGCTTTATACCATAAAACCATTTTGTCCTATTTGATGATGGCAACAAAGTCTTCTGATGATGCTGATTAATTTTTTTTTTTTCTCTCTCTCTCTTTTTTCACTTTACAAAAATTTTTTTTTCTCTTTCCGTAACTTTTTAGAACAAATCAGAATTCATATTTTACAAATCTATACATTATTGTCTTAAGAAATCATTCAAGTCCATTTCACTTGTGCCATCACTTGTATTACCGTCATATTCTACCAAGATATTGTGTTTTTGTGTTTCCGTAGTTATTGTTGTATTACTCTCTCTCATATTTCTCCATGGTTTTTCCCTATTGAAAAAAACGCAACTTTGAACAAATCCATCAAACAGTTGGAACCATACTGTACAACAAAATAAAGAAAATGGGACTTGGTGATGTTCGGAGTATCGATAAGATTGAGCAACCATTGGTGTGAACCAGACAAAGAAGTATGACAGTGGGTAGATAAAAATATATTTCAAATTTCTCATTATTTGATTTCTTCTGTCATTAAAATCTTGTAAATTTTTCAACTTAATTTCGTTACTAAATGAATCATCTTGTTCCGTTGAAGTATTATGATGAGTGTGTATTGCCTTGTATTTTTGATATATGTAAATGTAAATGGCAATGTAAATGATGAAAATTGATAATATGACAAAATACCGAACTCCCCACGAACTTACAAGTCGCACATATAAGGGATCCAAAGGTACATAACAAAAACTTATATAATTTTTGAAAATTGTATCGACAAACACAATGCATGTTAATATCAATGGGATGGCAAATAACAAGGCAAATGTTGCATATCTGTATGGGTATAAACCTGCTTCTTTAACTATGGGTGTTGTTGTTGAAGGTGATTGTTTTTGGAAAATTAATAGGGCAGTATGTACTGCCATGAAAAAATTGATTAGATCGTTGATATCAAATGAATAATTCACCATGAATCCAACGAAACTGCAAAATTTGAAACTATTTTGGGTAAGATATTTGGAATTTGAATCGTTATGTATAATAGCACTTATATTAAACCATGGGAATAAAAATAATATTATGGAACGTACAAGATCACTTATTAATAGTATCAAAATCATCATATGTCTGAATCTAATTTGTGATTTGTTATAAAAACGATAAAAATAACTTAAAGATGTGATACATGACACAAGTGATAAGATTGCCGGAACAAGTTGGCAAATATCCAATATAATACACTCTCGATATGTTAAATTTTTATATGTAGTTATAGTCATATCATTATTTTGTTGGTCAATTTGAGAACAGTGAAGCAAAAGCAAAAGTTTCGAATAATAGGACGCTCTCTTATATGTATATAGAAAGAGCAATATCTTTTGTAATAAGTCAAATAGTTCAGGGTGCTTGTTTTCAAAGACACTCTTCTTTTTTTTTTTTTTGAAACCCCAAAAAAAAAAAAAAAAAAAAAACAAAATTGCAGCAAAAATCACACGCACAAGATGTTGTTTCCGATGAGATCTGTCTATTGTTTGAAGGAGAGATCTGTAGATAATCCAACTATTCTCAATAATAGATAAATAGTTATAATAGTTATAAATGAAAAGAGGGATATATAATGTAATATTTAATTATAAAAAGGTTTTAAACACTAATCTCCTCTTTATCCAGTTTAAGATTTAAGCTTTAATAAAATGCACTTCTTACATATAATATCCAAATACAGTAATATCCATATTAGGAAGTCAATCAGATAGATACTTTACAACACTGCAATTTAAAGAGACAATTTCAATTTAAAGAGACAATTTCATCTAGATTGAAATAAGGATAATAGTATAGTAAAAATAATAGATATAAGAAAGAAAAAAAATATAACCTTAAAGCGAACCATTGTTTTAGTCTGAGCTATAAAACATAGATTATTGAAAAGGTTTTCTGTCTTGTTCTTCTTCTGGCCATTTTTGCTTATTATCTATATAAATTTACCAAGATGTAAGCTGGTATATCCAGAAGTTTGTATTAAATAAATATGTTAACCTTTTAATAAAACTATTTGAAAATTTTTTTTTTTTTTTTATATTGGAAAAAAAAAAAAAAAAAAAAAATTTCCAAAGGCAAAAAAAGAACGCGTGTAAAAAAAGATAAAAAATTTTAGGGCTTTAATAATATAAGGACAAAGATGACAAAGACTATTACATTTGTTACTGGGAATGCTAATAAGTTGAAAGAAGTATTAGCTATCTTATCAGATGGTTCTGCTAATACCACTATTGGAGAATATAATATCACTAATCAGAAAATTGATTTAGATGAGCTTCAAGGTACAATTGAACAAGTGACTATTCATAAGACTCAACAAGCTGCTTCTATAATTAATGGTCCAGTAATGGTAGAAGATACATGTCTTTGTTATAAGGCATTGAATGATTTGCCAGGACCGTATATCAAATGGTTTGTTGATTCAATTGGTCTTGACGGTTTAGTTAAATTATTAGCAGGTTATGAAGACAAGTCAGCACATACTGTATGTACTTTTGGATATTGTGAAGGACCTGGTCAACCAGTGTTATTATTCCAAGGTACCACATACGGTGTTATTGTTGATTCAAGAGGACCTACACATTTCGGTTACGATAGTGTTTTCCAACCAATTGGGTATGACCAAACATTTGCAGAGATGGATAAAGATGTTAAAAATTCAATTAGTCATAGATATAGAGCATTATACAAATTGAAAAACTATTTACTCACCGGTGATCACTCATCTGTCTCTGAAGAACTGTCATAATCTTCATCTAATTCGTTTGAGACTCCATCTGGGTGATCTTTAATCCATTGCTTGATCCACACAGAGATTCTTTCAATATTACTATCCATCATTTCAACATCTTCACTATGTAATTCAATCACTATATTAGGATCATAACTCTCTCTTGCATCTTGTACAATAACTTCCATAATTTCCACATCTAAATTTTCTTGAATCTTGGAATCTTTATAACCTCTCTTATTTAACCTCTCATATAATACTTCATTATCACATCTTAATACAATAACCAAATCAATCAACCTTTCAGGAAAAATGTCACATACATGCCAATCAACAACTACACCTCCTTCTTCTAACACCGGTTCTATCTGATCCAATAATTTATCTTCATCAACAATATTAGTATCTCTCGATTCATCAAATCCATCAAAGCAATTCAAATTTTTCAGTATTTCACTAATTTGATAATTCTTAAATTTCTTGAATTCTTCACATAATGCCAGAGAATGAGATGTCTTACCACATCCTGGTGTCCCTGTTATTATTATATTAGGTAATAATCTCTTGGTCATCTTGTCTTAGATTATATGGCTGTTTAATATGAAAAAAAAAAAAAATTTTATACATAAAAAAAAAAAGCGTAGAAAAAAAAAAAAACGGAAATTCAAAGAAATCAAATATACACCACATAACCAAAAACATAATATGAATAACTGGCCCACTGCATCATCAACTGTTGAACAGAAACCGAATGGTGCTATTGCAGATAAAGTAGATCCATTCCCCATGTTAGATGGACAACAACAAACCACAGCATCTCCTCAACCAGCAGCAACAACTTTTTTACCACCGGGTTTATCAAGACTGAACACTCCGATAATAAATAGTCAAGCAGCACCAGTGTCAACCACGACTACTAGTACCAGATTAGATGAAGATCAAATGTCAGATATTGACAAGTTTGGATTGAATGGTTTATTAGGAACCATTAGAATGGAAAATATTGAACAAACTAAATTCACAATAGGAACAGATTTAAACATGTTAGGATTAAATTTCCTCGAGCCAGATAAATTATCAACAACTTTTGAGACACCATGGCCCGAGATAATAAGAACCGAAGTGGAGCCAAGTTTCCAAATGGATTCCAAATATAAAGATATTGAAATCTCTAAATTAACTGAAGAAAATTTTAATTCATTAACTGATGAGACATTATTTTTCATTTTTTATACAAGGCCAAATCATTATTTACAAGAATTTGCTTCAAAACAATTAAATACAAGAAATTGGAGATTTCATAAAGATTTACAATTATGGCTAACAAAAGATTCTAATGTAGAACCAATTCAACAAAATAATCAAAGTGAAAGAGGCATTTACATTTTCTTCGATCCTAGTAGTTGGGAAAAAGTTAAAAAAGAATTCGTATTACAATATCTGTCATTACATCAAGTTATATGATCTCATGTATATTTGTTAAAATAATTTAATGCTTTAAAATGATCGTGTATGTAGTTCTCAATTTCTTCTCCTAAGTTGAAAAATTTATAGAGAAAAAACTTGAAAAAAAAACTTGAAAAAAAAAAAATTTTGTAAATTGTTGAACAATTTAGTTGAAATATAGATGTTTGGTCTCAGATTGATAAATAGAATAGCAGTGGGATTCACACCCATCGCTAGAAGACACGCGTCATCTTTGTTGTCTTCGACAAGTATCAGAACAAGCTTGATTCCACCTTCATTTTCATTAAATCAAATATATAATACACAAAAGACAACAACAATACCTAGCATTAGTGAATTAATAATTGGATATAATGAATTACAAACACAATCAACAGAGACATTACAAATGGACTCTGTTAAGAGAAAGAGAAAGAAGATGATGAAAAAACATAAATTGAGAAAGAGAAGAAAAGCACAAAGAGCATTAAAGATTAGATTGAAGAAATAGTCTGTCATGTATATATACACTTGTTTAATAAAGATTATATCCCAACCAGTGGTAATTCAAGTATTAAATAAAAAAAAAGCCTATAATAAAAATCTTCTAATATAATATATAAATAACATTGTTATCAATAAGATTGATAAATAATAACCATAAACAACAACTTTATAAGCCATTTTTGACTTCAATCTTTGAATATTATGATTTTCAATTTCCTTAACACAAACACCATTTTGATCAAAAATCAATTTACTTTCTTCAATGATATTTTGTTTTTGTTCTTCAGTTAATAAATTTCTTGTATTTAATTCATAATTTCTCTTGTACATTATTCTTAAACTTTCTTCATCTTCAACTAAATCAAATCTCAAGAAATTTGTTCCTTGCATGATAATCTCATCATGGGTCTTACCTTCAATCTTTGGGAACATTCCAGTAGCTCTTGCAATCTTAGATCTGAAAATTTGACCACCGGCAAATAACAGTAAATACATTACATGCATATAAGCCAACAATAAATATGGTTTATTCTTAGTCGATTCCTTAATATAATTTGTAAAAGCAATCTGTTGTGGTAAAATTGGTTTATTAAATTTTGTATCATCATTACCATAAAAAAATAATAAATCTTGATATAAAGCTTCTCTTCTTGCTATAGCTGGATGCCATATTTTTTTTAATAAAGGTGCCCATTCACTATTTGCATTATTAAATTCTCTATCCAAACAAAACTCAATAGTATTGAAAATATGGTAATATAATTGAATACCTTGTCTGTAAATCTTATAATCTCTTAACAGTAATGCAAATTTTAATGTCATCATCTTATCGATCTTATTATGCAGAGATCTGGTCTCCAGATTTATACGGTTTCCCAAAGCACCTATATCTGTCTTTAAAGGTAATATCTCATGTTGAGAAAACTTGGTTTGTGGTATTGGCTGAACTTCTTCTATAGCACTCATGTTGTTTATTTTTGATATTTTTGAGTTGGTAGTAAATAGGGTCTCGAGGGTTCCCTTTTATACTCTGTTTGCATTTTTCGTGTTGTGTTTTCCCTTTCACCACAAGTCGATATGTCCGGGAGTGTACGGAATTTCTGTAATCTCCAGTTAGTGGCTGCGCATAGAAAAGTCTTACAAGAATTCAGTACACATGAATAGGGGCTGTTTATCTTGTTGTCCGTATCTAAAGAGGGGTGCTCCTTTGCTTTTGCCTTTTTGACATATTTTGATGTGTTAGTCAAGTTTTGAACTTATCGGACAACTTATTGACTTGAAGTCTTGTTTATTTATTCAGTGTGGCTATATACTCTTGTTTATTGGAGTTTTCGGTGCAATGCTTTCGGAGATCAGATTTACAATTCAGATCAATTATTTGACCAATCTCAGATCCATTACTCTGAGCTATTTAACTAATCGCCTGTGGGACTTGACCCTTATTCACTTCAACCTCTCAAAATAATGAACAAGACTGTCAACTTAAAGAAACCCACTTTATATAGTATATAAATTCTGAAAGCTTCTGGTGAGATAGCTCACTTATATAATATTTCTCTCTATCACCTCAAATTCTAACAATGGAGAGCAATTGGTATAAACACCTTTTATCTTTTCTTCTTCTTCTTTCTGGAAATCAGCCAGCATTTAGAACATCGTGTCTCAGTTAACAACTACGTCAATTACAATACAATCAAATACAGTTAAAAAATGCCAAAAGGACACCGAGTCTCTAAATATCATCAAAACAGAAAGAGGCAACTACTCCTGTCAACTATCTGGTTCAATTATATTCAATCTCTTTCTTTCTCTCTCTCTCTCTCCCTCTTTCTTCCCTCTTATCTTTTTATTATACGTCATAGAGTTTGTATTTCTTTACACAACTTTCTCTCTTTATACGAAGCAGAAAGAAAAAAAAAAAGGTGGAAAAAAAAAAAAAAAAAAAAAAGCGATTCATCATCATCTGGTATCCGGTTGCCATCTACAATTCTATTAAAACCCCATCAATCATGTCAGCCGTTGCATCTTCTTCTTCGTGGACTTCATTTTTAAAGTCAATTGCATCTTATAACGGTGATTTATCGTCTTTGACTGCTCCTCCTTTTATTCTTTCTCCAACTTCTTTAACAGAATATTCCGAATATTGGGCTGAGCACCAAGAATTGTTGATTGCAGCAAATTTAATAGGTGATGGATTACCAACCAAGAATGAAGATATCTTGATTGATAGATTGTTGGCTGTAACTAAATGGTTTATTTCAACTTTAAGATCTCAATATTGTTCGAGAAATGAAAGCATGGGTAGTGAAAAAAAGCCATTGAATCCGTTCTTGGGTGAATTATTTGTAGGTAAGTGGGATGGTGATTCCAGTACAGGTGAAACAACTTTATTGAGTGAACAAGTTTCTCATCATCCTCCTGTAACAGCTTATGCCATTATGAATGATAAGAATAAGACTTTGTTGCAAGGTTACAATGGGGTCAAGGCTTCATTTTCAACAACTACATTAAACGTTAAACAATATGGACATGCATTATTGAAGTATGAAAATTTGCAAGAGTCATATGCAGTCACATTACCTCCTTTACATATTGAAGGTATAATTGTTGCCAACCCATTTGTAGAATTGGATGGTAAATCATATATTCAAAGTTCAGCTGGTCCACTTGTAGTTGTTGAATTTTCCGGAAGAGGTTATTTCAGTGGTAAGAAAAACACTTTCAAAGCCAGACTTTATAAAGACAAAGCTTCCTCTGCTAAGAAGGAAAATGCATTATTCACAATTAATGGGCAATGGTCTGGAAAATCATATATCAGTGAAGGATATTCTTCCAAGAAGGAGGAATTGTTTTACGATGCCACTGCTTCAGAACCTCATCAATTACAAGTAAAGCCAATTGAAGAACAACATGAATTAGAGACTAGAAGAGCTTGGAAAAAAGTTGCTGATGCGGTAAAAGCTGGTGATTATGATTTAATCCACAAGGAAAAATCTTTGATTGAACAAGAACAAAGAGAAAAGAGAAAAGATGAACAACTGGCAGGAATTGAATGGCAACAACGTTTTTTCAAGAAAGTTGATTTACTTGATAACGATAGCCTGCAAGATATCAATGAAGCCGTTGATCCATTTGTCGGATTAAGTACATTAGCCAATTTATCTTTGAAAAACGTCCCATCTGGAACTATAAAAGGCGATAAAGATGAACTTAAGACAGATGATGGATCACATTGGAGATTTGTCAGAGAAGCATGGGATAATGAGACTGAAATCAAATTGTAATCTCTTTGGCATCATCTTCTATTGCATTTCTTGGTCCCCCCTAAACTGTCCGGTGTTCTCTTTCTTTCTTTATTTGATTCTTTTTTCTAGATCATGATGAACTTTTTGTTTTATTTATTTTCAAATCGTTTTGTTTGTGTTTCCTAATTTGAATTGATCTTTTATATATCTATATATATATATCTTGTACTTTGAGCTTTCTATATATTATTTAAACTTAAATTTTACTTTAAAGTTAGATATTTACAAAACCTCTTTTAATGTAATTATCAAAAACCTCCTCAATTTATATTAATGTAAAACCAGTAGTAAACAAAAAGAATAATATAAAAAAACAAAATAAAACCAATAAAACAGAATAAAAATGCCTTTATAAATTATCAAACAAGCAAAATTAAACATCATATAATAATAACATATAGCTTAACATTGAACCCTTTAAGCAAATAATAATAATAGTAATAATAATAATAATTTAGAAAAAATTTCATTGTGACTCTCCAATATCCGAGGAAGATGAACTAAAATCACCAAACAGTTCATTTCTAATATTCATGATCCATGGATCATTCAATAATTCCACAGCACTAATTCTCTTATTAGGATCATGTTCAAGACATTTGCTCAAGAATCTTCTACCTTGTTCACTTAATTGATCAGAATTAGGAAATTGAGGCAAATGTCCAGCAGCAATATGATACATGATAGCCCATTCATTATCAAGATTCAGCCATGGTCTTCTACCTGTAGCCATTTCTAAGACACAACAACCCAAGGACCAAATATCGACACTGCCATGTCTTCCAGCAGATGAACCAGTGATTACTTCTGGAGACATGTACATTGGTGTTCCAGTCATACTGTTCAATTTCTTCGTGGCATTATGACGGTCTTTAGTACGTCCTCCAGCGGCAATGACTTTTGCTGCTCCGAAATCGACAAATTTGATAATACCCATATGATCTAAAAGAATATTTTCTGGTTTAACATCACGATGAACAATACCAGATTGGTGTAAATAAGCTAAACCTTCCAACATTTGTAAAGTATAAACTTGGATAACAGTTTCATCTTCAATTCTACCATGTTCTAATAAGCTTGCCAAAGATCCACCTTCACAAAATTCCATAAAAATATAAACTTTGTCACGATGAACTTCAACACCAAAATATTGCACAATATTAGGATGTGACAACATTTCCAATACTGTCATTTCGTCTTTGATAGCTGGAACAACATTCTTAATAGATTGACTATCTTGGAATCTAATTTCCTTAACAGCCATAACACCTCCAGTATCCAAGTTGATTGAAGCATAAACACTACCAAATGTACCACCTCCAATGAATCTACCCTTTTGCCATCTGATAGAGACAGAAGAGAATGAAGATGCCAAAAATGTCAAGAATTGATTCTCAGTATCGGTATCATCTAAGACTCTACCAACACTTTGTTGTTGTACTTGTAAACCGTGTCTCTGGCTCTCCAATATCTCGATATTCTTCATGATATCCTCCCTCAAAGCAGCAATAACATCTTCGTCTTTTTCATACAAATCCAAATTTTTCTGTTTTTGTAATGACCAATTCAACAATCTCTTCTTTTCCCTCTCTGTAGATCTGGCACCCATAATATCGAAATGAGAAATTAAAAGTGCCATACATCCACCAACTTTAACTTTCAAAATGTAAAATTGTTCCTCCGTCAAAGTTAATATATTCAAACCATTGGTCATATCCATGGCAAATTCAAGTGCCAAGACACACCATCTAAATGTTTTCGGATCTGTTGGAACACAATCATCAACAATAAATGAGACCCATTCAATACTTAATTGGATCAACTTCACAATAATTTCAGATTTTCTATAATTCTCAAACATCCTCAAGGCATTCTTACCGGAATCCTTAACATATATGAAAATATCGTTGACCAAAGCCTGGCAATCTCCAACACCTTTACATTGATTTCTAGACAGTGGAACACAGTCAATCATATTCAACAACATTCTGTAAAGGACTCTGTTAATTTTCAATAACTCGTGATTTACCTTAGGTAACGAACTTCTCTTCTCTAGCAGTAATCCAATAGTGTCATCAACACAATCCAAGAAATTTTCTGTAGATTTGATCAAATTTTTCAGTGATCCACCTTGTGTTATTAACAATAATTTACCTGGCTTAATATCAACAATTGGAATTGGGTTCAACTCCAAATTAAGAACCTGACCATCCCAAACCATTGGCTTCATTGGACAAACAGCCAAAATATAACCTGGTTCTTCATAAAGTTCCTCGTCTGTCTCTGTGGTTTCATCAGGATCAACATCATCAGCATCTGGTAAATCATCGTGAATATCAGAGATATCCATTCTATCATCATCACCAACTTGCTGGTCTTGTTGATACTCGGTGAGTCTCTTTAAGACAGTGACATGTCTCTTGCTGACTTTGCTCTTATCAACACCTAATTGCGAACCGTTTAACAATTTCTTGATTTCAATTGGTTTGTTCAGTAAATTCCCACTAGCAATCAAGTAAACACCCTTCTTTTCGATATTATCAGTATAAATTAAGAAATGACCAGTTTCTTTCAAATTCTGCAAAAACAATTTCATTACTTTGTTATTTTTCAAATTGAATACAACAGCATTTTGGAAATGTTGATTCAAAGTGTTAACAAATCTGATCAATTTTCTTCTTATAGCACCAAAATTCTCCATGGCAGAACTGTACCATCTAATCAATTCAGTCTTGTTAAATACAGGAGGGCCTTGGAATTGGGTCTGGATATAAGTTGATAATCTAGTTACCAATCTTGAAGTGATGGATGCAAAATTTTCCAGAATCAATGAACCACCATTATCGATATAAAGACCAAGGTTTTGTAAAAACAACCATTCTTTCTCTAAATCTTCTGGTTCTCTAAAAGTTCTGAATGTACTTGGTGATCTTGAACTATCCAATAATTTCCTATTTAATAAATTACAATAGTAAGTGACCAGAGTCATTACTGATTCATCAAATGATGGATCCCAATAATTTTCCAAGCTCCAATTCTCTTCAGGGAAACAATAAGCAACATACTCGACTTTAATATTTAATGCCAATTTCAAATAAGTTTTGAAGTCTTCAATCATTTGATCAATCAACATCATGGTTGGATTTTTCAATTTCTTAGCATATGATAATCTTATATTCAACAATTCTTTTATCAATCTTGATGGGAAGTTTGCCAATTCAATCAAAGTGTCAAGAAATGAAGGTAAATTCAACATTTCAAAAACATGTTTTGATTCTAAATATGATGACTTGGCTTTACTCACCCATGGACCAAGACTTAACAAAATTCTCTTTTCAAAGATATAATTCACATCTTTTTCTTTCAAAATCCTTTCAACAAAGCTTCTATCATCGTTGAAAATCTTATCATTTTTACGTAATGTTGACTCAGGAGTACTTGATGATGAAGAGCTAGTATTGCTTTTCAAAATATCCAAGTTGTCATTCCCGATCCATTGTTTTAACACATCAGTTTCATGATTGATAGCTTCCACTATGGTCTTCCATGAGTTTAATGAATTTACTCGTTGTTCAAATTCCAGAGTGAGACAAACAGGTCTATCATTACCCATTTCCTTATGTGTTCTCCAAAGTTCTTCAACTTTTTCGTATTTGTTCAAAATGTTAGTGACTTTCTCCAAAGCGAATTTTTCTCTCAGGGACTTATCACCTGCAGCAATGGTATCTGGGAATTCAATTTTGAAATTTAAGATTTCATTTATGGTTTCATCTGCTAATGATCTCGAATACATTATCAATTTCTTTTGTTCATCTTCAGATCTACCATATATCTTTGATCTTATTCCAATCCAAAGACTTTCCTTGTATGCAGCATGTAAATAACTTTCTTTCTCATTCTCAAGAGTTGGAACTGTAATTTTTGTCTTTTCCTGCTTGACGACTTCACCAGTCAAGACAGATCTCAACATTGATTGCCATTCAATTCTCTCTGACACAAAAGGGTTGTCCACTGTGGTAAGGTTTTGTTCTGGAGCAATGTTACTCAAAATATTTGGATTGATTAATAAGTCATTACCCAGAATGTTCTCATTACTCAAGGCCATATTGTCATTTTCCTCTGCAATCAAATTATCAGCTTTCAAATTACTTATCTTGAAATCATGCTTGGAGATCTTGCCAAAGAGATTTAATGGTCTCTTTCTATCGTCATTATCAAATGTTTCATCATCAGAAGTTTCATCATCACTTGTCAGTTGTTCTTCTTCATCACCTTGTGCAGTAATTCCCTTTGTATAATAATCATCGATCAACTGAATCAAATTATTGGCTTTATTCTTCTCCTGCATTTTTTTCAAATACAATTTTTCATATTGTAAATGTTTTTCAGAACTTTTCAAGTTTGCTTGAATTGTATTAAAATGCTTTGAAGGTCTTCCATTTGTAGCTGATGGAGTAGAAAGTGGAGTGACGTTATTACTCTTATTCACTGATTTAGACCTCATTCTTCTTATACTACCTGAAGGAGCTCTCGAGACAGCCGGTTGCGTGCCATTAGTAGTAGTTGATGTTGCCAGCTGTTGTTGTTGCTGTTGTTGTTGTTGGGCAGTGGCAGGGAATTGGGGCATACTTGTGTTCAACAGAAGTGGTGTCCTTGGGGAAGAACCATTGGATGAATTGGACAGAGACCTCACGGGAGAGTGAGGTCTGGATCTGTTATTCAAGTTCAAAGATCCCATTGCAGTAGGCAAAGATTTCTCTGTATTAGTTGCACCGGTACTATCTAAAATTTCATTGAGCTTATTATGATACCTATTCGAAAGTGAGCCCTCGATGTTGACTTTACTTGATGTAGTAGTGCTCGAGGGAGATTGCAATTTCAGCAATATTTGTTGTCTTGTTGAATTCACAGCATTTCCTGAGTATCTTCTTGAGCCAGAAGGTGAGCTAATACTTCCTCTTGGACTTGGCCCATTCGAAGAACGTTTCTTGCTCGACAGTGCTTGCGGCTGTGAAGGAGAAGATTCATGCTCAGAATCCATTGGTGGGGAGTGATTTCCTTGATCCGAAGGCTTCATGAGGATTGGGGTTTTATGAAATTCTCTTTGATTCTGGTAAAATGTATTTGGAGAATTTTGTTTTTTTTTTTTTTTTTGTTAAGAAAAAAAATCATAAAGAAGAAAAAAAATTGTTTGGTGAACCAATTTGCTTTTTTGCGTTGTTAGTAACAGTCTAAATTGATAGCTAGTAGAAGAACTAGTAATAGTTCATAGACTAGCAAGTTTCAATTGGATACAACAGAAGGCTTGTAAATGACTCAAGAGATTTCTACTTGTAAGTGGTACATTTTCTTTGAAAGAAAAGAGAGAGGATAATTACTAATATGAATTTATATTCAGCCACATCGTTGGATTTAGATCAATGTTTGGAACAATTATATAAAGGTAATTTATTGAATGAGCAAGTGCTAAAACAACTATGCTTCAAGTTCAAAGAACTACTTATAAAGGATAGTAATATAGTGCATATGCAAACACCGGTAACAGTGGTGGGAGATATCCATGGCCAGTTTTATGATTTATTAGAGATTTTCAACATTGGAGGATTCCCACCTGATACGAATTATTTGTTTTTAGGGGATTATGTGGATAGAGGTAGCCATTCAATAGAGACGATAAGTTTGTTGATTGTGTTGAAATTGAAGTATCCTAATAGGATCACATTAATCAGGGGAAATCATGAGTCTAGGCAGATAACAACAAATTACGGTTTTTACACTGAGTGTTTAAATAAGTATGGGTCACAATCATTAGTGTGGCAATATTTCACAGATTTGTTTGATTATTTGGTGCTACTGTGTATTATAGATAACTCCATTTTTTGTATCCACGGAGGACTTTCACCTAATATTCAAACTATAAATTCTATATTAGTCATTGATAGATTTAAAGAGATTCCTCATGATGGTCCGATGGCAGATTTGGTATGGTCAGACCCTGATTTGGATTTATTAAATTTCCAAATAAGTTCAAGAGGTGCCGGTTATCAATTTGGTGTTAATATAGTGAACAAATTCTTATCTCTTAACGGATTTAATAAGATCTTAAGGGCACATCAATTGTGTAATGAAGGATTTCAAATTTTTTGGGGAGGCAAAGTCACTACAGTGTGGTCTGCTCCAAATTATTGTTATAGATGCGGGAATAAACTGTCAATAATGGAAGTATTCAACAGTTATAATGATGAAGATAGTTATTTGTTCAATGTATTTGATGCATCACCAGAAAGTGATAAGGAATTCAGAAAAATGAACATGGATTTCAACGGAATAATGAATGATGACGAATATTTTGAGTTTAATAATGATAATATGGTTAATGGTATCACCGAGTTGAAACAATTGAATAGAAAAGCTCCTTACATAGATTACTTTTTATAATCGCAAAAAAAAAAAAAAATATTCTTAACTATAATACAATTCTAAATTCATACCATCATGGATCTCATAGTCTTCTAAAGTGATATGGTTCTTGAATATAGTGTAACCTTTTTTCAATATGATCTTGTCATATGAAGTACCAATTTGTAAAGATAGTATTTTCTTAAAATCTTCTATTGTATCCGAGGGCAAGCATTTCACTTTTATTTTTTTCCCCAATCTATATTCGTTAGTAAAGAAGTAATCTAAATAGATTTATCACACTTACCTATCATTACAAGTCACTTCTATCATTATTCCAGTCCTTGTTCTCTCTATACTTTAACAAAAAAAAACTTCAAAACAAAAAAAACCAAAGAAAAAAAAAAAAAAAAAAAACACATACTAAATAAATATCCAAATGTAGTAATATCCATATTAGGCAGTCTATTACCCCCATCTCCTCAATTCAAACAAACAAACAAAAAAAAAAAAATTCACATGTCAATTTTTGCTTTGGGATCACACACACAAGGACAAGAAGATGATGGTATTTCATATATAAATAGTCATATCCTTGTTTTATCGAAAATATTAATTTAAACTATTTATAGAGAGAGAGAGAGAGAGAGATGGATATCAACAAACTAATAGGAGATACCCCTGTAATAATACAGCAGTTGCTAAAGAATAAGAATCTCCGTTTAGCACTTTCACATGACAAGCAAATTTTTAAATCAAGATATTTCATCTTGTTTTTAATAACAGTTTTATCTTCATCCTCGATTGGGATCATTTACAATGTCCAGAAGTTACTCAAGACTTTGAAAGACCGTAATAACCATATTGTGAAGAGATCGAAATCATCTTTAAAGTTGGGGGACGGTGCAAGGGAAATATATGTCCCATATAAGGAAAACAAAACCATCAAAATCAAAATCCCTTCTTTAAATCGTGATAGATACCAATCTGATCAATTACAATTCAAACTCTTAGTGTCATCATTGGATAATCAATCCGGTGTTTTCAACTCGTCATTTGTCAAGAAGATGTTTTTGATCTGGAAATTGATCCTTATACCAAAAATTATAGATACAAACACATCATTACTTTTTTTACAAATTTTCTTCTTAATAAGTAGAACTTATTTATCATTACTTGTCACCAAATTAGATGGTACCATTGTTAAAGACTTGATTGGTTTGAATGGTAAAAAATTTTTAAGAGATCTTATTTACTGGTTCTTGTTGGCGTTTCCTGCATCCTTCACTAATGCTTCAATCAAATTTCTTACCAAGAAATTGGCTTTGAATTTCAGAACTAATTTGATAAGGTATATCCATGATATCTATTTGGACAACCTGATGGTTTATTATAAATTGCAATTCAAGGATTTGAAAAATATTGATCAGTACATCACTGAAGATGTCAAGAAGTTTTGTTTGAGTTTGACATCATTGTTCAGCAGTATTGGTAAACCATTTATGGATTTGATTTTCTTTAGTGTTTACTTAAGAGATAATTTAGGAACTTTTGGTATCATTGGTATATTTATCAACTATTTCATCACTGGTTATTTCTTGAAAAATAAGTCTCCAAATTTCAGTAAATTGTTGAAACAAAAGACTCATTTAGAAGGTATTTTTTATAACTATAACTTGAATTTGATCAATAATTGTGAAGAGATTTCTTTTTATAAAGGGATCCATTTGGAAAAAGTTAAAATCATCTCCATTTTCCAAAGATTGATGAATCAATTATCAAAAGAGTACAAGATAAAATTTGTCTATCAATTCTACGAAGATTATGTCTTGAAATATACTTGGTCTGCTTTGGGTTATCTCTTTGCTGCTATTCCTATTTTTTTCAATTTCAGTGGTGCTGCTAAAAATGAAAATAAAAACATGAAACAATTTATTATCAATAAGAGATTAATGTTGTCACTTCTGGATGCTGGAAGTAGATTAATGTTTTCTATAAAAGATTTATCCAGATTGTCAGGTTACACTGATAGAATCTTCACATTATTGATTAACCTTCATGAAGTTCATTCTAAAGATTTTGCATATGGATCCCAGGCTATCGATAATATCAAAGGTGTCACACAAACGCATTACCAAGGGCTCAGATTTGAAGAAGTTCCTGTTGTTATCCCACCTGATACAACATTGATTTCGAATTTGAACTTCACATTGAGTGAAGGTAGTAATTTATTGATCTTGGGAAAGAACGGTATCGGTAAGACTTCTATAATGAGACTAATTTCTTCAATTTGGCCAATATACAAAGGTTTGTTATCAAGACCTGCAGATCATGATATCATGTTTGTCAGTCAAAAATCTTATTTCTTGAACGTTGGCAATTTGAGAGATCAAATCATTTATCCTTTGAATTATTCACAAATGTTATCAAAGGGTTACACAGATGCACATTTGGTATCCATCATGGAAGAAGTTGGATTGGGTTATCTCTTGAAACGGTTTAATGATGATTTGAATTTCTCACCTTCAGATGAAAGTCAAGGTAATAATCCTTGGTTCAATTTATTATCAGGTGGAGAACGTCAAAAGATGATCATTGCTAGAATTTTGTTCCATAACAAGAAATTCATCATTCTTGACGAATCAACAAATGCCATTTCATTTGATCTGGAAGATTACTTGTACGAATTATTGATCAAGAAGAAGTTTACTATAATCACATTATCACATAGACCATTGTTGATCAAGTATCATGACTATGTATTGGAATTGAAAGAAGATGATCAATACGAATTCAATTATGTCAAAAACTCATATAATAGATCAACAAATAACAGTGAATTGTATTTGAATTCTATCTCCAGAGAAATTGCCGGAATAGAAAAGAAATTATTGGAGAAATCTTACTTGGTAAAGAGACAACAAGAGTTGAATTTGTTATTAGAAGATGCCACTGTTTCCAACTCTAGTCACAAATTTGAAGAAGTTTATGAATCCGAAGACGGAAGTTCTTCAAGTGATGAAGATAATAATGAGTTACAAATTGAAATCAATACAAGAAGATTTAGAGAAAAAATCGATAATGATGAAATTGATGTTTCTATAAATGATTAAAGCAAGATCTTTTGATATATATATATATATAAATTTTTAGAAAACTCATATTCTCCTTAATTTCGTCTATTGTGTAATATTGTAATAATGTCTTGTTCTGATAAACTTCCTCGTCACTAGGTACCACTGGTGGGTTATAATTCAATTCAGCACCATTTTGAAAAGGATCTCTTGAATTTTTCTTATTTTTCAAAACGCTCTTGATTCCACATGGATCAACATCAAAATGGTTAACAGCATTCTTGTTCTCCAACAGAGTTGTCTCTGCAATAAAGTCATCATTTTGTTCTTGTGTAGCACCTTGTAAAACTGGATCAATACCAGCATAATCTGTATTCAAACCTAAGAAATTCCCATGCTGAGAGAGAAAACGGTGTTGCTTGAATTTGAAACCAACCACTGTAGTCTTAACAGGAACTTCACCGAATATTCTTATAAATTTGGCAACACTAAACATCAAATTTTCAAATGAATCTCTTGCATAATTTTCCAAAAAAATTCGCTGTCTAATTGAATCATTGAGTAAACCCAATGTTTCTGCAAGATAATAATATGACTGAGCCTCAGTGACAGGTCCCGTGTCCAGTTTTGTAGCACCTCCAGATATAATCAAGATTCTTGTGTCATCTTGTGATACTATCTCAATGGCTCTTTTAAGATGCTTGATAAAGATCAATTGGTCCTGAGATTGTTTTTGGAAAGACAGTAAAGACCATTCAGAGTCAGATTTACCAGCCAATTCTGGGTCTCTAGAGACTTCGCCAGAATAGAATTTCCAAATTGAATGGCACGGTAACATTACCAAACTTTTCCCATTGCTCATCGATGACATGATTAGAGAGATGTGTTATCTTTTTGTCTGTGCTTTTGTTTTTTCGTGGGAAATTTTTAAAACTTTATTTTCTTTTTATGAGGGGACAAAAGAAGTGGGAAAGTCTTCTTCTTGCGAATTAAAAGAGTGATTTACTGTATTAAATATCTTATTATACTTTATATGTAATGAAAATGCGTATATAATGAAATGGAATTATTTGAAATCTTTATATGTCCACTTATCAGTGACTTTAGGCAGGTATTTTCTCTTCTTATAGACAATTTTTCTTGATTCAATCTTACCATTATTTTGTAATTTCATCATCTCATCATATAATAAATTACCTTCTGGTTTCAAAGATCTCAAAGAATCAGTTAATTCATCGGATAATTTCACCTCTAATTGTTGGTCAATATTATCATATTTGAATAATTTTGATTTTCTCTTTTTATTTTTAGGCAGTTGTGTCTTAGATTCAATTGATGTCAAAATTTCAGGTAAATTTTCCAATTCTTTAATCTTAGCTTTTAATTCTTTCAATTCCAGTTCTAATAATTGTCTTTGTTTATTTCTCTTTTCCTTATTTCTTTGAGCCTTGGTCTTTTGTTTTCTTTCAACTGGTGCATTTATAGATAAAGATTTTGATTTATTTTCTTCTTCTTCTTCTTCTTCTTCTTCTTCTTCTTCTTCTGCACTTTCTTCATCGGATGATAACTCTCCCTTATCATCAAAATTATGGATCAAATGTTGTATTCTTTCCTTTTCCTTCTCCAAGGCAATTCTCTTATCTTCTTTCTCTTTTTCATTCTTGAATTCTTTTGAAATTAAACCTTCCCAACTTTCCAAAGATGGATTGTATGATTTACCAGCATGAGGTATCACTTCATTGTCCTTTAATTTAATTGGTGCCTCTTTTAAAGTTTCAGGAACAGTAGTAGCTGGAGTGTAACTTATAGCACTATATTTTTCATAAATCTCTGGTTTCTTTTTGTTTTGTTTCTTGGAGTTATCATCATCCCCCCAAATATCATGATCTGCCTTGGTGTTTATTATACCTTCTTTTTCATAAATGGCTTTAGTCTGGGTCTCACCTTGAACTCTACCAGCTAATTTCATCAATCTGTGGACTTCCTTCTTAGAAACACCTTGGATCTTCTTATTGTTTCTTTCAATCTGCAAAGCAGGAGCCTTAGATCTCTGTTGCAAGATTTCCTGAGACTTCAAAGTCTTAAGATCCTTACCATATTTCTTAGAAATTTTCTCGGCATCACCAGTGGTATCAACAGTGAATAAATCATTCGAGTTCAATCCATCTACATCTTCTGTACCTAATAATCTCAAGTCCTCTCTCTTCTGTTCAAGACCTTCTTCGACATCTTCAATGTCTATGTTTTTTCTCCAAGCCTTTCTACCCTTACGAGAAGTCTGCAGTTTCTGTTGTGGTCTATTTACTTCCATGGTTTACAGGATATATATCTGAGATGCGATAAGATACTTTCTTCTTTTTACACTTTATAAAAAATTTTCCTAAAAAATTTTTTTTTTTTTTTTTTCATTTTTTCTTTTTTCTTGCAGTTTAAGTAAACAGCCCCTGTTTTTATTTTCGATTAGTTCAGTGTGGGAATTATATAAGTTATTGTAAGATCTCATCGATCACCTTGATGACTTCTTTGATGTATATAATGCTCTCATCCAACTGTATTGGTCCACTGACACTCACATAACTAGGAACCTTATATTTCTTGGTGATCAACAAGGAGAGTCTCTTGGTGATATCAAGTAATTGTTCTTCACTATTATTCAACACTGTTTGAAACACTTCTAATGTCTTTGGCTACTCACACTCTAAAGTTAGTAATGATTGTCAAAGAAATTGAGTAATTTGCTTTAACTCACGTTTGATATTGAATAGATGTATGCACCAAATTCTTCGTTGGACCCGTTCTTGCTCACAAAACAAGTGATTGGAGAGGTGTTCCTTTCGCTCAAAGAAGTTGGATAACTTAGCACTATATCAAACTCATCTCCCATCATCGGTTTTACTCTCCTGGTTATAGTTTCTATAGACATCTTATTACTCTTGTTATTACTGAGTCGTTTGATTGGAATCAAATTTATTTTCAATTTTTCAACTTTTTTTTTTTTTTTTTCTGACTGAAAAAAAAAAATTTGTATTTTGTTGAAAAGAACTACAACAACAACAAGGCAATATGTTCAAGAGATTGGGAACTCAAATAGCTCGTCCACAGATAAGGTTGAATTCAACCATTAAAATCGTCAATACCATCCCTAAGCAGGTTGAAGTTTTTCCAAAATTATCAGACATATCAGCTGAAGAAGTATTTGGTTCAACCCCATTTGGAGGTGCACATCGTCAATATTTCATAAAGAGATCGCAATATGGACATTTGCCAGTTTACAAGACCATCAAGTCCAAGGCTGCATATACTGAAATCAGAAAAGTTACAGGAAATGTGATACAATTAAGAACAGATTTAATTAAGCTGCTACCGGATATTCCAGCTAAGGAATTCAAAATTGTTCAACAAAGTAATAAGATATTGTTAAGAGGTGACTACGTTGATGTTATAAAAAATGTCTTGGAGACTAAATTTTAAGAGAGATCTTGAAAATTAGAGCATAGTATGTGATATAGAGAACCCTTAAGAGAGGTATGTATATAGTAGTAATAAATAAATCACTAAACACAGTGGTCTTGTAGATCTTTTGTTATAATGTCGTCTCCAAATAGAAACACTGCATGTGTCTGTGCCAAGATGATATTTGATTGGTTGTGGAGGCCATCTCTTTACGAGGAAACAGTTTTTACAAAAATTTTCATATCAATTTTTTTTTTTTTTTCAGCCCTTTGAGATTTTCTTTCAAATCAGTGCAAAGCTACGTTTTAACCAGCTTCAAGTGTTCTGTTGCTCTCTTGGAAGCGTAGTTAAAAGTGAATCTTTGTTTACTATGTCAATTCTTTTAGTTGACTCGTATGATTCTTTTACATTCAATTTAAAGAATTTGATCGAAACTGCAACAAATGCGAAAGTTTACACAATTCACAATGACACATTTGGTCCCGAGGATCTCCACATAGTAGATAAGTTTGTTGACAACTTCGATGCCATTATCATTGGTCCGGGTCCAGGAAACCCAAGAGACCCAAAAGATGTTGGAATCATCCCATATCTCTTGAGCAAGAAAGATGTCCCAATCTTAGGGATATGTTTGGGATTTCAATGTCTTTGTGATTCACATGGTTCTGACATATTGTATTTGGAAGATGTTGTTCATGGCCAAGTCTACCCTATTACCAAAACTTCTGAAAGCAAATTATTTGAAGGCATGAATGATTTCAAAAGTGTCAGATACCATTCCATATATGTCAAATTGAATGACAAAAATGATCTGATAATACCGTTAGCTACAACCACTCAACTGGGAGCATCAGTTTTGATGGCAGCACAACACAAGAGTTTCCCTCATTATGGAGTTCAATACCATCCAGAATCTATCTGTTCAGAGATGGGGGACTCGTTAGTGAAAAACTTTTGGAAATTAGCAACAGAATTTAACAAGACGACAAGAATTGTGGCACAAGGCGATTTAAATCATGATGAGCACATTATAAGACCTGAACCTTTATTCAAGCAGCAAACAATCCCAGATTTGGAAGTCAACTATAAGCAAACTACTCTTAATCAGAAAATATCAAATATTGATATTTGTGATTTCTTGGGTAAAACAGGGCAGGATTTCTTGCTATTGAATAGTGCGTCTTTTCCTGGAGAATGGAGTATAATTGGATTACCTATTCTGAATAAGTCTGAGGTGATAACTCATTCTACTCAGGATCTGCATGTTATCAAGATTTCGAAATGGCTGAGTAGCAATGAACCAGTAAATGTACAACTCTCAAATAATGAAACTGTCTGGTCATATATAGCCAATTTCATGGAGCCAAGATGTTTCAATACTTCTGGGATCGCAAATACTTTCCCATTTGTTGGTGGATTGGTTGGATTTTTTTCGTATGAAGAAGGTGAATTTTTGGATTTGCAAAACTTAAAAGACATCACTCAAGGTGATATACCTGATACTAAATTATGTTTCATAGAGAGATTTATATTGCATGATTTGAAAAAAGATGTTTACTATGTTGTTAGTATTGTCGATAATGATGCTGAATGGATTGAGCAAACTAGCATCACTTTGAGTGAGATTCAACATGGAGTTGGTGAAATACCACTGAATTCTGTCAACGATTTACTTCAAGGTGAAGAGAGTATTGATATCACTACTCCAGAGAGAGATGAATATATGCTGGCATTCAACAAGTGTCAAAAATATTTAAAAAATGGAGACTCCTATGAACTTTGCTTAACCACAGCAACAAAATTGAGATTACCTTCAAGGCTTGCATCTTGGGATATTTACAAAGTGTTAACAAAGAAAAATCCATCACCTTATTCTTGTTTTATGAAATTTGATGATGCAGAATTATTATCCTCATCTCCGGAAAGATTTATCTCGTGGAACAATGAGTATTGTCAACTCCGTCCTATAAAAGGTACTGTCAAGAAAACGCTTGAAATGACTTTGGAAAAACTGACAAATTTATTGAAAACTCCAAAAGAGATGGGAGAAAATTTGATGATTGTTGACTTAATTAGACATGACCTTTATGCGTTCTTAGAGAATATAGAAGTTGTACAGTTGATGACAGTTGAAGAATACAAAACTGTCTACCAATTGGTATCCGTTATCAACGGTAAGTTTGAAAACTCTCCATATAAAGGTTTAGATATATTATCTCTGTCATTACCACCGGGTTCAATGACGGGTGCACCAAAGAAGAGATCTGTGGAATTATTACAATCTTTAGAAAACCATAATAGAAGAGGTATTTATAGTGGAGTTTGTGGTTATTATTCGTTGAACAATAAAAGTGATTGGTCAGTTATTATAAGAAGTTGTTTTAATTATACAAATGATTTAGAAAATGATTTGAATACTAAAGTTTGGAGAATCGGTGCAGGTGGTGCCATTACTGTATTAAGTGACTGTGAGGGAGAATGGGAAGAGATGAAATTGAAATTAGAAAGTGCATTACAAGCATTTAAATTATAGATTATTTTTCTTGTATATAGATTAATGCTTATTTTTAATTTGAAAGATGTTCTAAGAAATATTACTGTTAATATTGTACATACATGAATAAAAAAAAGATGGATGATGAAATGAAATGTAAAAAAAAAAAAAAAGCAGCAGCTCATATGGCTTTCAACAACAACATTCATTATTTCAATTCAGAGATATCATCTTCATTTGCTTTCAAACCCATGACATTCAAAAACAAGTTCAAATTACCTATTAACTTATTAGCCCTTTCATAATTACCAACCAAGATGTCATTCTTTGCTTTTCTTTGAACACCAAAGATTTCATCCCTAATTTCATCAACAATGATTCTTTGATGGCTCAATTTACCAGCCAATGATAATGAAGCCAAGAATTGCCATATATATGAATCATCTTCAGTTGATGATGAAGCTTGATCTTGTTGTTGAACAGCAGAGGATAATGATGGTGGGAAAACTTGAGATAACTTACCTTCCAATTGTTGGAATAAACTATCATATACGCCAGACCATGTGGTATTATCATCTGCACTCAAATTATTACCAAATTCTTGTTTAATCAATTCTAATCTTGAAATAGCAACTGTGATGAATGATAATCCAATCTTTGAAGTGCATAAGAATAATAGATTATTTTGAGTTAAAATAACAATTAACAAGTTCAAGACTTCCAGGAATTTAGCCTCGGATAAGAATAAGACCAAGTTTTTCAAAATATTTAATTGGAAAATTTCAATCTTCTTACTTATATCTTTTGGAACAATTGAATCTGTATAATTCTTGTAAGATGATTTCAAGATAATGTCAATTTTTTGTAAATTCTTGAAAATAAGAGTTGTTGTATTTAATTTTTCTTCAGAAGTTAAAAATCTGAAGAATCTTGGGAATAATTTCATTCCCTTATCATAGTTGAAAATATAGACAAATGAATCATCACTTGAATCGTCTTTGTTGAAAATTGCTTCTATCAATTCGGCATTATCAATTGCAATACCTTCTCTTTCCATTGATTCGTATCTTAATGTTATACCATATAATTTTTCAATCAAATATAAATGGAATTTTCTTGATGATTTGCTTATTTTCAATTCAGCAGGAGGATGTGGAACATCATCTGTATTAATTTCAATATCACCTTCCTTAGCTTTGATGACTAATTTGGTTCTTGGTTGTTTGATTGTACCATAACTGACTTTACCCAAAGCACCTTCTCTTGTTAAGATACCTTGTTTTGGACCCCTCTCTTTGGCAACAGTGACAGCCTTAGAGACTTGTTGTTGCATTCTCTGTAATGCAATATCAACTCTTCTATCCTTACCACCCAATCTGTGGCCTGATTGATCCAAATAGTTCTGAGCAATTGAACTCATACCATCTATATGATTGGTTCCTTGATTATTAAGAACTTTAAAGACTTGGTAATAAAAATCTTCATTGTAAGGATCTTCGGTGATAATTTGAGATAATTGAAATCTTGTAACGTAATCTTTATCACGAGGATTCATAACACCTGAATACTTGGTGATTCTGAAAACTTTCTCTTGACGACGTAACAATCTTGCACGTTCTTCTGGTGACAAGTCTGGATTGTTCGGATTTAACAGATTGTATTGTGAACGTTGTTGAAATTGACGTTGATAAGGATGTTGTTGGAACTGAGGCCCTCTTTGTTGAAATTGTTGTTGTTGTTGTTGGTGGTGGTGCTGGTGCTGGTGTTGTTGCTGGTGATGGCTTTGTTGATCAGCAGATTGTTGTTGACCTGGACCTTCAGCCTCTGAGGAACCTATGACTGGAAATTGAGATAAATCAGGTTTCTTGTGTTCCAGTGAATGAAGATGTTTTGGAGCAACAGGTGGAGCAGCGTGGAACTGAGGTTGTTGTTGCTGTTGCTGTTGAGGTGGTGGTACTTGTTGATTATGCTGCTGAGCTTGTTGCTGTTGTTGTTGCTGTTGTGCTTGCTCAGGAACTTGACCTTGTGGTGGTTGAAGAGGATGTTGTTGTTGAGGATGTATTGGTTGCTGGAATTGCAGTGGAACGCCACCCATTGGTGGTGGAGGGAATGGGAATGGCTGATTATTATACATCATTTGAGGAGGAGGAAATCCTGGAGCTCCTGGAGGCATCATGAAGTTAGGGAAAGCTCCTGGTGGTGGCGCAAACATTTGATGGTGAGGAATTTGTGGTTGAGGAGCTACTTGAGAAGTTGAATCACCTAATAATTGAGCTTCAATTTCTTCTAAGGATAAAATCTTTGTCTCTGGTCTCAGTGACTGTTGTTGCTGTGGCTGCTGCTGCTGTTGTTGTTGTTCTTGCTGAGCATCTGAAGAACCCCATAATGAAGCCATTGGTTGCAAGATATCATCCACCTGATGCTGAGCGGCCTTAGCATAACTATATTTAGGTTGCTCAGAAACACTTTGCTGAGATTTAGGAGCAGATTCACCTCCAAAGTTGAAATCTTTTCCTACATAAACATCGTCTCCAAAAGTTTCAGCATTTAAGGCATCTTCTTCTTCATTAGGATGTTCTCCTAAGCCTTGATAAGTTTCTTCGAAATCATAAGTCTCCAATTTATCCTTTGAAGGAGGACCCGTAGGATCAAACCCAAAGAATGACATGTTATAATTAAGTACGATTGATATTAATTGGCAAACTAGTTTCCAAAAAAAGGTTAGCTTTCAAGTTGACAATTTTCGTCGACCAAAAAAAGTCAAAAGGAAAAAAAAAGAGAAAAAAAAAATTCACACAAAAGTTTGGGAAAGTGATGCACTACTTTTTGTGATCAATTTCAATTTCGAAGATAATGATAGGAGATTACTACAATATGTTTGATTTCAAAAAGAAATATATATATAGATTTTCAAAAAGAGACAATTCAAGTTCTTACTTCAAATCTTCTACCAGTAGCTGTTTTTCTTTCCCTTACACCTGTACCATCTGCTGCAACTTCATCATCATTATCTCTTCTAGCTCTATTTAAGACTTTTGTGAAGCCACTAACTCTATATCTCATTCTTTGATGCAAGTAACATTTGGCAATCTTGATGTGGTAATGGAAGTAGGATCTAAATAGTTGTATATGAGTTATTGTGTTCCATCTTACTTGTTCAGTTAAATGTCTTGGGAACAAGACAAATGTAATATACGATAATTCTTCTCCTTGAGCATTGACTCCTCCTTTAGTTAAATGACGGATTTCTAAAGGAGGTTCTCTATGTGAATTGATAACTTGTGGGGCTTTTTGAACTGATCTCTTTCTTGCATCACTAAATTCTTGTAAGAAAATCTTGGATAAAGTCTTATCGGTGTCGTCTTTGAAAACAGTGGAAAAAATAACAGTAACTCTATCATTTGAAGGTTTAACATAAATTGATTCTTGATCACGATACCCAATGGTCAAAACTTCTTCTTTGTTGTTATCGGATGTAATATTGTCTTCCCCGTATAAATTATTAGGGTCAACCGGTTGTAATTTTGACAATTCATTATAACGGTCAAATGCTTTAAAAAATGGAGCAGCAAATGCATTTCTCTTTAATAAACTTAAATTTTCAATTAATTCTGTCTTACTGTCTTCTCCATTTGGGAAACTTAAAGATTCTAAATCAACGTACAAAGAGAAATCCCAACCAGGTTCCAGTTGATCCAATATCAGCACATTGGAATCATATTTAGCTTTCAATAAATCCAAAACTCCATATTTCAACAAATCTGGCCAACATTTGATATTAATTGAGAATAAGATCTTAGTCTTAGATTCTGGAGTTGATATATGATAAGTGGTGAAATCGAAATCGGTAATGACACGATCCAAGTTGATTGGCTGATAATCAGCTTGGAAAGCATTAGTGAAAGTATCTCTGATCAATGGATTCTCTGATTCCAATTGCAACATAATGGATTGAGTGTATTTGAATTGAATTGATAATCTCTTATTTATTTTGTAATTGAACAGCTTTTTTTTTGGTTTTTTTTTGGATTTTTCTTCCAATTTGCTGTTAGCGTGCAGAGAATATCAATTTTATCTTTCTACAATTAGCTAGTCGTATATATTTACAGGATATTCATTATATAAGTTCTATGTAGCTTTTACTGGTTTCTTAGCACCATATTTGGATCTCAGAGTAGTTCTGTTAGCAACACCACTCAAATCCAAGGCTCCCCTCACACAATGATACTTGATACCAGGTAAATCTTGGACTCTTCCACCTCTGACGTAGACAACACTATGTTCTTGTGCGTTATGACCTTCACCAGGGATATAAGCACTGATGACGTGACCGTTGGTTAATCTTACTCTACAAACTTTTCTCTGTGCTGAATTTGGTTTTTTTGGTTTCATGATCATCACTCTTAATATAACACCTTTTCTAATAGGACAACTTTCCAAATGAGGAGTCTTGTTTGGTCTGAATGGTTTCTTTATTTTCCCTCCTCCTCTCTTGATTTGGTTTAATGTAGCATGTCTTTGTTGTTGTATATTCAAGTTTAATCTAGATGTGGACTGTATTAAAGAAGTTATGGATGTATTCATAGTGGACAATTGAGTAGGAGCTCTTATAATAGAACTTCTGGCCAGCATAACTGGACTTCTAGTTAACATCCCTTTAAACATGAACTTCAACATCTTCAGCTACTTCTATTAAGTGATATTCTCCTATACAGTTGATCAAATTTTTTAAATTTTTTTTTTTTTTCAACTTCGATACTTTTTTTTTTTTTCACTTGTTGAAGAAAGGCAGAGAATTTCCACGGTCAAATAACAAACACTGAGAAAACAAGAAGAAGAAAAAAAAAATAGGTAAAATGATTTCAATTATTGACAATTGAGAAAGAAAACATGTTAAGAGCATCATCAATTTTAAGGCACTCTATGAGGGCTCCAATAAGAAGCATATACAAGGGACCATCATATCAATTTGTATCATTTCCTAAATTTTATTCTTCTGCACCATCACTTACAAAGGAAAATATTACAGAACGTATATTGGAGATCTTGGAAGATTATGATAATGTTAAAAATGTTGAAAAAATCTCAGCAAGTGCCAATTTCAATAAGGATCTTGGTTTGGATTCATTGGATCAAGTTGAAGTGTTGATGGAAGTTGAAAATGAATTTTCTATCATTATACCGGATGATGATGCTGATAGTTTGAAAAGTGTTGATCAAACAATTGAGTATATTTTGAAACAATCAGATGCTTGTTGATTGCAATTATTTAAAATGGCATTGAATTTTATCTTTATTATTTTGAATTATTTATTTAACCTATATTTATTCTATTAACTTATTTATTTATTTATTAAGATTGTAAAACTTCATTTTTCAATTCCTCCAAACAATCCTCATAAATTTTCTTCTCGAATTCTTCAATTTCCAATTCAAAACCTGGTTCCTGATCTTGTTCCATTTCTCTTTGCTTTCTTGTCACTTTAATCTTATGTACCTCTTTATTATTTCTACTTATAGAAGGATTGAAAAAACATCCACCACTCATGAATTTCCATTCTCCCTTTCCAAACATAAAAGATATCGCATAACCAAACTTGTTAGCTCTTGCAGTTCTACCAATTCTATGGATATATTCTTTAGAAGATAGTGGTAAATCATAATTCAATACTGTTTTAATATTTGGTAAATTAATACCACGACTAATTAAATCAGTGGAAATTAATACATCAATTTCATTATTTTCAAACTGTTTCAATATTTTTTGTCTTTCTTGATTTTTCAAAGATGAATTTATAGAAACAATCTTCATATTGGCATTATATTTACGAGCAATTAAATTCAACAATCTCGTCAATCTTAAAGATGATTCATTAGATTTTGTGAAAATTAATATATTCTTATTGAATTTGAAATCTTGATTCTCATCATCTTTGTTCTCATAACCTATTAAAAATTTGAACAATATTAATGGCTTATGATAACTCAATCCTTCGTTAAATCTAATATAACATTCTTTAATTCTTGGAGGCAATTGATATAACTCATTCACAAGTTCATTTTGATTATTTATGATGATCAATCTTGGTTTATCCAACTTCAAATGAGAAAGTCTTTCGGAATTTGTAGTCAATGTAGCACTGAAGATCAATTTTGAACATTTAAGCCCCCATTTATCCTTATTGAAAACTTGTTGACTCGATAATTTAGAGATTAACAAGTCACACCAGTTTTGGAAACTTTGGTTCAATAACCTATCTGCTTCATCTATTATCAAGTATCTCAAATATGTCAAATCCAAATTTGGTAAATGCTCGACTAATCTACCGGGAGTAGAGATAATTATATCTGGTCTTGTAGCCAGATATCTTTCGAGCTCTTCTTTGATACTGGAATCGTTTTTAAAAGTCATGATATTCAAATCAATTCCTTTACTCAAATTAAACAATGTAGATCTAACTTGTTGTATCAAAGGCTTTGTTGGAACCAAGATAACACAACGTAATCTCGGCACTACTCTATCCATCAATGTCTGTACCAATGGGATAGAATATGCTAATGTCTTACCTGAACCCGTTGACGCATTTACCAATAAGTCACCTTGAAATTTTGGTGATAACTTGTTTTTTTCAATATCTTGCATCATTGTTTCAATTACTGATATTTGAACACTGAATGCGGTCTTAATATCAAAATGCTTTAACAAATTATTCGTTATCACAGAACTGATTTTTGGTTCAAGTTCGTCAAATGGCTTCACCAAATCTGTTTGATAATATATTGGTTTTGTTAACCAATCCAAGTTGGAATTCAAAGTTGATAATGAAGATAACTTCTTATCCTTAGGCAATGCAGGTTGTGGTAATGGTGCGATATCGTTCAATTCACCCTCTTCGATTTGTTCTTCATCTTCTTCATCTTCCTTTTCCAATTGCAGCTTACTGATGGATTTCTTAAATCTTTTCAAAACAGATAAATGTTTCTCAGATATCACTTGCTCATCGTCGACATCCATCTTATCATTGGTCTCTTCCTCCATATCTGATGTCACACTCTCAGCTGAATCAGAAGTCATATCTTCATCAGAACTGAATTTTTCATCTTCTTCACTATTTTCAGACAGCTTCTCTTCCTCCTCTTCTTCTTCTTCTGATTCACTCTCATCGCTTGACTCGTCATCACTAGATTCTAGTTTCCTTTTTTTCTCATTATCAGATATTTCCTCCACCACTGGAGCAGCAAAAGCAGTAGGGTCAAACCTAGCAGCAAACATCGATTGTTATCTTTATGGTCACCTATCTCATCTCTTAAGTTTTTTTTTCTATAACAATTTTTTCATTTATTTTTTTTTTTTTTTTTTCTCAATTTTTGCAGTGTGCAAAATATCAATTTTTCCACTTTTTTTTTCAATTTTTTCTCATTTTAAAGAAAAAAACTATTGGAAAACTTTCAAATAAAGGAGGAGAGGATAATCGAGAATGAAACCATCTTTAGCCTTATTGCGTAGATCTGCTTGGAAAGGTATGTATTTTCCACTTATCAGCTGATTAAAGTTTTATGGTATACTAACAAGAAAATAGGTCCATATGTTGTTCCATTACCTATATCGCATGCATTGAAAACAGGAACTCCAATAAGAACAAATGCCAGATCATGTACAATATTACCACAATTTGTTGGAGCTAAATTTCAAATACATAATGGAAAAGACTATGTACAAGTTGTTATAACGGAAGATATGATTGGATCCAAGTTGGGAGAATTTGCACATACTAGAAAGCGTTGGAGATTTGGTGGTAAGCAAAAATAGATAGATAGAAAAATCATGTATATATAATAATGAAAGGATTCGACAAGATTTACTTTTTTTACATTAGTGTTTTTTTCAGCATAACCAAATTGCATTTCTAATAAATATACAAAAACCAACATCTCTTTTATTTTTTTGAAATTTCGCAAGAAAGAGGAAAGAGCTTGAATAACCAGTATCAAAACCTTCTGATAAATAAGAGATGATTCAATGAGATTAGATCATTCTGTTTCCTCTAATATCTTTCATCATCTTTGCTTCTCTTAATTTACCTGTTCTATCAATCATTGGCCAATTTCCCCAACCACTTAACTTGATCACATTGCAAGTGGCATTATCACTTCCTCCAATAGACTCGATAAATTTCACAACTTCTTTTGCCAGTTCATGTGGAGTTCCTTTGAATATACCTTTATTATTCAGGGTACTCATCACTATATCGATAATTTCTTGATCAGTGAGATAATTGGAGACTCCATCGGTGACTAGCACCAAAAACAGTTCGTCTCCTCCGAAGTCTCTGACATGGGCATATTCCTTATCATCTCTATGTAATTTTTTGAAAAATTGAAGTTTCTTTGAGTCTCCAATGAGAAATTCGAAAAATTCAGGTTCCAGTGAAATCCCTTTATCCTTACCTTGTAAATCCCCAAAAGATCTTGTATTGGCAAAGTTGATAAATCTTTCTTCTCCAAAAGAATCTGTCATGAAAAAATCCGATGCGTATTTGGTCAATCTACGGGTTTCCAATGGATTTGATGGATGATGATCTATTGTTAATCCATGTGCAACACCATCTTTGTCGCATATTATAGCTCTAGTATCACCACAATGAGCAAGAATTAATTTAGAAAGTGTTTGTGGTTGATAGAAATATTGTTCTTCGTCATGGATAGAATTTGCAGACCGGTTAATATTTTCAATGTTTTTCACATTAATATTTGGATTCGGGTCTAAGGTATAAATGAACAGTGAAGTCAGGGTTGAACCAGAATGTTTTTCTTGTTCTTGATCTTGGGTTAAGAATTTGTAATCTGTCTCCAAGAAACTTAGAAATATTTTCAATTTCAATATATTATCACTTTTCAAGTCATCAATCGTTGTAGGGTCTAAGTCTTCCGGGATTTGTAATATCTTGTTAATCTTCTGATCCTTGCGTCTATACCAACGCCTCCAGTAACCACCAATGTCCTTGACATATTTCTTCAACAAATTGTTGATAGTGGTGAGACTCAATTGATAGTTCTCAACGTTCCCGGACAAGTTCTCGGTTAAATACTTTGAACAATTCTCTCCACCATGACCATCAAAAACATTGAAATTGAAAACTTTTGTGTATAAAGGAGACCTATTTGTCACTGTATCGTCATTGAAAACTTTATTATCTGTAAGATCCATATTTAAAATGGCCACATTGTAATTGTCTTCATTGTAAAGTCTATTAACTCTACTTGTGAAATAACCATAATTAGAAGGAACTTTTAGCAAATTTACTCTATAACGGTAGTTGCTATTCTTCACGGGGACAGACAAGAATTGAGTAACGAATCTTCTTTGAATTAGAAGACCTGAACCCTTCATCTGTGGCTTCCGAAAGTTATTCAAATGAACTTATACTATATATATTCAATGAGAGCTTCTCAAACCACTAAGTAATTCCAAGAGAAGAAAGGAAGGCTCAAGAAAAAAAAAAAAAAAAAAAAAAAAAACACAATTCAATAAAAAAAAAAAAAAAATAATGTATTATTAAAAATTGTCGACTTTAAATTGTTTGTTCAGTCACTCAATTAACAAGATTTAATAGAATATTAGATTTCATTACTGAAAATAAGAATACAATGACAACTACAGTTCCTGCAATCTACGCTTTTCCCGAGTTTACAGGTGTAGCTGATGCCGTTGCTGATCATGTATTGGCAGCTCAGAATCTAGCCTTGTACGAAAATGTGAATAAACAGATAAGTTTAATTGCATCATCAAAATCAATAACAAATTTACAATCATCATCAACATCGTCGTCTTCTAGTAATATTAAAGATGATAAGAAATTGAAACAGCAAAAACTGAAGAAGGAAAGAGACTTGCTGAACAGAAGATTTAGAATTGCTATCAGTGGTGGTTCATTGATAAGTGTGTTGAACGAAGGATTGTTGAAGAGAACAAAAGAAGTTGAATGGGGTAGGTGGGATGTATATTTTGCAGATGAGAGATTGGTCCCATTTGATTCCCCTGAGTCCAATTACGGATTGGCCAAGAGACAATTATTTGATATGATCCCAGAAGATCAACCGAAACCAACAATCTATCATATAAATGAAGAATTAATTGATGATCCGCAAGAGTGTGCAGATGATTACGAAAAATCATTGATTAAAGGCTTTGCTGCTAAGGATTCAGTGAAATTACCAATGTTTGACTTATTACTCTTGGGTTGTGCTCCAGATGGACATATTGCCTCTTTATTCCCTTCGCAACCAACTTTAAGAGAACAATACGCGTGGGTTGTACCTGTGGAAGATGCGCCAAGTGGACCCTCTCATAGAATTACATTGACAATCCCTGTTATATGTCATGCTCATAGAGTAACTTTTGTTGTTGAAGGTTCTACAAAGCTGCCGGTGGTTAAGACCATTATGGAAAGACCTGACAAAGGATTACCAAGTAGTATTGTCAATGAAGGTGCTGCGGGAAGAGTAATCTGGTTTGTCGACACAGATGCTCTCACGGATGTTGATGTCACCAAGAAACAATACAAGTTCTTGGTGGATCATGCCAGTTGAATGGCCACTTGTGTTATTTTTTGATTACTATTATTATTATGATTATTCGCCCTCCCCTCACCCAAAGTTAATTATCATTTCATTCTCATTCCATTATACTGTATTTTAAATGTGATTTTAATTTTGTGTTTGCCTTTTATTTTTTGTTTCCTCCCTGTCACTAGCACTTTCCTTATGATGTAACAGTTGGTATTTATTTATAGTGGTTGATGAAGTTGGTTTAGTTATCTTGTCTATGTTTTCGTTAATCTGAATACAGTTTATATGGATCTTATATAGCTTGAATTTTGAATAAAGTAACTATTTAAGAAAAAACCAAAACAGCCCCGGACCTTAAAAAATTACAACAGCAGAAAAAAACAAGAAAGCAAAACGTAAAAAGAATAACAAATAAAATAAGAGACCAGACAAAGATGTGGTGGATACTACTAATATTCAGTCTTATCACTTTAGTGATATCGGTTTCTTTGATAAATGTGTTTATGAAAATCACAGTATATCCAATTTATTTCACATCTATTCTTACATTATCAATTTTTTTACCATTATCCATCATATTTTTATTGCCTGTTGATTTGATCTCATCGTTGAATGACAAGAATTCATTTTTTTATGTCGATAACCGTGCCGTGTTGATAGCTTGGAAGTGTAATTATTGGATCACTTTCCTCCTAACATGGTTGGTTTTACCTTTTTTACAAAGTTGGTATGACAATGGACAATTTAATACCAGGGTGAGGTTTATCAGTAGTGTGAAGGAAGTCTTGAAATTCCAAATCATATTATTGGTGGCTGGTATATTGGGATTAGTATATATAATTGGATCTATTGGATTTAATTTCGTTGCCATCAAGTCATTGGTGATTACCATTTCACATATATATGCTTTAGTGTTACTGCTATGGTTGATGTCACATAGTCTAATCTCAATTCCAGTAAGTCAATATAGGAAAAGTTCCATCAATTCTGATCAATTGCATGAACAATATATGAAATTACCAAAATTGAGTGAAGAAATGGCCGATATTAAATATAATTTGAAAGAAAGTTGTGGTAAAATCATGAAGTTAAATGACTTGAAAGACTACAATGTGGAATTCAGAGATTGGATTATTAGTTTAGTTGATCAAGTACCTCAAGAATACTCGGATCCATTATGGTACAGAGGAGACCCGATCACAAATGATCAATTGAACAATAAGTTTATGGGTAAAATTACTCAAGATTTCAATTATAATTTTTACAGATTTAGCTCAATTAAGGCTCAATTCGATGATTTGATCGATAAAGTGTTGGATTTGGAAGATGTCTTAAATTCACAAAATGCCAAAACTTTGCAATTCAGATTTAAGAATACAAGATTTTCACCAACTCATAATTACTATATTTATAATTATGTGATACCTATATTGAATAAAGTCTTGTGGTTCTTATTAACTGTTCTCACATTGATCATAATTGAATCGGAGATTTTACATTCTACGAAACTTTCTATCATCAATTTAATTTTCAAAAATCAAAACCTTAATGCTCAAACTTTCAAGAATTTTACCATATTGATTATAATATTGACTTATATGTTACTTGCAGCTTTGAATTCTTTATCGAACATCAGAATTTTCAACATTTATCATTTGTCAAGGCATCAATCTTCAGATCCTGTATCAATTACTTTCTTTATCACATATGCAGCAAGATTGACAATCCCATTATCATATAATTTCACCATGTTATTAAACAACTCTCAAAATTCATTCCATAAATTTTTGGCCAAATCATTGACATTGATCCCAATTGGTAATATTTTGAACGATTGGTTACCTCGTTTAATTCTTATTCCTATTTTACTTTCATTTTTCAACGTTTATGAAAGAGTGAAACTTTTCATCTCCAGAAAATTTGATTTTGATTTCTATGATTATTTTGAAGATTTAGAATTTGAAGATGTGAATGAGACAGGGAACCTTGATATTCTGAAGAGAAATGCATTGATACAACTGGGACAAAAAATTGTTCAACAAGAAAGTAATAAGATCAGTAATGGTAGTAGGTTCACAGAACATTTGAGACCATTTAATATTCAAAGACCAAGAGATGTAGAGACTTCTTTTGATGGAAATTTCATGCAAGGCAGAATCAGTTCAGATACAGTATCAACAAGTAATAATAATAACAGTTTCTTAGACGATTCCCCAGGTGAATCAGCTATCACAAGATTGGGTAATACTGCATCATCTTTCTTCAACAAATTCAAGAAATCACCTGTGAGGTATGAAAGAGACAATTCTATGATTTCAGATAATTTGATTAATCAGTATCATGATTTAGATGACGATGAAAATTTGATCATTTAGTGGTTTACATTGGTTTTTTGTTACATATGTTGATGATTGAATATATAGATGGATTTTGATGAAACGCAAGAGTAGGTCTTCTAAAGATTGTAGAACATAAACTTTTGAGTTTAAAAATATAGAGTGTAACTTCGGAGGGTGGTATGCGATCATCGCTGCCCGAACAATAAACAAAGGAAAATCCTCGGTAGTTTTTTCCTACATTACGAAGTTGACAGTTATGCAAGTTGATGTGAAAAGGACCAAAGCAGGGGAAAAAATAATACTCAATTTCAAAAGAGACTACGTTCTAACAAAACATCATCGACTGGGTTAATCATATTTCAAGTTAAGGAAATGGAAACTGGCTAGCCCAGAAAAATTGCCAGTTCAAAAACACTTAGTACCCGGCTCGGCTCTAAAGGAAATGAAACGGGAAAAAATTAAACTTTTTGAATCAAAGAAAAAAAAAAAAAAAAACAACCAATCCAACTCTCTTGGTTATTCTCAGACTAATTATCAGACTAAAGTGCAGTTAGCTATATATAGAGATGAAAATATCTTCACCCCCATCACTGAAAGGTAAACCTTTTTTAGACCTGAACGAGTTATTCTCGCCTGTTACTACAGATATTGGAAAAGATGATTTTGAATATATCAAGAAGATTATCACTGAGTTATTACCAATAGACTCTAAAGATTGGAGAAGGGGTTATAGGATTCCAGGATCAAAAGAGGACGGGTATTCGTCAATCTATGTCAATGAATTTTGTCACACAAAGAATGATGATAAGGTATTCAGTCATATTCACCCGTCATTAAACACTGTGAATGCTATATTTGAGTATGCGGTTAAAATTTTTGGTGATAGGGATTTACTTGGTGAACGTAAATTCAATAGTGATGGTAAGAAAGACGATTTTTTCACGTTCGACACTTACCTGCGAATTGCAAAGAGAAGAATAGATATCGGTAGTGGTATTTTCCAATTCTTGGAGACAAATGAATTCTTAACTGGTGACCATGATTTGAATGATTTTGTCTTGGCCATTTACAGTGCTAATAGACTTCAGTGGCTGCTTACAGATTTCGCGTGCCAAGCTTATTCTATCACTAATACCCTGTTATATGACACTTTAGGACCTGAATCCACTAAATATATATTGGAATTGACTGATTGTCCAATCATTGTATGTTCTAAGGACAAATTACCAAAGATATTGGCTTTGAAACTGCAATTACCAAAATTAATCGGTGTTGTATCTATTGACAATTGCTCTGAATTTGAGCAAAAATTCTATGATGCTGGAATTAAATTAATCGATTTCGACACTTTAGAGCAAATAGGGAAGAGCCATCCACGTAAGGTAAATCCTCCGACTCCAAAAGATGTGATGACAATCTCATTTACCTCGGGTACTACTGGGATTCCAAAAGGTGTTATATTGACGCATGAGCTGATGGCTGCGCTCTTGACTTTCAATGCAATTCATATGATTAAACCACAACCTGAGAATCTGAAACATTTTGTATTTTCCTTCTTGCCTTTGGCACATATTTTTGAAAGATCTATTATGTGTGTTTATATGATTGCTGGTGTTTCAGTTGGGTTTCCTACGTTAGATGATTCCCCATTGACATTGATTGATAATTTAAAAATTTTGAAACCATCTTTATTAGTTGGTGTTCCAAGATTATTCAACAGATTGGAAAGTGGTATTAGGGCAAAAGTAGAGGCGAGTGGTTTGTTATCAAGAATAGTCAACGGTAAGATTGCGAGACAAGAATTGAAAGATGATGAAAAAGCTGAATCATTTTTCGCCGACAGGTTTGTTATTAAGAAATTGAGACAAGCTGTTGGTTTTGATAATATGAATATTTGTATCACTGGTTCGGCACCAATTAATCCATCCACGGTAAAATTTTTAAAGCTGGCTTTAGGTATTGGTTTTTCTCAAGGTTATGGTGCCACTGAGATTGGAGGTGGTTGTATGATCAGTGCCACGTTGGAAAGGAACCCCGGTTCATGTGGATCCGTAGGTGCAGCTACGCAATTGAAATTGAAAAATTTACCAGAATTAAATTATCTTGTTGACAAAAACGGTGAAGAGTTGGATGAACCTCTGGGTGAGATGTTGATGAGAAGTCCACAGTTGTTTTCAGGTTATTATAAGAATGAAAGTGCCACGAAGGAGGCATTTGATGAAGATGGTTGGTACCATACAGGGGACGTTTGCAGGATTGATAAAGAAGGTAGAGTTCATCTCATTGACCGTGTGAAAAATTTTTTTAAATTGTCACAAGGTGAATTCATCGTTCCTGAGAAAATTGAAAACACATATTTGTCAAGTAATCCAATACTTTCACAATTATATGTGCATGGTGATCCAACAAAGACTCATTTAGTTGGTATTGTTGGTATTACACAAGTTATCTTGGAACAAATCTTGCAGAGTAATAATCATAAGATTCCAAAGGCACAAGATGAAATTTTGAAATTGGTCAACACCACACCGGTGAAAAAAATCATCTTGCAAATGTTGAATGGTAATGAAACAATTCTGAAGAATTTGACTGGTTTTGAAAAAATTCAAAATATTCATATCGATATTGAACCTTTGAAAATTGAAGATGATGTTATCACACCAACTTTTAAAGTTAAGAGAAACATAGCTAAAGTTTTTTTCCAAAAAATCATTAATGCATTATACGAAGAAGGAAAATTGGTCACTTCATCTCTGAAATTATAATTCATAAATCTACAATATAATAGTGATAAAGAAAAAATTGTAACGTCAAATTCATACAAAGTGTCTGTCTCTGCTTCTTTTTTTTTTTCTCTCCTCAAAAACCCCCCAAAATGATCCATATATAAGGATTAAAAGATGAATTTCTTTTAATCAAATAATATATAAAGATAAATAATAATAAAAGCCAAAATAATAAAAAAAACATTTCAAAAATACTCATTAAATAATTATTGTAGAAAAATAATATATGTAAAAGATGATGAACTTATTCATCAGTGTGTGTGTGTGTAGGTGATGGTTTAAATGCCTCTTTTCTTAGCATCCAACATTTGGTTTTGCAAATTGAAAGTATCACTTACAGCACCTGAATCTCTGATGACAGCAACTCTCATAGTGGCCAACAAGTTATGAGCAGCATTTGAATGGGCATAAACACCACCGTTGAAAGCTGTGGTGGCATCTTTACCAAGTGAAGTCTTGATTAATTTGTCTCCACCTGGATGTTCAGTGATAAAACCTTCAACATTATGAACGATACCAGAGATGATACATAAACCTTTTTCAGTCTTGGATTTTTCCAAAAATTCTTGTCTGTCCCAAACTGGTAATTCACTTAATGGAGTACCCCAATTTAATTTAGATCTCAATGAATCCAATTTCTTTTGTTGTTGTTGTACTAAACCTTGTTCAATGGCATTTTGAGAAAATGTCTTTAAATCATAGGCTAAACCGATTTTAGAAGTGATCCAAATAACAATCTTAGTTGGATCGTATTGGTACCATTTTAAGGCATTTCTATAATCTGATGGGAATTCATGATGGAAATTATGATAACCTTCACCAAAAGTGACTAAAGCAGTCAAGAAATGATCTCTTGGGGTTCTTCTATCGTCAAATGGTTGAACACCGATCCAGTGTGCCAATGAGTTGACACAGAAGGTCAGTTGTTGAATGACAAAAGTCTTAATAATACCACCATAGATAAAACCTCCAAGGTAATCATTCCAAAAGATACCAGCAATCAAGGTTGGAAAGACTAAAGAAGAGAAAACCATGAATAATAAATAATGTCTGTGTTGAACTCTAACGACCCAGTCATCGATTAAATCTGAAATATCGGCTCTTGCCTTATATTTAGGATTTGGCTTTGACAACATCCAGCCCATGTGAGAGAACCAGAAACCTTGTCTAGCGTCATATGGATCTCTCACGGTATCAGTGTATCTATGATGAATTCTATGTGAATGGCCCCACCATTTGATAGAACCTTCCACAGCACCGGCACCAAAGAAGGCATAAAACAATCTAATTGGTAATCTACCGGTATAAGCCTTATGGGACCACATTCTATGATAACCGGCAGTGATGGAGACACCACTAAACACGTACAAGACAACAGCCAATACTCCTGTTTTCCATTGTAATGGGACAAACAGACAAGAGACTAAACCACAAAATGGGATAAAGACAACCAAGATAAAATTCAACCAATTGATATGTTCGTGCCAATTAGCAAAAGTCCAAGGTTGTTCACTGATATGCTTATTTTTGGCACTTTTCAGTCTTGCTTCTTTATCTTTTTCAACTAAAAGCAGTAATGAATCTTTTGCCATTTGTTCTGGAGTAACATCGAGGAAATCTTTTGTACCCATCAATTTCCCACCAAGACCAGCTGCAACAATTCTCTTTTTCATTGAGCCAGCTGCTAATTCACTAGCAGCAGTGACATCTACTGAATCCAAACCAGACATGTTTATCTTCTCTTTATCTGAATATACGGGTATGAATCAAATATATTTGCCAAAACAGTTTGTTATATATAGATTTCTGATGGGCTTCTTTCTTTTTTTCTTTTGAAGGGGGATTATGTAATCCTCGCTTTAAAGAAAAAATTTTTTGTTTTTTGTTCTTGTTGGGTCTTTTTTATTGTATGTAGAGTACACGACTATTGTTACTAAAGGATTTGATTTACTATTGCTCTTTATTCGCTTCATTTGCTTGGTCTACGATATGCTTCTTTGTAGTAACTAGATGCGTGTTTTTTTTTTTCTTTATTCTTGCTTTTGTTTAATGTTGAATCGGTGGAAGTATCGTATTATCATCCCACTTTTATCTTAGGCACAACAATTTTTTTTTGTAATTTTTTTTTTTTTTGTCTCTCTCACTTGGCTAGTTAGTTAGATGATGAGATAGAGAGATGGCAAACAAAAAAAAATCAGACAATTATGGTATCAAGTCATCATGACACTCACTGTTATGTTATGTTTTATTTTATTTTTTGTTGTTGCAATAACCTAGTCAATATATATTTTGTTGTATTTTGGGTCACTAGCAACAAGCTTTGCCCCTTATCTCTCTTTTCTCCATAAAGGAAAAGTGTATCTCTCTTCCGGAGAAGGAGAAGAGATAAAGAGTAGTGTATCCAATACTCAAAAACAGCCCCAGATTTTCTTTAATTAGGACAGCCCTTGTTTTTCTCTCAATAGTAAAAAATTTTCTCATGCTTTTTTATCTCTCTTATTTTTTTTATTTTATTTTTTTTTTTTTTGCTGTTTTGACAAGAAAAAATTACACACATAATATTAGATCAATATTCTAATTTAATTCAATCGATCCCCCTATACACCTTTTTAGCTTCTTTTGTGTTATCTCTTTGTTTCTTTCATTCATATCTCCCTTCTTTGTTTCTTTCTTTCTTTCTTTTTTTTTTCCTGTTTTTCAAATTCATCCTCAAACCAAGACAAAGCTCGAATTATAAAATTTTTGGTTTTATATAATGTCCAATAACAATAAATATCCAGGATCACCATTTAGATCACCAACATCTCCGTCATTGAGATCAAGGCAAACGTCAATTGTTGAATTGTTATCAACTCCACCTCCTCTTGAAAATAATAGCGATATAGCTAGTCTACATTTGAACGATTCGTCTGTATCACTAACACCAAATACTGCACCAAGTCCAACATCAGCACTGCATCCAATTTCGCATTCCACTTCATTATCAAGAAATCCATCAATGGCATCACAAAATAGTGGTGGTAGTGGTGGTGGTGGTTATCAAGATTGGCAAGATATCCCATTAAGTGAATTAGTTGAACAAAATAAATTGATTTTTATTAAAGATAGTATTAGTGTTGAAAAAGCTTTTGAAACTTTGATTAAAAATAATTTAACATCATTACCGGTGGAAAATTATGATAATGATTTAAATTGTTTAACATTTGATTATACAGATTTAAATTCTCATTTATTATTGGTATTAAATAAATTGAAAATCGATTTAAATGATATCGAATATCATCCAAAAGATGAAATTCCAAATTTAATTGTGAGAGCACAAAGAGGTGAACCAATCCCGGTGGAATTTGTCATTAGATTATCGACGAAGAATCCATTTATCAAATTATCAGAGCAAGAAACATTGGCAAAAGTTGTCGAAATATTGGGATCTGGAGTTCATAGAATTGCCATAACAAATAATAATCATATAACTGGTATCTTATCTCAAAGAAGATTAATTAAATATCTTTGGGATAATGCAAGAAGATTTCATTCATTAGATTCATTATTTTCACAATCAATTCATGATTTAAATATTGGACAATCAAATGTCATCTCTATTTATGGTGACCAATTATTAATTGAAGCCTTGACGGCAATGCATGATTTAAAAATTTCATCTGTTGCAGTTATAGATAGAAATAATAATTTATTAGGTAATATCTCAGTGACAGATGTTAAACATGTCAGTACATCTTCAAAGACAGATTTATTATATAAATCTTGTTTACATTTTATTTCAATTATCTTAAATTCAAGAGGTTTAGAAAATGGTAAAGATTCTTTCCCAATTTTCCATGTTACTCCAAATTCTTCATTAGGTAGAACAATAGCAAAATTAGTTGCCACCCAATCTCATAGATTGTGGATTGTTAGACCTTCTGGTTCATCATCTATATCTTCAGAATCTTCATCTTCATCATCCAGTACACCTACACAACAACAACAACAACAGCTCCCACCATACTTGATGGAAAAAGATTCCGCAAGAGCTGGTAAATTAATCGGCGTTATTAGTCTTACTGATATCTTATCATTATTTGCCAAGAGATTAGGTAAATATGCTGATCCAGGCTCTGCAAGAAGACAAAGAAGACGTTCTTCTTCATCTTCAAGTAGATCAATCATTTCTGCTTCAAGTTTAGAACAATTGAGAAAAAGTTCAACAGGAAACTCATCTTCAAATCCAATTGATTTCAGATAAACTTAACTCAATTGTCCTTTATTTTCTTTTATTCTTTTATTTCTTCAATTCCCTTTTTTTAAAAAAAAAAAAAAACCCCCACAAAAACCCACAAAAAAAAAAATAACAAGAAAAAAAAAAAAAAATCTCACTGTGATGCATCAAATTTTTTTTTTTTTATTTATTTATATATATTTATAAAAAACGGAAAGTAATAAAGAACTCTTTATTTAATTATTATTCCTACAAATTTCCCTCTATTTATTATACATTCTAATTTACAAATCTTACCGGAAAGGTTTCCTCGGAATAAACGAAGATGACTTCATTCTAGGTAATGGTCTTACTCTCTTGACTTGTTGTTGTTGTGTCGGTTCATTCTTCCTTTTCAATAAATTTTCCTTATCTTCTTCTCCAAGTTGTCTCTTAGCAGGTGATGCCGACCTTGAATTCAGTCTCGATGAAGTTCTCGAACCCGGTCTCGATGATCTTCTTGAAGAGATTGATCTCAGTGGTGATGGCTGCCTTGATCTGTTATTAACTACTTCTCTCTTTGGTGTTATCTGCCTAATCGGTGACACATTTCTAGATTTAGGTATCATGATCGTAGAATCGATCATCTTCTCATTATTATCTATTGCATTCAATATCTGTGTTATCTTTTCCCGTTGTTGCATAAGAAATTGTTGTTGTGATTTTTCATTTGCCGATTCCGAAGCTTTCGACAAATTTTCAGCAATAGATATTAATTCATCCATTGATTCTTCTTTCAAGTCAGTTGTCATTTGGAATTTATCATGCACATGTTGTAATTGAATATCAATACTATTGTTCGATTTCATATGATCAATAATTGAACTTATCTTTGTCCTTTCATCTTCCAATATTAATTTACTATCAGTCGTCACATTACTTAAATCATCAACTTTATCATTCAATTTTTCATTTGTCTCATCAATCTTGGTAACTAATTTTCTTAATATCGATTCACTTTTTTGCAAACTTACCAGATTAGCATTAGTCCAATCATACTTCTTGCCAGCTAACAAATCTTTCTCAGAATCAATTATTTGCTTCCTCAAATCATTCATTTGACTTGGAAATTGACTCACAGTCTTGTTATAATGAGTCTCAAATAATTTCATGAAACCTGATATGAATTCCTTCTTATTGGATTCATTCTGAGTGTTGACAGCTTCAATGTGCCTTTTCAATATTTCATCATGATTGTTAAATAAGTTTTGAGAAAGATACTTGTCAAATTTGGCATTATTGTCTTGTAACTCTGATACTTTATCGTTCAACAAATGGAAATCCTCTTTTGTATTATTAGTGGCCCTACTGATTTCTTTTTTCAATTCTTCGAAAAATAATGGTAATTTAGCAGTCAATGAATTAGTTGTATTATCACAAATTTCAAAAGCAGATTCTTGAAATTTCTTGATCATTAATTCAACTAGTGACTTGATTTTTTCTGTATTATCATTAACATTGATATCAGAACCTAAATTTTTTTCAACCATTTCCACTAATTTCTTTGATTGAGTTTCTAAATTTTCATGTACTTGATTTTTCAAAAAAAACAATGTTTTACTTTGATGATTTTCAAAATCCTGTATTCCACCATCAAATAATGAGATCAACTCTTTATATTTCTTAGTTGAATCATATAACATTCTCTCGCTGTTTTGTTGTTTTTGAACTTTACCACTCAATATACTATTCACCTGTTGCATTTCTTTTAATTTGTCCTTTGATTGAACAACCTCATTCATCTTAGAATTCAAATCATGACTTAAAATTTTATTCTGATTCAGTTGAAATTCCAATTTGCGGTTAATCTCATCAATTTGTATCTTATAATGTTGTAAATCTTTTTTCATCTGTTCATAGTTCTCTTTATCCAACATCACACCATCTTTTTGCCAACATGAAAACAAATCTCTTCTTAATTTGGCAACTTCATCAACCAAATCTTTTACAACAACATGTTTCAACATTAAATTTCCAACCTGTGGAGTGTTCATCACATTTTTCGCTTTACTTGCATATTCCAAAGTCTTTGAAGTTTCTTCACTATCCAAACTTGAAGGAGAGATGTTAGCTATCACAACGGTCTTAGTTTCACCACCGAGAGAATCCTTTAATAATCTTGTCAATTTGGAATCTCTATATGGAGGCAAATTATTATCAACAAGGGCATTAATCACTTTCCCCAACGAGAGTAAACTTTTATTAATAGAACCAGCTTCTTTAGCATGCATATCAGTGGCACCGGATCTGTTGATATTTTCCGATCCTGCCAAGTCAACCAAGTTCATTTTGGAATAACGATACAAATCTTCATCAGTGTCCCTTTTATATAAACTTATGCTGAAAATTGTGTGGGACCTACTTGATGACTTGTTCATGTTGGTTGAAGCAGTTTTCCTGTCGATTAAACCTTTACGCAACAATTCTAACCCATCGACAGCATTTCGTACGCAAACTTCTTCTAAATCTTTGATAAACACAGCACTCTTATCAGGTTTCCCAGGAATTGTCTTTATTTGTTCCTCGTATATTTTCAAATCTTTCTTTGACTTGGTATTAAACAAATCTTTTAAAGTCTCATTGTAAATCTCGACAAGTGAGCATTTTATCACATAATCGTCATTGATGTTTGGGTCATTTTTCAAACTATCGAACAATTTGAATAACACTCTTGGTATTATTCCAGCACTTGGTGAATACGATCCACTCATTACTCTATCATCGCCACACATTGTATGAGTCTTCCCGGTACCTGTCTGGCCGTATGCAAATATAGTACAATTGTAACCTTTTAAGAAATCGTCAAATAAAGGAGATGCAACATTATTGAAAAGTAATTCCTGATCTGCCCCAGGACCAAACACTTGATCCACAGTGAATGTCTTCGAGGCAATTTTCCCCACTATGGAATTATCATCAGTGGTATTAATGCGAACTTCTTTTGAACCTGTTCTATCTGGCACATCCACCACTATTCCACTTTTCAGGGCAATTTCCCTGTCAGTTCTTCCACGACACCTCACCACGACATTGATAGCCTCAGCTTTCAAATCTGTTATTCGTAGTGTCCCCATGGAGTTTGTCATATATCTCTCTATCTACGCGTGAATATCTTAAAATAATACTAAAAAAAACCAAATGCTAGAAGCCAGATAAAAACTTCCCCGGTGCAATGGATCTATTAAGCAGATAATAATTCTCAAAACTTCCAGCAAATCTGAAAAATCCAAAAAGCAAGTATCTTGGTATCAAACGTGAACCCTTTGTTTACTATGTTTTTGTTTAGTTTTTTCGTTTGTTTACTTTATGAAAAAAAAAAAAAAAAAAAAAAAATCTTTAGGCGGTTTTTTAGGATATATTCGCACTACTTATGATTGATTAACTATTGATTACGTTCCAATCACCAAGTCTATTCAACATTTGCTCAACTTCTTTTTTACTCTTTCCCATATCAGTACATATAGCATCAAAATGTTGCATTTTCTTCATCGATTTAATGAGGTAATTTTCTTCATGTTTCAATTTTTTCTTAGTTTCTATATCTTCTTTTGATTCAAACTTGTCATCTGCTTCTCCTATTATGGAATTGTCTCTATCGTATTTTGTTGATTCCATTGATGTGTTGATATTTGACGACAAGTTGGCATTTGTTATAGTTTCACTAACTGGGAACGAATGGATTCGGTAAATTAAATTTCGTAGCACACCGAATGAGATGAGTCTTCTTATATCAACAAATTTGAGTAACTCAGAGTTTTCTATTGACCAGTCTCTCAACGTTTGTCCGTGATGTAATGATCTGTAAAGAGAGAATAATGTTGCTTTTGAAGGTATGACGATTTTGTCCTTGGATGTAGTTGGTGTAGTACTGGCTTTTGGTATCTTATCAGAAATGATACTATTGTTATCATCTGAATGGCTAACACTCTTGGATTTGGAAACCACTGGAAGTTGACCATTGAGCAGATTTTCACACACAACATAAGATTGGCATTCTGTAGCAAGTTGTGCATCTTCTAAGAAAAGTCCTATATTTGATGTCGGGGCATACATATTGGAATATTGGAAAATATCCAAAATCACGATACATTTGTAATGCATCAAATGTTGAATACACTGTTTTGTTAAGATGAATTCCAGATCAGCCAATTTCGAGATCTTGGAGACAGAATTGATACCATTAATAAATGGCAATATCTTTAACATTGTCGGATCCCAATTGAGATCAACTAATGATTCCAATTTCACCGTTTGTATGGGCACGTCAAATGAATTGATATCTGGTGGAGGTGGGAAAATAGGGAACAACTTGATATCTATAGAATTGGCTCGATCTATAGGGATTTGACATTCTGAATAATTATTCAAATCTTGGAAAATTTGTTGAATTAAACTTTCAATAGAAGTTAAATCGATAGTGATGGTCTTAACCCCCGGTGTTATAGCATCCAAAGTCTCTAAATCTTTTGCCAAACCTTCCACATCGGTTACCTCTTGTAAGTAACTACCATTTTTCAACGGAATATCTTGTTTTATCTGTGGTTCTTCCTTGTTGAAAAAAATTGAACTGTCTTCTTGTTCAATTTTTTTACTCAATAAATTGGATTGCTCTTCCAAGGTTCTAAACATTTTACCAATTCTTCGTATATGATCTTCATATGGAATGGTATCACTATCATACGGGAACACAAAGCAAAAATTGAAATTAAAAGAATTTCTTGCATATTGAGGTCCATATATATTGACAGGATATCCAATGACTCTAAAAGCACCAGTCTTAAATGTGATCAATCTGTTACAGAACTGTGGTTTCGGAATCACATAGTTCTTGACTGAATCGAAATCTATCAATGGCGTAGATAAAGTGGATGAATCTGGTTTTGCTGGTGGTACTATAGATCCTGAAGGTATCTGATGTAGTACTTTTGTGCCTTCTGTTGGATGGAATACAGCATAGAAAATAGCTGTCACCGGCACAAATCCTGCTACATAAGTGTTAGTAAATTTGAAAACAATATCACAACAAGCCCAGACATACACTCTTCCATTATTCAACTGAGTATAATCAACACTGTTAAAACAATAAATTAATTCTTTGACTTGGATATACTATTTATTACCCTGCTTTTCTCTTTGCTAAGAAAAAAAAAAAACATAAACAAAATTTCGATTTTTTTTTTGTTTACATAAAAAAAATAAAAAAATAAAAAAAGGTATAAACAATATACTTATCATCAATATAACAAATCAACATCAATAATGTCAGGAAAAGTTCACGGAGGTAAAGGTAAATCAGGTGCCAAAGATGGTGGTATCAGATCACAATCATCATCTGCCAAGGCTGGGTTACAATTCCCAGTTGGTAGAATCAAGAGATTCTTGAAGAGAAATGCTCAAAACAAAGTCAGAGTTGGTGCTAAATGTAAGTATTTTATCATTATTTATTGCTATTTTCATATATACTAACCTATCTTTTCTATAGCTGCTATCTACTTAGCCGCTGTCTTGGAATATTTGACTGCTGAAGTCTTAGAATTAGCTGGTAATGCAGCAAAAGATTTGAAATTGAAGAGAATCACACCAAGACATTTACAATTAGCCATCAGAGGTGATGAAGAATTGGATAGTTTAATTAAAGCCACTATTGCATACGGTGGTGTCTTGCCACATATCAACAAGGCTTTGTTGTTGAAAGTTGAAAAGAAGAAAACTACAAAATAATCTCTTTCTTAAACAAACACCCTTTCTCTTTTTTATTTAGTTAATCAAATACAATTCTTGTTGTATTTGTTGTTTTATTATTAGTCTTTACCTCTTTTTTTATTATTATTACTATTATTACTTCTTTTATTTTTGTATATCTTACTGTGTAACATATTCCAATGTATAGCTAGTTCATTGTACATTTTTGTTAAAATAAAATCCCTATCTGATCAATTGTAGTATCTATACGTTCAATCAACCTGATTTGCCGTATTGCCTTCATTGTTCTCATTATCATTATTTGTTCTCGTATTATTATCATTGTCATGTCTCGATCTTATATCATCAAGTCTATTGGAAAGGGACTGTAACATCGACTCATACTGTTGTCTTATCGATGTACCTCTTCTCAATAAATTACGTCTCCTATCACCACTGGAACTGCTTCCTGTCTCAACTTCTCTTATCTCTTCAACTGGATTTGGTATCAAATTCAGAGGCTGATGATGAACTTTTATCGTCTTAACAACACCTTTTGTTGTAGGGTTAAGAAAAATATCAAATTCCGTGGTGGCTGCATTTCTCGGATCAAGCTGTGGGCGAGGCATCAAGGGGAATACGGACCAATCTGGTGGTAGTATCACTGTATTTGAAGGCAAATTGATGATTGGTTCATGGTATATTGGGGTAGTTGTTGGGGTAGGAGTTGGTCTACCTTCTTCTTCTTCGTCATTTTCAGTTTCAGCAGTAGCTTGCAGTTGTGCTGGAACAGGAACATTGTTTGCTCTATTTCTCATGAATGGAGGCAGTCCGAATAACCTTGTCAAGATCCGACCTCTCGGTTGTGGAATAATTGGTGGAATGTTATTTTGTTGTGGTTGTTGCTGTGTTTGTTGTTGATTTTGTTCTTGTTCAGGCACAAAAACTGGTGATCTACACATAGGACAACTCTCCGATCTTTCCATCCAACTTTTCAAGCATCCAAGATGAATTACATGGCCACAGTTCAATTTCTTAGGAAACAATCTTGTGTTTCTCAGAACTTCCACTGACATTTCATCTCTGCAAATAATACAAGTATCATCGTGATCCAAATCTTCTTGTGTGGCATCTTGTAATCTGCGATCCAACTCTTTTGCAGCTCTTCTGTATCTAATAAATTCGGAAATTTGACCTACAAATTTGGAAACAGTTAAATACGATTCTCTCATGACCGTGATAGGCATACGGTATGGCCCAATCAATATAAAGAAATTGAAGAAAATGGTTAATATCTTGATAAATGATATACCTATTTCGAAGAATTTCAAGAGAACAGTCTTGAATTCCCATACATCATCTGTTTCATTATTATCCAAATACCAAATCTCGATCAAATTTAAAACCAGTTTGCCAAATTCTTCAAATAAGTCGAAAAATAACAAGGCAAAATCAAATCCGAATATGACATATACATCTGGTGAGCCATTGAATGAATTGTCTATGCAATTTAAAATCATCTCGTAATCTAATACTAAGAATAATATTAAAGTAAATGAAGTTCTTGAAAGCAATATATCTTTAATATTTTCATTACTTTGGAAGACGTATTGAATTCTATCAACCAATATCCAATGGAATATCTTCAGGAACAATAAACTGAGTATTAAGAACCCAATCAACAAATTATTCTCGTCCCGGAACATGGCAATGGCCATTAATAAATTCATCATTGTGAACCATGACCTCTCATACACATGTTCCCTTTCAATTAATCTCAATTCCCCAAACAATATCGACTGGCACATCTTGCCAAACAATATTAATGACACAATTAAGAAATTAGACAACACTATTATATGAACATCGTGCGATAGAGCAATCAGAAGTGAATAAAAATTCGGTTTCTGCCTTAACACATTTGAAACAGATATTGCTGCCAACACCGTTGACACTCCAGAATATATCAAGAAATTTCTCCTGGCAACAGCTGAATCCATGATTGTTGATTTCGTTTGTTCTCTTTGCCAGATATGCTTTTTTATAAAAAAAATGTATTTTTTTATCAAATGTACGTTGTGTAACTTTTGTCATTTTCTCTGTGTATATTTATTTTTTTTTTTTTGCTTGCATAAAGTTGAAAATGTTTCGTATTGGTAGTATATCAAAAGCTTCGAGAATCGGTGTGGCCTCGAGATCTGTAGGTTCCTTTGATTTGATCATGAGTATTCTGTTGAAAATAACTTCCTTGGCTATAAGGACAGTAGCGAAGCCGATTGGGGTATGTTGAAATAGTATTTTGCCATTGAGATTTTCGTACTAACTAACTAACTAACTATTTCAGACCATAATCAAACTGCAAGCAAAAGAACATCCTACTTTCAGAAAAGGGTGCGTGCAATTGGCCCAGAGTATTCATCATCTTGATGTCAATTTAAAGATCAAATTATTGGGACAGAAAAATATAAAAGTGAGACCTTTAAATGAGAACAAAGCTATTGAGAATGGTGCAAATTTCATTTCTGAATCGTTTATCTTTAGTGTTGCCGGTTCATTGATTCTTTATGAGTCTTATAGACAACGTAAGAAAGAATTAAACAGAAGAGAAGCTGTGTCCGATGATATATCAATGCTTCAAGAAGAGATTGAGTTCTTGAAGAAAACTTTGAACCAATATGCCAAAGTTGAAGATTACAAGCCAAGTAAAGAATACCACCCAACTGTGCTTAAAATTGAGAATGGTGAAAGTAACACTCTGGCTGGTTCCGGTGCTGGGAATAATACAATCATCAATTTGATCTTGACAAAATTGGGAGATGATCAATTGAATCTTTTCAACGAGAAAGATAATTTGAGAATCAAAGATAAAAAACTTTTCAAAGAAGATCAAGATAATATACTATATTTAAAAGTGGAGAAGATCAGCGGATAAGAAACCCCATGTACATAAAAACTTACTTCAAATCAACATTTATTGTTGTCGCATATATATATATACAAATAAATAGAATACATTGTTTTTTTTTTAATCGCTAGATATGTTACTCTCATCATCGAATTCAAACTCGATTTCGTTATTATTGCTTAAATCAAGGACAGAGCCAATTCCTTGTTGATTTCTTGTCCTATGTCTTTGTGCCCGTCCTATTGTATGCAATGGTGTTGCTGGTGAAAATTCAGCTTGTGAAAATGGCGAAAGAGATAAAGAGTTAAAACCTTCTTCCATCATTTTAGTGTTCTGATGATCCACAGATTCTGATTCTGAATCATATGGTTCATGCTTGACTATTGAAGATGCAGGTGATGACGAAGATGATGATGAAGATGACGCAGAAGAAGGTGGAGATGAAGGTTTAGTTGGAGTTATATGTTTCGAAACTTCCTCATCTACTGATGATTGTATAAATGGTGTAAACATTTCATCAACATTTTGAAGACCAATCAAGTGGAAACTTTTTTTCAAATCTTTCAACATATTACTTGAAATTTCATATTTGTAATCTTTCACACAAATCAAGTAATTTTGCAAACTTGATTTTAGTAATTGGCTTATATCTTTAAACGGCAAAATTTTCATATCATATGAATAACTTGCCTCTATCTGATAACATATAGCTAAAAAGAAATAATAATTGCCATCTGTACTGAATGGAGGTTGTAAAATCAATTCATTCAATAAGTCTTTACAATTCTTGAAATCAAATTTTAACAATAAAAACCAGATCAACGATTGGAAATATAAAGGAGAGTGCACTTTGGATCCGGATCTCCATGCTGGAGCATCGACTTTGGAAAATGCCAGTGTCGAGAAATCGTAATAATTTCTTAACCAGTTTAAAAATTTCCCCACTTTCTGAGAATTATTGGCCTTCATCAAATCTAAAAGTTTTTGCATATTCAGTTTTTCCAAATCAATTAAAAATGGTGGTGGCGTCGTATTTGGCAGGAAATTTGATAATATCCTTAATTGGTAACTATTCAAATCGGTGCCAGCCAGCTTGGCCTCCTGTTGTAATTTTGATTCTTCCATTCTTGTTAAAATCTCCAAACCTAAAGGCCATATTGTCCTAATATCAACATTATTCATCCTGATCAATAGACCGAAACATGTACTTGCTCTTTCCCATTGTTTACGTAGTACTGACAAATGCAAGAAAGTATTCAACATCTTGACGTTGTAACGGTCAAATGAAACATCATCAGCAAATTCATCTTTTTCTTCATCCGTTCTCTCATACATCATTACTGTCCTTGGCCCCAAAATCTCATAACCTTTTGAGATGGCTGCAAATTTCAAAGACTCGTATTTTTTAAGTTTAGTTGTTACCTCTTCTTCTTCTATTTCTTCTTCTTCCTCATCCAGATCGTTATCATCTTCCTCATTATCTGTCTCTAATTTTCTCTTTTTCTTCTTGTCTCCTTTCTCCGAGGGCACACTTGTGATTGGGTTCCATAATTCAAATGTTTTCTGTGGTTTATATTTCAAATTGGCTAAGTAAACTTCTTTAGCTTCTGCGGAATCAAATGAGTAAGAATTTATCAGATCAAGCTTCTTCGAGTTCAAAAGCTCCTGAAGTCTATATTTCCTCCCCTGTCTATCAAATCGATGTCGCGAGGCATGCACTTCTTCAAACATTCTATCTTTATGCTATTAACCTGATCTATATTATTATCATTACTGATTTAGGATCAATCACTGAATGATATCTTTTGTTACGTGAAAAATTATTTTGAAATTTTTTTTTTTTTTTTTTACTGTTAGCTTATTTTTCTTTTTTTCCAGTTATTTGATATATTTTTTATATTTGCAACTGCACAAAGGGGATGCAGTGATAAACACATTTCACGTCGATAGAAAAGTTATGCAAATTTAATGAAAATGCTCGAGTATCTTCTTATTATGCCTACGTAGGAGGAATTTAAGAGGATTATCTTCGAAGGATTCTTACAGTAGATGACAATTAGATCTTATCTCCGAATTACTGCTTGTGACGTTTACTTAACAAATGTTTTCCTACCCCTAAAACTTGAACAAAACCTCAGGCAACCAAGCCCTCTATCTACTTGGGAACAGCGAAAGAGGAGAATATGCCACATCAGTTAATGGCCCATCTTAAGGTCTCGTATTTTATTTCTTCACGAGATAGGAATTTCGGCCAACTTTAAATTGATAAAAAAAAAAAAATTGTTATAAAAAGAGAGTATAACTGAAAAGATACATCTAATTGAACTTTGTTCTACATTCGGGAAATGGCTATCACACTCGATTCAGAGACCGATGAAAAGGTCATTGTAATTAATAATTCTCTGTTAAAGAAGAGAAACAATCTTTGGAAAGTGGCAATCGGAATTGCAACTACAGTAGCAGTTCTGACAATATTTATTTTTACCAGCTTTTACCCTGATAATGATGGGACACCTGAAATTGAAGACTCGTTATGCCCAATTTATGACAAGAGAGCTCCAATAGGGTACTACAAAGACAATTCCACTGTGGAATATATTATGAAGAACGAGGAATTCAAGTTGAAATCTGTTGCCAAGTTGTCTAATGCTATCAAGATTGACACCTCCGTTTTCGATGATGCCCCTGAAGTGTCTGAAGACCCTGATTTTTGGAAGAATTTTATTAAATTCCACAAATACCTTGAAGATACTTTCCCAACAGTTTATGAAACTTTTAAAGTTGAATCGGTCAACACATACGGTTTGGTTTACACATGGGAAGGTTCAGATCCATCTTTGAAGCCAGTATTGCTTACTCTGCATATGGATGTTGTTCCAGTTCAAGTAGAAACTATCAAGGACTGGGATTATAATCCATTCTCAGGTCACTATGATGGGACTTTAATCCATGGTCGTGGTACTTGTGATTGTAAGAATTTATTGATTGGCTTATTAGAAACTATGGAATTGTTAATTGCCGAGGATTTCAAGCCAAAGAGAACAGTCTTATTGGCGTTTGGAGCAGATGAAGAAATCTCTGGTAAGATTTTTGCATCAAAGATCGGGAAATTCTTAGAAGATAGATATGGTGCCGATTCATTATATGCAATCCTTGATGAAGGTTCCGGCTCTTTAGAGAAATACAATGATATTTTCATTGCATCACCAGCTACTGCAGAAAAAGGTTCAACTGATATTATTTTCGAATTATATACACCAGGTGGTCATTCATCTGTCCCACCTGACCACACCTCGATTGGAATATTATCTGAATTGATCACTTTGCTTGAAGCCAATCCTTTTGAACCATTCCTTTCCAGTTCTAATCCCGCATTGGAGTACATGCAATGTATTGCCAAATATTCTGAGTCTATGGATACTGGTTTGAAGAAAAATATCTTGAGAGCTGGTTTTGACAAATTGGCAAATTCTAAAGCCATTGACTATTTCAACAGTAACAAGTATCTCAAGTTTTTAATTAGGACTTCTCAAGCTGTCGATATTATCCAAGGTGGTGCCAAATCAAATGCATTGCCTGAACATGTTGCAGTTACCGTAAACCATAGAGTTAGTTTTGAAAGCAGTACACAGGCAACTTACGATAGATCCCTTGGATTTGTCAAACAAATTGCTGAAAAATATAATCTTGGAATTAAACTAGATGATGGATCAGAGCTCATCGCCGCAACAAGCAATGGTTATTTTGAAGTCAAGTTCCATGGAAGAACCGAACCTACAAAAGTCTCATCTACTGCATCGGATGTATGGTCTCTATACAGTGGTGCTCTTAGACATTTGTACGAAGATATTGTCTTTGAAGGTAAATTAAAGAAACCTGTTGTTGTGTCACCAAATGTTCCAACTGGTAACACAGACACCCGCCATTACTTGAACTTGACCGACAACATCTATAGATCAGTTCCTGGTTGGTCTGAGATGTCAATGCTCGATATGCATGCTCATTCTGTGAATGAAAAAATCGAGTTCAACTTGCATTTGCAAGTCATTGCCTTCTACTACGAATATTTACATATGATCTTAGATGAGTATATCGATTAATTCTATAATTAACCTTTTTACAAATCCTGGTAAAGATAACCTAAGGGTGTCTCAGGGGTCAGTCATTTCCAATGAAGAGAGCATAAAATGCGCCCCCACCATCTCTTCCCTTATATGTTTTCGTATACAATTCGTATTCTGCTAAATTTAACTGAAAAAAAAAGATTACACATGAACCGAGATTTCCTTTAGCAGAATAATTGTAAACAGGGGGAGAAGTGCAGCACTCAGCTAATAATCACCAACCAACCTTTGAATCGGCTTAGCTTTTAATAAGTACTTCGTCATAAAATACAGAAAAAAAAAAATTTTCTCTCTCTCTTATTTGGATTTAACTCAAAAAAAAAAAAAAAACTTTAAAAATCCCGAGAATATTTGGTAAAATTTCGAATCTCTATGCATGTCTAGTTCTAAAAACGGAATGAAGTAATTTCACTTCCTTGAGAATTTATATATATATTTCTTACATCCTACTCTACCCATTCTTAAAATAGCTCTTCACAAGACACAGAGACTATTCTACACCGTTATATTTGTTTTTTCTTTTTGCCAGCAGGAAGAAGAAGAAGATTACTGGAAAACGTAAATAATCAATCAACCTTGAATCGAAAGAGATGAGATTCGTGAAAAAAAATATATTACTGCCATTTGTGCTAGCAGTGCTTCCGGTCGCAGTCAATTGTTGGTCCCCAACCGATTCTTATGCTCCAGGTAACGTTTCTTGTCCTTCAACCAACTCTTCATTTGTCAGATCCGCAGATTCCCTTTCGGATTCGGAAACTAATTGGATCAAGAGCAGACATGAAGTTACCGATGAGAACTTGATCAGGTTCTTGGACCATGCAAACTTGACAGATTTGGATGCTCAAGATTTTATCGATTCATTGAATAAATCGATCACCATTGGTGTGGCATTCTCCGGAGGTGGTTACAGAGCCATGCTTAATGGTGCAGGACAATTATCTGCCTTGGATAACAGAACAGATGGAGCTTGGGAAAAAGGTTTAGGTGGTTTGTTGGAATCTTCCACTTACATTACAGGTTTGTCAGGTGGTAATTGGCTCATGGGAACAGTTGTATACAACAATTGGACCTCGATTCAAGAAATCTTGGATGGAGACACTATTTGGGATTTGGAAGATAACATCTTCAATCCAGGTGGTATCAACATTTTCAAGACTATCAGTTACTGGGATGATATAAGTGATGATTTAGATGCAAAGAGACATGCTGGTTTCAACATCTCCTTGACAGATCCTTGGGGGAGAGCCTTATCACATCAATTTTTCCCAAACTATACCGATGCCGGATCGGCTTTAACAGTTTCCACTTTAAGAGACGCTTCAGTTTTCAAAAACCACGAAATGCCATTCCCAATTCATGTTGCCGATGGAAGAACCCCAGGAACTCAAATTATTTCTTCCAATTCGACTGTTTTCGAAATTACACCTTACGAGTTGGGATCTTGGGATCCTTCCTTATACGCATTTACCGATGTAAAATACCTTGGTACAGAAGTCAGTGATGGTTATCCAACTACAGACACTTGTGTTGCTGGTTATGATAATGCTGGATTCATCATGGGCTCTTCATCTACTTTATTCAACCAGTTTCTCTTACAATTAAACACCACTTCACTTTCTGGAACTTTATACAACTTAGTTGAAGATTTCTTGAAAGATTTAAGTGATGAGAGTGATGATATCGCAATTTACCGCCCAAATCCATTTTATGAATCATCTTTTGCCGAAGTTGAAACTATTGTTGAATCTGATACCTTATACTTGGTAGATGGTGGTGAAGATTTACAAAATGTTCCATTATATCCATTAATTCAACCTGAAAGAGAAGTTGATATTATCATTGCATTTGATAATTCTGCCGACACTGATGAGTCATGGCCAAATGGTACTTCATTAACATACACTTATGAAAGACAATTCACATCACAAGGTAACAAAACTGTTTTCCCATATGTTCCAGATGTTGATACTTTTATCAATTTGAACTTGTCAGCCAAACCTACATTCTTTGGTTGTAACTCTTCCAACTTAACTGGTCTTTTCTCTGATGACGGACATGAATACACCCCACCATTAGTGGTCTATATGCTGAATAGACCATTTTCATATTGGTCAAATACCTCAACTTATAAGATGTCATACACAGAAGAAGAGAAAAGAGGTGTCATAACAAATGGTTTTGAAGTTGCCTCAAGATTGAACATGACTCTTGATGAAGAGTGGAGAACGTGTCTTGCTTGTGCTATCATTCACAGATCTCAAGAAAGGGCAGGAACTGAACAAAGTGAGCAATGTAGAAATTGTTTCGACGAGTATTGTTGGGATGGAACTTTGGATACCAGTTCTGATACTGGTGTTAATTTTACTGATACTGGTATCACGAATGGTGCGGAAGACGTCTGTAATTCATCTACAAATGTCACACATTGTAATAAAACCAGTGGTGCCTCAAGTTTCAGAATAGGTGCTAGTGGTAATGGTAATGATCTGATTGTTTTAATGGCTCTTTTAATGCTTACTACCTTTTTCGTATTGAATTAGAGAATAAAATGCATATCTTTGTTGTATATGTATATAGAATTTTAAAAAAATGATATATTATACTTTTCAATTTAGGGGTTAATATTAGAATGTAGAAAGCAAAAAAAAAAAAATACAAAAAAAAAAAAAATTGTTAAAATTTTTTTTTATTTCGATTATCTGAAGATTCAACAGATGTCGTCGGCTACACCACAGGAGAAAAAGACAGAGGAGGAGTTAAAACAGCTCTTGGGCTCTTATAAAGATGGCCTTACATATTGGCAGCAACAGCTTTCGTCAAAGACAACAATCTCTCAAATTAAGGCATCAAAAGTTGGTAACCCAGTGGAGGAATTAATCAAATTATGCCAACTAATTCATGCAAACACCACTAAGATGGGTATCATTTTCACAAAACCTTTGAAAGATGTCAATGCCGCATACAAGCAAACACAAGAGTTAAGTTCAAGTTCGATATTGTTGATCAGTTTATGTATTCAATTGATTGAAGATGACCAATTGAGCAAATTGTTCAAGAATGAAATCTTTGCTGTTATTAAATATTTATTATCATCTTTGGAATTATTCGTAACGGAATTGATCAATGATGAAGATGACAAGAGATTAATTTCTGTAGGAAAAATTTGGGAAACTGTAAATCAGTTAATTAAGATCTCTAAGTTGGGAAAAATTGGGGTGCTAAAATTGAAATTGAAAGAAAGTACAACAATGATTGATGATGGTATTGAAGAATTAAATGAGTGGATAGAAGACCCAGTAGCAGGTGGAGAGGACCCTTTTGCTTTCAGTGATGAAGAAGAAGAAGAGGAAGAACCTATTCCAAGTGGTGCAGAGTCACCATTAGTTAAAGAAGATTACAATGATATATTACCAGATGCTAAAAACTATGTGACTAAGATCAAATTAGTCAAATTATTAATTGCCTCATTGACAAAATGTGTACCGACAGGAGTTAAAGATAACAAATTGGATGACATTTATGAATCTTGTAAAGAATTCAATGAAATTATTGATGAATTAATTTATAAAATCATTTTTGAAAACAATTTGGTAGAGGCAAGCTTTTGGTTTAAAAAAATGAGTAAGAAAAGTGATGATGTCATTGATATTTTGAAACTGATCAATGGGAAAGATGATAAGAAATTGAAATGGTTAGATACTTGGACCTTGAAATTTAAAGAATAGTACATCAGTTTATAAATAGTATACAAAATGCATTAGAATTTGTTTCGATAAAAAAAAAAAAATATGTGTGTGTTTTAAAGTTTCATTCTCTTGTTTTTTTTTGTTATTCATTCACCAATCTCCTTCGTCATCTTCGTCATCACTATTACCAACTTTACCTTTTCTCTGTGCTAAAGCAGCACTCAATGCATCAGCCAATGTAGCCGGTTGTCCTGGAACACCTCCACCACTACTGGAAGGTGGCAGCAGGACAGGTTCACCTTTAGCTTCTTGTAACAATGCTGAAGGTTTATCCAACTGGCTCTTATCAACTTTTTTCAATGCACCAACACCCGCACCTCTGATCGATGCCAATAAGGCATCTCTACCAACATCACCAGTGGCCTCATTAATAGTTGGTGCTGAAGTGTCCATCTGGGGCATAGGAGGTGGTGGTGGTGGTGGCAGACCTGTAGACATTTGTGGTAATGGTGGAGGTGGTGGTGGACCTCCAGTAGAATTTGCCTGGGGCATTGGGGGTGCAACTGGCGGTTGTTGTTGTTGTTGTGGTAAAGGAGGAGCAATTGGAGGTGGTGAAGCAACAGCTGTTCTTTGAGGTGGTGGTGCAAAAGATTGCGGTGGTTGCTGTTGTGGTAAAGTTCTTGGAGGTGCAGATGGTGGTTGTAGTGTTGGTCTCTGAGAAGCTGGTGGTGGAGGAGGAACGGCACCTCTTGAAGGTGGTGGTGGTGGTGCATTTCCCCTTCTAGGAGGAGGTGGTGGTGGAGCACCTGTTCTTTGTGGTGGTTGTGGGGGCATAGCACCTGTTCTTGGAGGAAACTGTTGTGGTGCATTTCTAGGAGGTGGCAGAGGAACTGCTCCTCTGGATGGTGGTGGTGGTGGGACTGCTCCTCTAGCAGGTGGTGGTGGTGGAACCAGTCTTCCAAATTGATTTTGCAGTGGTAATGGCATATTCAGTCTCTGAGGAGGTTGTGGTGCGAAATTGTTTGGCAGCTGTTGCAGTTGTGGTGGTTGTTGTTGAGATGGTGGTGGGTTGTTAAATGTCATCGGAGGAGGAACTCTGAAAGTACGATGTTGCGGTTGTGGAGTTTGAGCAGGTGAAGGATCTGCTGAAGGTGATGGAGAAGATGAATGTTGTTGAGATATAGGGGCAGGAGTGGAATTTCGTGTAGATTCATAACTTTCTGGAGGTGAAAAATCGTAACCATCTTCTTCAGACTGTGGAGTTTGTTGTTGTTGCAGCAGTTTTGAAGGTGGTGGTGGTGGTGCCTTCTTCCTCAGTTTCGAAATTGAAACAGACGGTGATGGCAGAGCTTGTTCCTCTTTATGCTTATATTGATATTTTCTTGGAATTGGAGGTTCTAAACCAACTAATGGACCACCTTGTTTACTTATATAATCTTTTATGAATTCTCTATTATCAGCAATCATTTCTTCTGTGATACCAGCTTGTTCTAACTCGCTGTACAAAGATCTCCACTCTGGAGGTGGCAATCCGTCATAAAACAATGGACCTTTAGTCCTCCTTACTCGTTGATCGGATTCAACACCTCTTGGACCTGGAGTTGCAGGTGCTTGTTTTATCGTTTTCTTCAACAGTATGGCATTTTTATTATTATTAGTCAGTTTGGATCCATGTTTAGATCTGTTTTTGATTTTCTTTAAGAAATGGGAAGCATCATTCAAGTCTTCGAAAAGCAAACCGACATAACAGTCATCGATTTCAAAAGAATGGAAAAATGTACGATCTTGATTGTATTCGAAATTAACATACAATTCTTGATCCCAAAGTACACCTCTATTACCAATTATATCCACCAATTTCAAAAAAAAAGTATGTCCAACTAAATCATCACAAAACACTATAGCCCCTGATAAACCAGTATAGGTCCACGAATCTTTGTCTGGATATGCTATGTAAAGTCTTGCAACTGTAGCATCAATTATCTTATTTGAAGCTTTTGGGATAACTCTTTTGATTTTCTCCTTATCTGCAGTAGTAAGAGCACCCATCTTATTAAAAGATTTATTCTTTGATTGAGCTGTGTATACTGAGTTCCACTCTTTTACCTTGACCAAAGAGAGTTTTATTTTCAAACAATAATATATATTATCTGGCAAACAAAGAAAAATCATAGAGTGGTTTTGAGTGAAATGTGCACGTCTTTTTATCTAAAGAAAAAAATTAAACAAAAAAAAAAAAAAAAACCAAAAGAAAAAAAAAAAACTTGAGTATTAACAAATTAATTCAATTAAACAATGTCAGGACGTCAAGGAGGTAAAGCTAAGCGTATGTGTTGGTTTATCAGTTGAAGAGAGTCTCATTTACTAACTATTTTTAATATAGCATTAAAAGCACCAAAGAAGAAGACTCAAGAATTTGATGATGAAGACTTAGCTTTCAAAGCTAAGCAAAAAGCTGATCTGGCTGCCAAGAAGGCTTTACAGCAAAAAGCTCAAGGTAAAGGTCCATTAGTCGGTGGTGGTATCAAGAAAAGTGGTAAGAAATGAGTAGAGTAGAAGTAGTTTCTTAAAGTGTTTATCTTTCTTATCTTGTGAGAAGATCTGTAGGTCTCCCCCAGTAGTCGTGTAAAGAGATATCAACAATCTCCCACCTCAAAAAACAAAAGAGAGGGAAAAAAAAAAAATCAAATGAAAATTAATTTCAAATCAAAGAAGGCACACTGTATAAGTTTTCGGAGAAAGAAGAAATTAACCACATTAGAGCTAGCATTCAATTGTGTATTAACTAGCCCATTTCAGTCATTTTAATAGCATATAATTTTATTTTTTTTTCCATTATACCCTTTCTTATCTTTTTTTATAAAAAAGGAAGAGAAAATTATTTCTTCTTCGTTCTTCATTATACATTAGACCATAAATCAAAGCACATACACACATAGAAATATCGCAAGAATGAGTAATACAATGTTGACAAAATACAAGATTGTATTTTTAGGAGATCAAGGTGTTGGTAAGACATCATTAATTACAAGATTTATGTATGATACATTTGATTCGCATTATGCAGCAACAATTGGTATAGATTTCTTATCAAAGACCATGTATTTAGATGATAAGACTGTGAGATTACAATTATGGGATACAGCAGGACAAGAAAGATTTAGATCATTGATTCCATCATATATAAGAGATTCAAATGTCGCAATTATTGTATATGATATTGCAAATAAAGAGAGTTTTGAAAGTATTAATAAATGGTGTGAAGACGTGAAAAACGAACGTGGTTCTAATGTTATAATATGTATAGTTGGTAATAAGTCGGATTTAGTGGATAAGAGATTGATTTCCATTGAAGAAGGTGAACTGTTAATCAAGAAAATTGATGGAGTTAAAATTTTTATCGAGACAAGTACTAAGAATGGTTATAATGTCAAGAATTTATTTAAGAAAATTGCCAAATTATTACCAGAATTGAATAATGGTAATGATCTGGATGGTAATGGAGGAGATTCAGAAGCTAATGGTAATCAAAGTGAAATGATTGATATTTCAATCGATAATAGTAAAAAAGATGAAGCTAAAAATGGTTGCTGTTAATCTTCTATAGTCGTATTTTTTTGTGTATTATATTTATCATTATTATTTAGTATTATCTATTTCTTTTACATGAAGAAAAAATTAAACAATTGATTCATTATTTAAACAATATCTTTTGTTCTCAATTTTATGTACTGTGTTGTTCTGTTTTATTTAGCCTAAGTACTAACCTTTTGTTTGGTACTTCTGAACACGACTATCTTTCCTTGGATGCAAGTCGTGTAAATATAGTACAAATAATTTAAAGAAAGGGGCAAAGACAAGCGCAGCAGCCGGGCCAGCTACCTCAGACCATATGTATGCAAACATGAACTTACAAGTCTGCAATTTCCTAACCCTTAAACATTGCTTTTGCCAATAACAAAATTCCAACATATATGCAACTAGAGCTCCCGAAGCAAACAATAGTCATTCATATGAGTATTATTAAAGCAAGAAACAAAAAAAAAAAAAAAAAAATTCTTCTAAACCAAAAAAAAAAAAAAGGCACACATTTTTTTACACAGGAGAGAAAAAAATATAATAATTTTAAGGAACCAGGTTTAAGGTACAAAAGGTACAGAAAAGCAGGAGTAATACTTAGATAGGTATGTTCTCTCATAAGATGATAATAAACAGTAATACTAATCTCTGTACCCTGTGATCAGAGTATGATAATTACCAATTACATATCTTAGATCTCCCTTTTTTTTGCCTTTATACATGAATATCATCCGTCCACCTTCCACCAATTTAAAGTAGGAAAAAAAAAAACGCACGAAAAAACTAAAAAAAAAAAAAAAAAAAAAAAAATTGAATGAAATTGAAAAAAGATAAAATTCTTATTGCATTAACAATTTCATTTTAATTTCCCCCTTCGAATAAATTTTTGTTTATTTTAGTAATATAATTTATTTATAGTCCATAGAGTATATATACGATATATATATACTTGATCTTTCAAGGAAGTTATTCTCCATTCCCACCAAGGAACAGCTTTTTTTTCTTCTTGTGTTGTGGTTTTTTTTTTTGTTTTTTTCCTGGTTATTTTTTTTTTGTGTTTGCAACTTGAAAATCCAAAACAATCCACACCATATTGAACGTAATAATTAGTATTTATTACATATACATCAAAAAGTTTTTAATCAATCAATCACATAGCTTGTTAGTTTCACCAGTCTAGATAATAAATACATATTATACGTACTCAGAGAGTTCTCTTGTTAACAATATATTGACTCAGGAATATTTTAAATATGGAGGAACATTCTTCGATACAACAACAACAACTGCAAGATTCAAGGTCTGATACTTCAACACCCATCAACTCAAATTCAAATGTGAAGAAAGAAGATCAACAACTTCCTACAACTCATGTGATTAATAAGACAAAGAAAAAATCTAAAGGTCGAGCTTTCCAATGTACTGGTTATCCTCCATGTTCCATGTCTTTTACAAGATCTGAACATTTAGCAAGACATATCAGATCTCATACGGGAGAAAAACCTTTTAAATGCCAGCATTGTCAAAAGAATTTCAGTAGGTTGGATAACTTGAGACAACATAGACAAACAGTACATGCTTATGAAAATTTTATCTTGACGTATCCAAATGAAAAATTAATGATTAGAGTAAGAAATGATGAATTTAATGAAGTTAAAAAGAATCTTGGAATAGATGAAAATAATCTAGTCAGAGTTTCACAACCGTATCAAGAAGATGAAGTCAATGTGGCACAACAATTAAGCGATTTGAGGAATTTGCCATCACCTAATCCTATTACCCCTATAACATCACAATATAATAATAACAATAATAATAATAATAATAATAATAACAATAATGGATTACCGACAAACACAAATGGAAACAGGATAACTTTGTTGTCACCACCAAATTCAACATCCCCACATAATCATAATCATAATACCCATTCAGAAAACTTACCACCACCAAGATCTTCTCTGTCATCTTTATTAAGACCTTTACAATTCAGACCTGATAACAACAAGAGACCAAGACCAATTTTGGTTCCAGAATCGGATCAAAGTGGTAGTAATAATAGTACTCCTTCACAACAAAGTTCACTGTATTTGAGCACACCTTTAAGTGGTGGTGGTAGATCTTTAGCATCTCCATTATCACCATATTACAATTCACAATATCATCATATGAATTATCTAAATAATCAATTGCACCCACCGTCTCAATTAACTCCAAACCAACAACAACAAAATGGTAGTTATTTGAGTCCATATCAACAAAATTTCCCTCAACAACAACAGCAACAGCAACAGCAACAGCAACAGCAACAGCAGCAACAGCAGCAACAGCAACAACAACAACAAGTTCAAGATTCCAAGGATTATAAGAAATTGCCTCTGATTAAATTCAGAGATTACCAATCTCAAAGTGGTAAATCTAGTCCCGTTGTTGATGAAAATAAGTTTAAGATGAAAGTTAGTAATTTAATGAATGAAGATGATATGAAGGGCAATGGTAATAATAATGGGAATAATGGAAATGTTGAAAATGGTAATACTAGTAACAAACAGAGGAATGATAATAATGATGGAGGTAATAACAGATTCAAATTACCATCTTTTAAAGAATTAGATTTCAAATAAGATAGATCAACAATTACAAAGAGAAAAAAAAAAACCGTAAAAAAAGACAAAAGTTTTACAAAGATGCTATGAATAAGACATCAGTTGAAAAATACAGAAAATTGTATAGTGATGTATAGTGTAATATCAATTTCAATTCAATCAATTCAAAATGACTGTTCTGTCAGATGATTAATTTTTCCGGGTAAAAATCTTTCATAATTACCGTATTGGGAAATCAAAAGTACAGCAAAGAAACAAAATACAAAAAAAAAAAAAAGGAGGAAAAAGAAACAAAAAAAAAGGTGAGTGAGATAACATCATCATCTGTCTTTCCGCATTTCCAAATACACAAATCACTACGAAACGTTCAAAATTACTTTACAAAACATATCAACACTTTGATTCTATTTATTTAGGGACAGTTTAATTTCAATAATGAATTATAACTATACTTCTTCTTCAAGTAGTGGCAATAGCTACGATTTTGGTGGTTCTAATCACCATCAGCAACAAAACTTGTTTTCACAGATTCCATCAAGTGCTACAACTACATCATCTTCATCTTCTTCATCATCATCATCATCTGGAAGAGTTCAAGCTGCTGCTGCTGCTGCTGCCCTGGGAGGAAGAGATTATTCTTTCCAAAGTCCTTTAAATAATTATCAAACTTTGAGAACTAGTTCATCAGGTTCTAATTATTCCACTCCATTAATGTCAAATCTGGAATTATCAAAATCAGCTGCATTTTCTGCATTATCAGCATCAAATCATAATATATACTCAGCATCCACTTCTTATTCTAGACAAAGATATTTATCATCAAAAGGTTTTGACTTGGAAGATGATTTAGAATTTTGTCCAGAAATTGCACATCATCATCATAATCATGGTCCAAAATTCAATCCATATACCTCCATGACTTTCTCTCCAATTTCTCCACAACAACCACAAGCTGAAACTGCCACTGTTATTAGCACCAGCCCTTCATCTTCTTTGAAGAAAACTCCTGTTCAAGACAGAAGTAGCACGTTGTCACCAAGAATTCACACTCCTAGGATTAAAAAACCTTTGGAAATCATCAACCCTCTGACTGGTTCAAAAGTTGATTCACCTGCAGGTATAAGAAATTAGTTTGAGGAGGAGTATGAAGTGAGATTGAAATCATCACCAACTTCTTGTTGATCGAGAAATGTTGATGCTCTTGTTTTTTAATATCATCACAGAAAAAAAAAAGCTTCTATAAAAACTTCAATCTCTGAGTTTCATTATTTTTTATTATTACGATTATTATTTATACAGTATGTCTTAGAGGTTAGATAATGTTGTGGGTCTGTTAGTTTATTTGTTTTGGAAAATGAAAATTGGTTACATGTATGATTATATGAACTCTTTATTCTCTTTTTATTTCCCCTGTTTTGTTGTGTTTTATTTACAATACTACTTTATTTGCCAGTTTACATATGTTTTGTAATTTTATCTATCTATCTAGTTAACTTACCAATTATGTAGGTTATTCCATGGAAACCATAGTAATCTTTGTTCAAAGAAAAAAGAAGGAAAAGAAATTGGAAAAAAAAAAAAAAAAAAAAAAAACTGAAAAAATAGGAGAAGTAAGAATAATTTAATCATTGATAGAATATGGATGACGAATTAGCAGCTATAAGAGCCGCAAGATTACAAGAATTACAAAGAAATGCTGGTGGTGGTGGTAGTGGAAGCTCAGGACAGCAAACACAACAACAACAGCTGCAGCAAGAACTGAATAGTTCTTTACTTTCACAAGTCTTGGAGCCAGCAGCTCGTGAAAGATTATCAAGAGTTAGATTAGTCAAACCTGATAGAGTCGTAGCTGTTGAAAATTACTTGACCAAGTTAGTACAGATGGGACAATTAAGGCATAAGTTGAGTGAAGATGAGATAGTGGAGATCTTAGACGGAATAAGCAGAGATTCTCAAAATAATCAACAGACAAAAATCACTTTCAGTAGGAGGCAGGTACATGATGAAGATGAAGACGATGAAGATGATTTCTTTGATTAGATAAGAAAAAAAACTAAATACTTATAAGACCATCTTTTAAAGCATTATTCAAAATACTTATAATGGAAAGATATGAAGCTTGTGAGATATCTTCATGGATACCAACACCCCATTTATTTGTAATAGCACCTGTGGTGGCATCAGTAATTGAACATTCGATATATGTTGCAGCTTTGGCGTTAGAATCTTTACCTAAAGAATGTTCATGATATTTCAAGACACTAATTGTTGATTTGAAATATGTTGATAACGCGTTTGTTAAAGCTGAAAGTGGACCATTACCTTGACCAAGGAGTGAAATTTCTTTACCTGCAATGGAAATTTTAAGTTCAATTTTCCTATCATTTTGACCTAATCTTGTTAATTCATAATCGATCAATTTGATATCATAACTATCATCGTTCAAGATAAAAGAATCGTAGAATAATGAGATGATCTCTTCACTCACTAACTCTTTACCTTTAATCTCTGTGGCATTTTGAACTTTCTTACTAAATTCAATTTGTAAACCTCTTGGCATATCTAATTCCAAATTCCTCAAGATGATCCATGATGCACCACCTTTTCCGGATTGTGAATTTACTCTAATAATTGCCTCATAAGTTCTACCAATATCTGTTGGATCAATTGGCAAGTATGGAATTTCCCATTTCAAAGATGGGTTTGTCTTGACTTGTTCTTCGTGTAATTTGAAACCTTTCTTGATAGCATCTTGATGAGAACCACTGAAAGCACATACCACCAATTGTCCACCATACGGAGCTCTTGCGTGGACTGGGATCTTATTACAACGCTCGACGATATCAACAACAGAATTGATATCAGAGAAATCCAAATTCGGGGATATACCTTGAGTGTATAAATTCAATGCTAAAGTCACCAAATCAACATTACCTGTTCTTTCACCATTACCGAAAAGACAGCCTTCCACTCTATCAGCACCACCCATTTGAGCTAATTCCGCTGCGGCAACAGCACAACCTCTATCATTATGTGGGTGCAATGATATACAGATTTTTTCACGTTCACTGATATTTGTTGCAAAAAATTCAATTTGATCAGCATAAACATTTGGTGTGGACATTTCAACTGTGGCTGGTAAATTGAAGATAATAGGGTTTGTTGTAGTAGGACCCCATGCTCTCTTCACACTCTCACACACTTGTATGACATATTCAGGACTGGTATCACTAAAAGTTTCAGGACTAAATTCGAAATCCCACTCAGTTTCCTGTTGTGTTGGATCATCTTTTGTCAATGAGCGTACAAGGGAAGAACACTTGGTAGCCAATGCCAAAGATTCTTCTTGACTCATACCAAATACCACGTTTCTAAAACAATCAGAAGTAGCTAAATAGATATGGACAGTGGCTTTCTTTGCACCTTTTAAAGATTCCACTGTTCTCTTAATCAATTCTTCTCTACATGGAGACAAGACTTGAATTGAGACGTCCAGTGGAGCATTTTGAACAGCCCAACGAGTGAAATCATAATCGACTTGAGAAGCACTTGGGAAAGCAACTTCAATTTCTTTAAAACCAATTTCAACTAATTTTAAAAAATATTCTTTCTTTTGTTCAATGGACATTGGATCAGGTAATGACTGATTACCATCTCTTAAATCAGTTGACAACCAACGAGGTGGTTTATCCAAAGTCTTAGTTGGCCATTGACGATTAGGTAAATTGATTGGTTGAAATTTCTTATATTTCACTGATGGATCTTTTAACATAACCATTTTCTTGGATATTCTTTTAAAATGTCTAAATAAGCAGTAATCAAGTATTTATAATGATTGATAAATAACCAGCTGATGATATGATTAAATTTTTTTCAAAAAAATATCAAGTTGAAGAAAAAAAATAAAGTATGTATGGGATGAGTAATAACGTAACTGTGAATGACTGACTGACTGACTCAATGCAGCGAAAGAAATTTTCTTTAATCCATTAGTGTCACGTGTGGGGATAATTGACAGATTTCTCAAAATCACCATCACACAAACAACACAAAGACTACTCAATTCTACTACATCATTCTAGTGTACTTCCTTGATTTAAAAAAGCTACTAGATCTAGTGTGAATTACTTTCACTATCAAAAAAAAAAAAGAAAATCCCCTAATAACTAGTCATCCAGATTAAAAGACTAGGGTTCCAATACTTATCCATCTAAACAGAAGCATAGAGAAGGCTTTCTTATTCGTAGCATTTATATTTGCGCTGGGATTTGTGCTTCTTACACCTTTTCCAGAGTAACAAGAGAAGAAGGGCATTTACAGATAACTGAATAATTCCCACCGGCTACAGTTCCCAAAAGAGAATCATTTAGGGGCTGTTTCTGATTATCTCAGCCGGAAACTACGATGCATTGAGTTTCCCAATTAGGAAAGGCACCGCTAAAAAAGATGAAGCGGATAAGATTTTTCACTATCAATTGTTATCAAGTTTTATTCATTATATATAAAGCCGGTAAATTTTCTTGTCTTGGGATCTTTCCTCTTTTCTATATATTGCCAGCACGAAGTATTAAATAAAATCATGTCATCAAGTCCACACCCATTCGATCCAATTAACGATTCTGAATTCAGACTCGCAGCTAAATTGATCAAAGATCTGTACGATGAAAAACCACATTTTATCACTATTGACAGATTAGACCCTCCAAAGAAAGATGCCATTAGATATTTGGAAGCCGAAAAACATGACTTGTCATTACCATTTATTCCAAGAGTTGTCTTCGTCTATTACTATACATCCAATGGTACCGTTTTCAATAAGGCTTTAGTCAATGTCAGTGCAGGACACATCATTGTTAAAGAACAATTGCCAAAAGGTGTTATTGGTCCATTATTACCAGAAGATATGGGCTCTATTGAAGAAGCATGTCTTCAACATCCAAAAGTTAAAGAGGAAATTGCCAAATTGCAATTACCAAAAGGTGTACACGTCAGAAATGATCCATGGATGTACGGTACTGATGATACCAACGATGAAAGGCCTTTGATCCAATGTTACATGTACTTACGTTATGATCACGCTGAATCAAATCACTACTCTTTACCTTTGAAATTTTCACCTGTTTTCGAATCTTTCACTCAAAAACTTGTTAGAATCGATTACTTACCAAGTGGCTATGATGAAAAAACCACTCCAACCCTTCCATGGAAACCTGTTCCAGCTGTTGAATACCACCCAGACTTGAATGGTGAAGCTGTTAGAACAGATTTGAAGCCATTGATCATCCAGCAACCAGAAGGTACTTCCTTCACCGTTAACGGTACTTTAATCGAATGGCAAGGTTGGAGATTCAGAGTTGCTCCAAATTGTAGAGAAGGTTTTGCTCTTTATGATGTCTCCTTTAAAGGTAGATCTGTTGCTTACAGAATTTCTCTTTCAGAAATGACTGTTCCATACGGTGATGGAAGAGCTCCATTCCACAGAAAGCAAGCTTTTGACTTGGGTGATTGTGGTTTCGGTACTACTGGTAACTCCTTGAATTTAGGTTGTGACTGTCTTGGTGTCATTAAATACCTTGACACTTTAACCACAAACGGTGATGGTGAACCACTCTTGATTAACAACACTGTTTGTTTACACGAACAAGATTACGGTATCTTATATAAACACGTCAATTACAGAACTCATGAAGCCGTTGTTGCAAGAAGAAGAGAATTTGTTGTTCAAACTATTGCTACAGTTGCCAACTATGAATATATCATCAATATCGTTTTTGATCAAATTGGTGCTATCCAAATTCAAGTCAGAGCTACTGGTATCTTGTCTACAATGCCTATCGATGAAGATGTTGTCGTTCCATTCGGTACCAATATCGGACCAGGTGTTGTTGCTGCTTACCACCAACATTTATTAGCTTTCAGAATTGATCCTGCTGTTGATGGTCACAAGAACACTGTTGTTTATGATGATGTCTTACCAATGGAAGAAAATACAGTTATGAATCCTAACAATGTTGGTTTCTACACAGAAAGAACCATCTTAGAGAAATCTGGTTCCGTTGAACAATCTCCATTCACAAACAGAGCTTATAAGATCATCAATGAAAATGTTATCAATAAAGTCACTAAGAAACCTGTTGCTTACAAGATTGAAATGCCAGCTAGACAAATGATTTTAGCTTCACCAAACTCTTGGAATGTTAAAAGAGCTAAATATGCTACTAAACAATTATGGGTCACTAAATACAGAGATAACCAATTGTACGCTGCTGGTGAATTCACTAATCAATCTTTGAAAGATACCGGTGTTGGTGAATGGGCTAACGGTCAAGATAACGTTAGAAATGAAGATGTTGTTGTCTGGGCAACTTTGGGATTCACCCATGTTCCAAGACTGGAGGATTTCCCAGTCATGCCTGTTGAAATTCATCACATCAACATTGTTCCATTTGGTTTCTTCGAAAAGAATCCTGCTTTAGATTTGCCACAAGCTAACAACAAGTTCAACCAATCTAAATACTACGAAGAAACTCAATCTGCTGCTGCTAACGGAGTTGGAAATGCTCAATGTTGCAAGAAATTATAAGTGATTCTTTACTTATGGTTCTTTCCTGAAAAAAAAAAAAAAAAAAAAAACAACGAAAAAAAATTGGTGTATATATGGTGTAGCAAGAGATACTTAATTTAGATACAATATAATATTTATTAGAATTTCATTGAATCATGGTCGTAATACTTTTAATACTTCTCATAGTACCTATAAGTAAGTTTGTTGTAATCAAAATGTTTGGAATAAGTGTTAAAGTATAAAACTTGATTATCCCTAAACAAAATCATTTTTTTGTTTCAAAAAGATGTATCACATCTTTCTCAAACAGTTTTAAAATAAATCAAATAGTTCCTTGTATTGATATATAAAGAAACTTCGTTCTCTGAAATTCTTTCAAGTTCAAGTCGCTATACTAATTGAAACTCATTTTCAGTAAATCGAATGAATACACCACCGGATTCACCAATCACTACAAAAAGACGTTCCATTTCAAACAGTACACGTGAAAAGAGAAACAGTTGTCCTCCATCTTTCTTTGCTGACATCAAACCAATTGATATTATCCAAAGTTTTAATAAAAATGTATTTTGGGAAGCGCCAGTTAAGTTAAGCACAAGACTGGAACTTTTCAAAGAGCCTTGGAAACCAGGGGAAGCCAATATCATAAAGAAAAAAATTTCAACAAGGGAAGCTTTGAATAGGCTGTCCCAAAATCTTTCAAAAACACCCAGGGCATGGAATGGTTTCATGAACAAGAATAAGTCAGATTACACTGATGACAATCCTGTAGGTGGCTCTATCTTGAGCAATAGCAGCAAGTTATTTTCATTTTTGAATGGTACTTCAATACCATTAGATGCGATTGAAGAGTACGGATTCCTTGAATTAGACGAAGAATCAGAAACTGATTTCATAGTTGAAGATAAGATTGAAGAGTTCATGATAAAATCACCTGAATCGCCTTTTGAAAGATTCTTCAATGAGAATTTGAGAGAATGTGTTTATCTGAATTATGAAAGTATTCGGGATACAAAATACAAGTATCTAAAATTATTAAGCAAGAGATGGAATAAATTGTCTGTTAAAGAGAAGTCAAAGTTTAATTATGGTGGAAGACCATTGTTCGATCATGCTATCAATGATCAAACCAAAAGACAAAAACAACAGTCTGCTTCACTGCAAGAGTTGAAATTTCAAAAAATGGTCTCAGAGAATCAAACGATTCCAGGTAAAGCATATTTCTTAACTCAATGCTTAGATATTAATTCCTTATCAAGTCAAGATATTGAAAGTGAGTTCAAAATTTTAAATTTGATTTGGGATAAAGTACCAGAAGAAGTGAGAAGAGTCTTTGCAGAGAATGAGCAAACTGATACTGATCACAGGTTACCACCTGCCCCATTCAATTCTTCACTTCAAGCTGGAAGAACATCAGTTGACTTTTTGAAACCTTTTTCCACTCCATTTGATCATTATGCATCAGAAAATAAGACTAAAAAAATCAATAATTTGAAAAAAAAATGGGAAAATTTCGCAAATTTTGAGAAATCACCATTTGTTAAGAGATTCATGTCTGATAATAGGCATATATTAACCACTTATGAGAGGTTGAAAACAGAGGGGTTTGCTATAGAGCAATTTACTAATTAACTTCGGTGATGCTCAAAGAAAACTTTTTTTTTTTTTTTTTTTTTTTTGGCAAAACCAAAACATTAGGAGAAATTAAAAAGTAAACAACCTTTCTTAAGTCATTAGAGTGTGAGTTTTTGATCTTTAAGTTATTAGATATTAGTATAGTATTTGTATATCATCATTGAGCATTCACAGAATCTGTTGAAGGTATTATTATGATAACAAGTGCCTGTTATCTTACATATTATTTTTGTTAAATATATTTATATTTTCAATTTGGAAAAAATTCAAGAAAAGATTAGATAAGATCTTTTGAGTTCAAAGAAACGATGAACAGAAATAGCTTGGGGAGCATCAGCAATAGTAGTAGTAATAATAATAATATAGTATCACTTACATCACCTTTGAAGAAACAATATATAGTTTACAATCCGATGGATAACAAATTGCTGCATCTACTAGTCACGGAAAACCAATATTTGCAATTCATCAAGATCTTGTCAACATCAAGGAAAAATGCTAATAAGTTATTACTGCAATCACCTATATTGGATGCTGAATCACCTTCATCGACGTATTCCCATGATTATCAAGATTTGTTGAGAAGTTTTAGTAGTGATACAACAGGTGATACGAACACTGAAATTGAGACAGAAGATGATGACTCGGTAAGAAGAGTGAATAAAAATGAGGTCATGAATTTGATTGAAAATTTGCATTTACAAGTGTATTCAAGTGAAGAAGAAGAAGGGGAAGAAGAAGAAGATGGAGGTATTACATTCGAAGATTTGGAAAGATATGAACAACTTTTGAATGATTTTGAATCCACAAGAGAAGACCAGAATAGTAATACTTTAGAGCAGCAGCATAAGCAGTTTCAAGCTGAGATTAATACACATGAAATGTTGGCAGAATTGTCTGAAATAGAAGATGATTCCATGTTGGAAGTCAATAATTCATTCACAGATTATATTAGAAAGAAATTCAAAGATGAAGAGTCATCAAATTTCTTGAACAACCCACAAGAATTCCTTAAAAAAGTTTCCAAGATTTGGAAATTGATACCACGTAATTTGAACAAGATTGAAAAATCAAATGATATAAACAAAGATCAGTTTCATGAATTCTTTGTGAAATGGAAAGAGCAACACAAGCCATTGCCCAATAATGTAAACAACAATTCGGATACTAATTTGAGTGAGAAGACTAAATTATCAATAAGAATTCAAAGGGATCCTGATGTTGAAGTGCCCGAAGAAGATATAACTGAAGAATTAATCGAAGAAAAAATTGCTTCTTTATTGAAGAAAGAACCGTCATCACCATTTGAATTTTTCTACAATGATAAATTAAGAGAACTACTACAAGACCATGGAAATTTCAATATGAAAAAGAAACAAATTAATTCTCAAATCATGTTATTGTGGGAAAAAGTTAGTGTCTTGGAAAAAGCAAGGTACTCATCTATCACCATTGACGAGCATAAGAAGGAAGTGCAGTTTTCAAGTCCTTCAAAGAGGTCCGTGAGTTACAATGACTCATTACCAACATCAAAATTGAGCAGTCCAAAGAGATCTGTCAGTTCATACAATCCAGTTCCAGCATCTTCCAAAATCCCAACTTTACAACCGATCTCCAAATCTACACATACAATTCTCACACCTCCAATATCGCCTCCTCATTTCGAGCCATTAACAAGGGAAAACAGTCCAACAAGAAAAGGCTTGGTTAATAGTGAGGTTAGAAGGTTGAACAAGAAAAAAAGCTGGGGCAAAGACGATAAATGGTTGTAAAACCAAGGTTTTTTTTTTTCTCTCTCTCATGGGTCAGTTTGCTTTTCTACTTGCTTTCTTTTCATAATGACGATATGTACGATATGTTCCTGTTTTCTTATAATGTATTATATTCTTTATTCAATTCTATTATCTAATTTCCCCCCTTTTCTTTGTAGGATCTCACACCAAGATCCCAATAAAACACAGATCTAAAATTCTTTCCAGATTTATCCATGGATGATACTTATTAAACAAACTTGTCCCATCCTTCCCAGCACAATTTTTCAAAATATCCACCCCACCTGGATGGAAATCCAAATATGGTGTCAAATTGTAAACTTTCCTATTGATAACAATCCAGTAGTCATCTAAAGTATTATGTTTTTTCAACTCATCTTTAGGTATTCTCACAGGAAATGGAGGTAATCCATTCCTAAAATCAGATTTCTTCTTTGTACTCTCCCAATCCAATGCTGAATGACCAGGCTTAAGTATCACTTTCAGTCTCGGACTATTGTTTGACATCTGAACTGGTTTCGGCACAGACAACAAATTTCTTCTTACTGCTGGAGCCTTGAGCCCACTAGGTCTCTTCATATCATTTCCATCATTACTCATTTGCCTACCTACTCCTTCTCATAGATCAATTATTTTTTTTCTATTAGTAAAACTTTTTTCCTTTGTTGATGAGATATAACTTCCTAATACAGTAATTACCTAATTCACACGATTACACAGCAATTTTCCCCAGAGAAAAAAAAAAAAAAAAAAAAGAGAGAGAGAGAGACAACTTTTTTTTTTTTTGGGTGAGTGATTAAAAATTATCAGAGATTTGATGGAGATATTGTTGGCTAAGCTATTTGATGGAGATATTGGACATTCTTCATCTCCACCTCCTTCTTCTTCCTTAATATCACCCTTAACAACAACAGTGTCATCTTCTATCCATTCTTTATTGGATAAGTATTGGTATCAACTCACTAGACATCAAAAGAACAAATTATTAATATACTCGAGCTTGGTTGCGACCACAATATATATCTTAACTCCTTCGATTTTTTCATCCTCCGACAAGATGTTATCAAGACAAAGACCAGATAAATATACCACTGGTCTTATCAATATGACTATTGATTGTTTTGCCAACTCAACTTTACAATCATTGCTGGCTTTGCCCGGTTTGAATGAATATTTAAATGAGTTGTGCAATGCAGTTTACAATAATGAGGAGATCCGTTCCAATTTTAGTCCTCCAGACTTACCCTTGCATGAGCTGTTGATTGGGATCTTATCCAATTTACAAAAAATAGTTTATAAATCAAAGACAATCAGTGTATGGGATTTTTTAAACGTCTTGGAACGTATTTTCAAGTCCAAGATCTCGAAGAACCAACATGATGCTCATGAGTTATTACAATTAATCCTCGAGACTTTGTTTCAAGAAAACTTGCAACTTTACAAGTATGCCTTGAGATCTGGAATGTCAAAGACTGTGCAAGTACCACTGCTACCTTTTAAGAGTTTATTGTTAAACCAATTACAATGCACCGTATGTGGTGGTAACTCAAATTTGAATTATAACCCAATGATGATTTTAACTTTACCAGTACCTCAGGAATCTTCTATAGAGTTGTCAAATTTGATTAAAGAGAATGAAAGAGAGCTCATTGAAGGTTACTCATGTTTGAGATGTAAGATAAATGCAATTATAAATTTGGAAACACAAAAAAGATTCTTGAGCGATGATGATTTATCAAAATTAAAAAAATTACAAGAAAGTGAATCTTTAATGATTAATGATGACTTACCTGAGGAATTAGAGTTAATCATTAGGAATTATAAACCTTCCAATGGATTTAATATAGATTCAATTAGGACAACTATTTATAAAAAAAATGATATCATTAAGGCTCCAAAGATATTACCAATTCATTTATCGAGATCTATTTTTGCTAACACGCAGGAATTAAGAAATTCGTGTCAAGTATTATTCCCTGAAGAGCTTTTCTTGGAAACTGATGAAAAATTGGCTTCTGAATTGACAAAAATAGAAAATGAAAAAATGTTGGAAGAATTTGATAAGCAAGATTTGGAACCTATAAAGGAAGAAGAGTTTTTAAAACCTAATATTCTTAAAGATATAGAAGAAAAGCAAGAAGATGCTTTCTATGAAGATGTGGGACAAGTCTCTGATGTTGATGATGACAATTTTGATTCAGCTGATGAGGCCGATGAAGAGTTTAATGATGAGGATGTTGAAGAAGATGAGACTCCTTTTAAGAGCACCGCATCTTCTCCAATTTTCAAGAAAGGCTTTGAAGAAACACCACCTACATCGGCTACGGTATCTGATAACAACGACAAGATGCCTCAACATCTATCACTGCAAAACACCATTGCCGATTCAGTAGATCCTTTAGCTGTTGGAGCTACTACAAAACATAAATATAAATTGAAATCAGTGATAAGGCATGTTGGTACTCATCAAGCTGGTCATTATGAGTGTTATAGGCATAAACCTGAATTTTTCAAAATTGATGCAGAGGAATTTGAAATTAAGTTTCCCTTCTTGATTAATGGTGTTTCCAATGATGATGATGAACTGATTGGAAGTGATGCTATCGCGAGTGATTCGCAAACAACTGACCCGGAGAACTCAAAGATGTCGAGATCTTCATCGATGAAGAAATCGAGATCTGCCTCTATCTCTCGTATATCGAGACCAGGCTCTGTTAGTCGTGCCTCGAGATCAGGTTCTGTGCAAATCACATCTGACGAACCACAATCTGTTGACTTATCAAGGACTTCTTCTTCTAAGAGGAAATCTAGTCGTTTTTCAAGAAGATTATCATCATTCTTGAGTCCTAATAGTAATAACATTGATAATATCACTTCAATGACTGATGATTTAAAATTAACGGCAAAGAGTAAGAAGAAGAAAAGATTAGGAAGTTATGTGAAATATCCATTTTGGAGAATAAGTGATTCCAAAATTACTGAGACAAAGACAGATGATGTCTTGAATGATAACAAAGCAGTATATATGTTGTTTTACGAAAGAGTTGACTAATATGTATTATTAATTCCATGGAACTATTATTTATATATTTATATATATTCTAATTTATACGATAGTCCATTTAATCTGAGATCCTGTAAGAAAAACTATTTAGCTAAAAATGAAAAATTTAGATAAAAAAAAAAAAAATTTAGAGAAAAAAAAAAAGTCATCTCTTTAGTAAAATATACATTGAATTATGGGTAAATTTTGGTGTAAACAGTGCTCAACAGTAAGTTATTTATGGTGGAAAGATATATTTAGCAAGTACTAACTATTTTTTTGGCAGTTTGTTGACGAGTCTAAGATAGAAAGAATCAAACATGAGAAATCATCAAAACATCAATATGCATTGAAAAAACAATTGAGGGATTTACATTTAGCTAACAGACAAGAGAAACGAGAGTTATCCTTGGCCCAAGAAGAGTTGCTGAAGATCAACAAGGAATTGGGTAAACCCGGTAACAAGAAATTTAATAAGATTCAAAAATTTCAAAAGAAGAAGAATGAACCTATTGTGATAAATAAGATAAGTGAGTCTAAAAAGGAATCGACGATAGACATCACTAAATGGAATACTGTTGAGTCTGAAGTTGCAGAGACTCCTGAACCCAGTACTGTGACACTCCCACCTGCTAGGAAATCGAAAGAAACTGAAGCTGATAAGGAAATTAATAATTGGAATATTGGAGGAGTGCGAACAGTAGACTTGGAAGATGATGAGGAATTACCTGAAATTGTAACATTTAAGAAAAAAAAGAAATCTCTTAAGAATTAACCAGTATTTAGAGTCATGTATATTATCTGTAAAATTATATATTTCATATATTCTCAAAAATTAGAATATTTAATAAGTTTATAAATCTTAATTAACTTTAAACTTCTAAGCTCTTTTGGTATATCTTTTACACTAGATGGGAGACACCAGCAGTATTGCAAATTCAATAACGCTAACCAAGACTATGTACATGAATAGTTCACCAATATCTCAAATTAAAATCAGCAAAATACGATTTCCAAGAAAAAAAAAAAAAAAAAAATAATTTATCAATTTTTTTTTTCTCGGCTTTCTCACATAACAAACCAACTACAACTAAGCAATTATAAATAAGTATTGGGTATATAAAAAATTCGTTAAATCGTCAAATGTATATAAAAAATTGTATAAATTAAGCAATAAATCAGCAATAGAAATAAAAAAATTTTTTTTTTTTTTTTTTGGGTTTAATAAAAAAGGGGTAACATTTTTTTGGTTGAGCTAGTTTTAATTTCTAGTACTTTTTTTCATTTGATTTCAACTGGGACATAGATAACACCTTTCTTCCTACTATAACCTCTTGAACCAGGATCATCACCATCTTCAAATTCAATTTCAATTTTAAAACAGTACATTCTTGCAATGAGACAATTTTGGAAACTTGGAACCAAAGTTTCTTTTATTTTTTGATTATCAATATCAATGATAATTGAGAGTTTGTTTTTGAATACTAATTTGGTCTCGTTTGTCAATGAAGATCGTGATTGAGAAATATCCCAATTATGATTTATTAATTTGAAATCTTTTAAATCATATTCTTCATCGATAACTTGCCTATTAAATCTCAAAGTTAATAAGGAGTTCAACGATTTCACAATAGCTGGGTTGATGATAACTTGATCTTCTTTGCTCTTTGTTACATTAATAATATCCACTTCTTTTGAAAGTTTCAATAATCTAGTCTTGTAATTTCTAAACTCTGGGAGAATACCACTGCTATTATGTTTGGCAAAACTGAATACTCTTCTTGAGCTTTCTGAGAAATTTTCATTATTGTTCAAATCGACATTCTCATTAGTGGCATTTACAAACATATCAGCTCTCAAATTTATTGGAATTGGATGCTTAGAATCAATAGTGATAACACAAAGTGAAACCTTAGTTGATTTGATCTTTGGTGGTTTTTGATAATCCTCTGAAGATGCAGAGGAAGCTGGTCTTATTGAGACAAATTCCAAGTCCAAGTCAATTGGTTCATAATTTGGTTCAGTGATATTTTGAGATTCATTGTATGAACGAATTGTCAGGATGTTATTGCTCAATGGATTAGTCAATTTCTCATGTTCAAGATTTAATCTCAGTTGTTGTTTCTTCTTCTCAGATATCATTTTCCAAATAGTCTTACTATTTTTACCAACTTTGTAATCCAATGGTGTCTTATAATTTAAATTGAAATCCAAATTTTGACAAGAAATTTTCAAAAATGAAGATTTTGAATATTGCTCAAGGAAATTACGATTCAATTTATCCAAACTGAATAAAGTTGGATTAGCCTTGTTGATAGAATTAAGCTCATTGAGAATGAAACTGTTTGCAAATTTAGTCAAGAAATTGACAATTGAGCAAACTGTGATATCAGACAGTTTCAATTGTTGATTCAGATACTTCTTTTGAGCCGTCTTAAGTTCATTCATCTTCAATTCGAATTGTTTCTTCTGCGATTTAGAAGATGATGTATCCCAACTATTGATCGTGTCGCTGGTCATCTTTCTATTCAACTCTGCCAACTCTAATTGTTTCTCCTTGACAACTGAACGGTACTTGCGACAAGGACGATCTTCATCACTACTTGGATCTTTTGAATTCGCCAGGTTTTCAGAAATGACCGATTCCAAACGTGATATTTCCAGCTCGTATCTTGTCCTCAATTTCTCTAATGAATAATAATCCTCTCTTGATGCAGCGAAAGTTGTGAAACTATCATCACTACAAGCAGATTTATCAAGATAATGTGGAACTAACCTCAATTGATGTTTAGTATCATTGATTATAAGAAAATTGGAAGAACCATTTGATGATGATGACGATGATGATGATGAGGATGATGATGATGACGAGGAACCAATTAATACAGAATTTACACCATATGAGATTGCCACTCCGTTAGGACACATATCATTTGTGAAAATTCCATCGCCACCTTTCATATAAGAACTAGCTTCCAATTTATCTTTACTAGAAAGATTACCATATTGAGTTGTAGTATTATGAAGTGTTGACAAGTCATGGCAAACATAACCTTTATCTGGTATATTACCAAACCAACCAGAAGAGTCCTTACTTATTCCGAAACTAGGTGGAAGCCTTAAATGATTATCAAGCTCTCCCTCACAAGTGTTATCAAGTAAATTACTTGGCAACACAAAACTGAAAGGGATCTTGTAAGATACACCAGGTATCAAAATCTTTGAATGTGGTAAACCAACGATATAACCATCAGAGTCAATTTTTTCTTGTTGACTTAATAAAGAGCTTTCCAAGTCTATCATTTTCAAGAAAACATGTCTATATTTTTCACCAATACCGCGAACCACTGTTACTTCTCCGTATAAGAAAGTTGAAAACATTTCAAATTTTAAACTGGTTTTAGAATTATTAGTTATCGTGGCAAAACCTTTCACTTCATCACCTGGTTGATATTCCCTAATGGAGAAATCGTCAGTCACTTGTTTGAAATCTGTATCATATTTATTTTCCTTGGCAACATAAACTTTCATCTTGATAAACTTATTTTGCAAATGATTCAACAAGTTTAAATTATGTAAAACTGACTCCTTTTCTGAATCAAAATTGATGTTACGGTAAAACAAGTTGTGCAACATTTGCTCCTCAGTTAACTCATGAGACACTTGGGACCTATTCGAAGTGTTGGAAAGAGAGCGCGTTGAATGGTTTCTCACCCTTCTCATTCTTCTAGGGGAGTCGGGTACCACAGCATCATTTGAAAAAACAGATACAGCATCTTCTGGGATATTTATTGACGAAAGGGGCACCAGTGGTGGTGGTGGTGGAGGTGGAGAATCTTCCAAACAAGGCTCTCCATCATCTACCATCGACCTGTTGATGTAAAATTGGTGCATTTGAAATGATGGCAACAAGTGCTCGTTCTTATTTGAGTCATTTTCAAACTGGTACTTGGGTACGGCACTTGCAGAAGAACTTGCTGGTTTTAAAGTTTTGTCCTGGGTACTCGGTACTCTTTGGTGATGTCTTAGAAGAATCATCTTGATTATTATTGTTATTATTGTTATTGTTATTCAATTTAGCAAATATTCGCATTGACTTTGTTGCCTCCTTCTTTTTTTTTTATTTTTTATTTTTTGTTAATACTATGTAAGGTTCAAGTTGATGGAACTTGTAAGCATATATCCGATATTTATTCTTTCTACTAGCTCCAAAAGAAATCTAAAGGAAAAAAAATATGATTCAAGTGTTGAAAATGATGGTAGTGAATAGTATTTATAAAAGAAGCAGTGAACACTGAAGACTTCAAATCTATGGTATATATAGAACAATAAAGGTGAAATAATTTTTTTTTTTTTTTCTTCTTTGCCTTAAAAAAATCCCAAAAAAAAAAAAAAAAAAAGTAAAATTAGTAATGAATGTTTTTAGTATCCTAATTGAGATCTTCAGAGGGGGATTTGAATGGCCTTTTATGTTTGAAATTGTTTCTGTGAAAAGAAGAAGTGTTGGCCAATAGAAAGTCTGGAAACTCCTGTTTCTTTTGTTTTTGAGTGAATTTCGAGATGTTGTCGTCATCCACTCAGTGCCTTTTATCCCAAAGTGGGTAGTATTGAGTTTCACAGTGAGGTTTCCTGTGATTCTATTGGCTGATTTTGGGATTTGCAAGAGAAAAAATAAACAAAAAAGAGCCATGGACAACAACAAAAAAGTTAGTTTCAGCCAATAAAATTGCCGGAAAGCTTTTTTTTAATTTTCTAATTTACAGAATGTTGCATAAACAATAGACAATTCGTGTTTCAACAATTCCTGAGTTTCTTGTAATATGATTGGACAAGAAATTCAAGACAAAGTGCCGCGTGAAGTATTTATGGCTCTAATATTGCTCTACATAGTATAAGGGGTTGTGGTTGGGAAGGGTGCATGTAGTAGGTAGGTAGGTAGGAAGGGTTGCGCAGCCCCAGAAAAGGGGGAAAACGAAAGAGAGCAGCTGAGCCTCGTTTTCTTCTCTTAGCAGAGAACAAAAACTGTAACGGTTAATATGCATTCCCAAAACAGTAAGATTTACTAGAAGTGTACACGACTACTAAAACGCCCCCAACTGCCCTTTTTACTTACTTTGGAAAGAAAAAAAAAAAAAAATGTAGAAGAAGTTTACACACACACTGGGCTAGGAAATACAAAACAAGGGTGATGACAACACATCTTTAGCACCAACCATGTATTATCAAAAGTTGCACAACGGAATAAGGATAATCTTACTAGCTGTACTGCTCCTTTTCAATCTGGTACTTTGTGATGATATCAAGGTGGTATTACAGGATTTATCACTCAAGATATCGGACTTGGATCAAGTTTTCAAGACACAAGGACCAACAATATCCATATTGCAGAATTATGATTCCATTATATCTGAAATCAATAAATTGAATCAAACTGAGGAATCGTTTGTCAATTTTGAAATTAAATATTTGCCTAATTTGTACTATAAGAAAGGTCTTATTGAATTTTCCATCGACAAAGAATTATTTGCAATTCAAAGTTTCGAGAAATGTTACAAACTAAACAAATCAGTGGAGCCTTGTAAGCAGAAATTGTTAGAATTGTATTTGAAAAATGGTAAACTTGAGAAATTGGAACAATTATCTGAAGAGTTGAAGGATTCAGATTCTATTGCAAAGATCAATTATTTACAAGATGCCATCAAGGAATCACAACAAGCAATCTCATTTAAAAATTATACAAAATGTGTTCAAAAAATCTCCGATGCCATAGCGATTTCCCCATCTTTTAATGAGCTTCGACAAATTAGAATCAATTGCTTAGAGAATGACGTGGAAGCTGATTATAATTTCAAATTGAAAACTTTAATTGATGATTACTCAGAATTGATTAAAAATGGACAGTATTCAGTATCTGTTATAAATGAGGTTTCTGGAGGAGGAATATTTGACAAGTTTTTCAAAAAAGAATCAGACAATCTTGAATTGAAACCATTGGATAATTTATCAAAATTTTCAAATTAACTTTATTTGGTAACAAGGAATTTGAAAAATCTCAAAGATTCTTACAAAAATGTTTAAGAATCGATAATGATTACATTGACTGCCAACAATATTCCAAATTTTTCGTTAAATTGAACAAATTTTGGGTTATTTTTGAAAAAATATCAATTTATTACTCTCATATCTATTTCCAAAGAGAAGATGAAGGACTGTCAAATGAGCAAGATGACTCTTTTCAAATTGATCAATTTGAAATAAGTGAATCTGAATGGGCTGAAGTTTATGAATTTTTATTCAATCCGGCTCAAAAATTGAAATTGACAAAGAGACAACAAGAGGTCCTTAATATCGATAAGTTTGAGACAACTTTCGAATTGATTTTTCTTCAATCTAACAATTTTGCCAAAGAATTTCAATTCCCACCAGAGGATTTGAGCGTTTCAAACAAAGTAAGATCTGAATTTTACAATAAAAATGTATTTGTCAATGAATTGCTCAAGATCGCTATTGAATCTATTGTGATGACAAGACATGTTTCTAAACATGAAGATTTTCTCAAAGGAACATGTTTGCTCATATCTCCAACGGTGAGAAGTGACTCAAGGAGATTTTTAGCTTGTGAAATAATTCAAATTGATAAATTATTATCAAAAATTTCTAAAAAAGAATACATGAAAGCTCTCAAGCTGTTGACTTCGATGAGCCCAAGGCTTAGAAAGACACAACTTTGGAAATCTCGACATGCGAAGATTGAATCTAAGTACCCACAACAGGACAGAAGACAACAACAACAAAGATTCAATCAGCAATACCAAAATTCTCAGCAACAACAACATTTTTTCCATCAACAACAACAGCAGCAGCAACAACAAGCTCCACCACCACAACAATTTCCAGATATTGATTATTACAAAGTGCTTGAAGTTCCTAAAAATGCAGATGATGGTGCGATAAAGAAACTGTACCGTGATAAAGTAAAACAATTCCATCCCGACAAGAATAAGAATAGTGATCTTACAAAAGAACAATTAGAGCAAAAAATGTCTGATATAAATAATGCTTATGAAGTGTTATCGGATAAGGACAAGAGACAACAATATGATCATCAAGGACAAGGTGGCGGTGGTGGTGGTCCAAGATTTAGACAACAGCAACAACAACAACACCCTGGAGGATTTGGTGGATTCGGGGGTGGATTTGGAGGAGGAGATTTCTTTGGTAATATGTTCAGACAGCAGCAACAGCAGCAGCAACTGAGACAAAGACAACAACAACAGCAACAATTTAGAAGAAAAGGTCCAAGATGATGACAAGTGATATAGAGGTGAGATGTATATAGATTAATAATTACAAACAAAAATCATATATATATATGAATATATAAAATGCATTTTCTAAAAGTATATAAAATGGAAAACTACTTAGACAATTAAATGTGGACCATGGAATTTATGGTCATTAGTTGTTCTAACCAGAGCAATATCGATTTCTCTTTCAGGGAAATTTTCTAAAGATCTAGTGTATGTGGCAACAGAATGTGCAATTAATTTTGTGTTGACCAACCATGCATCATAATTGACATTAGTTAAATCGTCACATAATTGATGATAGCAGTGATCAAACCATTCACCACTGGCACCTCCAAATAATTCCAGTTCCTTGTCGGTCTTAACACCTTCAGCACCTGCTGCAATTCCTCCACCTGGGATGGCATTGTCGATGAATGCCACATAATCGGACCTACCATCGAATGGGATCAATGTATGGTTTAAGCCATGTGATTGGTAATAATCAATGTACAAATTCTTAAGTTCTTCGGAACCTTTTGGATTATCAACGTTGTTGGCATCGTAAACTTGATAAGCATAGTTTGGTGAAGCCATCATATCGTAATCCATGAACAATCTGATTTTGGAATTCTCTTCTGCTGAGAGAACACTGACATAGTGATCACTACCTAATAAACCTTCTTCTTCAGCAGCCCACCATGCAAATCTAACAGAATTGTTCAATTGGAAATTTGTCAATTGTTGAGCAACTTCTAAGATAGATATACTTCCTGAACCATCATCATTGATACCTGGACCTTCAGCAACACTATCTGAGTGACCGCCTAACATAACAACATTATCTTGATCACCTTGTTTTGATTGCGCAATAACATTTGTTGTCTTGATCTTGTTAATAACAGAATTGACAAATACCGTGGTTGGTAAGTTTTCACCTTTTAATAACAATTCAACATATTTATCACCATCTTCTAATGATAAACCTAAAGTGGCAACTTCATGTCCCGTCGGGGTTCCCAATGTACCAGATACAGATCCCGGTTCATTGTTGTAAATGATTGCTGCTACAGCACCTGCGTCACCAGCCAATTGTGATTTGGCACCGAAGCTGCAAGCACCTCTCTTAATCAAAGCGACACCTCCAGTGATATTTTTTGGATAATCTGCCAAGTCACAACCATCATTATTAACCAAGACTAAAGGACCAGTGATGGCTCCATTATCCTTTGTTGGTGGAGTTAAAGCCATAGCACGAACAGATTTTGGTTGAACACCATCGATCAATAATGAGTAATCAAAGACTCTACCATCAATGGCTTCGAAATCTTGAGTAGAGACGTCATAAAAATGATGTAATTTGTCCAATTCTTGTAAAAGGTAATTAACTGTGGCCCAATGACCTGGTGAGCCAATGACTCTTGTTGGATGACCGTACTCTTTAACTGAGGCTTCTGCTAAATGATACAAGACTTTTGCCTTGTTTTCCAAATTCTCAGCAGTGATTAAACTTTGCAATTCTTCTGTTTCAATGAATGGTAATTCATTTGAAGCAGCGACAGAATTGCCATCGTTATTGCTGGAGAATAAATTTCCTAATGGGAATTGTATTGGATATGAAAGAACTTGAGAAGCTAATGAAGCAGTCAATAAGACTGCAGATGAGCTGAGTTTCATGATGTATAAGATTATACAAAGGTAAAAATCACTTGTCTATTAGGATATATATAAAAACAGTCATCATACAAGTAAAAAAAAAACAAAAAAAAAAAAAAAATCTCGAGGCAAAGAAAAAAACAAGAGCCGTTTCTAAAAAAGGATTATTCAAACATCAACTCAACAGATGATTTGAAATTGGCTATATCTTTATCAACTACTCTGAAATCATTAAATGAGGTACCATACCAGTTGTACAAATATGCATTTATCACAGCGTAAGTGAGTAAACCACAAATGTGGAATTCCAAAAATTCAGAATTATCATTGTTAAAAGAATGTTCAGTGATGATGAATAAGAACAGTGCATAAAATGCGAAATTGTAGAAATCACATTTCTTGTAGTCATCCAAGATCTCATCTGATAACGAGGTTTCCTGACCTGTAAATTGTAAGAATTCATGAGTTGGTTGGTATTTATCAATACCTTTAACAGTTTTATAATTTAAAGCATTTTCCTTAACTGATACAATACCGTAAAAAAACAAAAGTACTGGGATCCAATTGATTAATGTTATAGTGATAGTTGGAATGATAGAAGTATCGCCTGTTTGTTCACGTAAATATTGAAATTTGTTATATATTGTGACAGATACAGAGATTGAAGCAATGAAATAAGCTATATGTGCTAATCTCTTTGATTTCCATATATTGTTAAAATAATTGGATTGAAGTATCTCATATATGAATTTGATATAGATAAATAAATATGTAATACCAACTATTGCGTATAACAAAAGTGGTATTGACTTATTTATTATTTCATATTGTGAAAGTAATATTGTTAATATACCTGATATAGATGATATGACATATAATTTGGTATATATTTGGAATTCATTTATAGGAATCTTATAATTTGTCTTATTCACTATATCTCTTAATTTTGGAATTTGCAAAAAAATAAAACGGTATATCAATAGCAGTAAGATAGTAGCAGCAGGTGTTGCTAATTTGAATAAGAAAAGCATAATACATTCCTCTATATTTCAAATGATAATCATATAACAAGCTTTCTTCAACTTTATAAAGTAAATTTTTTTTGTCTTTCAATTTTTTTCCGTCTTTTCTTTTTTTCCCTTTCTTTTAATCCGGTGGGTGGAGAAATTACGTCATAACCCCTTTCTCTAATTGAACATCTTCTCACACTGAAATCTAAGAGAGCACTTTATACTAGGTTATAGGGCTAGTCTGAAAAGAGGAAATTGATTTTCATGACAAGGTTATCAGTATGAAAGCTCATAAAAAAAAAAAGAAAAGACACGAGTTAGGATCACCACTAAGTTTTATTGATTAGATCATAATGCTTGAACATGAAGAAACGGACAGGTAGGTAGGTGTCCAGATAAAATACCCCAGCCTTCCAGCGATTGATGCGAGTTCTTACGAAAACACAAAACCGAAAAGCAGAATGGTAATACTAGTATGTCTTTTGATGTGCTAATGCGATCCCGGGACAAATTGTTGTTTTTTCCCTCTAAGTCTTCTCGGGCTCAACCACGATGAGAAGAATGAAATCTGGGGTAAAAAAAGAAAAAGCATGGCAAAGTCTTGAAGCTAATTTGTGGAAATAGGCTCAATTATGCTTCTCTTTTAAAACAATAGAGAATCTAAAAGATGGAGATACTGAAAGAGGGCAACTGGGGGTGCTGTTGCTGCTGCCCTCTAGTACGAAATGACGTATACTCTTATTCTTTGTATATTCTTATACAACGATTCAGAGATAAATCAAACTCTCAAAAGTAAAACAATACACTGTCGAGTTTCGTTACTACTATTTGAATTATAAAAAAGCTCATTTGATAAGGATATGGTGCAAAATTGGTGTCTGAAAACCTGAAAAAAAAAAACACACAAGAAAAAAAAAAAAAAAAAATTTTGTTGAAATGCAGCAGTTGAATGACTCATTTGAAATAGATAGATTAACACTTGAGTGATAAATGGTGCCTGTATATAGTAATACTAGACTACATTGCGTCCTTAACTTTGACTCTGGTATATAGGTGTGTGCGTTTGCTTTTGGAAGAAGAGATGCGATGGACGGTAAAAAAAAAAAAAAAATAATTATACGATAAACGTAAACCTGTTCCGGGATGAATGTAACAGTTTATCTTTGATCAGCTCAATAAACGAAATACGTTTGACTAATAATTCAACTCATTTTTAATAGTAAGAGTAGTAGGGTCATGGTTTTTTGATAATCATCGGCCTCTACGGAAACGGGAAACACGGCTATACTCTTGTCATAGTCAACAACCTTGACAGACTCTATGAAAACAGGATTAAAATACAATTGTTATTTAGTGAACTACTAAATATTGCTGCAATATTAATGACAAAATCAAAGAAAGAAGCAAAAAAAAAAATTTTCTTTAATATTATTATTATGAGTTTTTCATCAAACCCGGCTTTTTAAATTTTCAAATAAAATATATATATAGAATAATAAATCACCCTATATATATATATTTAAATTGTTTTCTTATCTTCAATTCAATTCAATTCTAGTATATATATATATATAGTGATATATATTGCACATAATGTCCGAACTTGAAGACTATGAAGCATCTGCTCTTAACGATGTCAGAAAATCTTCTTCATTACTCGGTTCTTTAAATAAGATCTTGGTTGCCAACAGAGGTGAAATCCCAATTAGAATCTTCAGAACTGCTCATGAATTGTCTATGCAAACTGTTGCCATATATTCTCATGAAGATAGATTGTCAATGCACAGATTGAAAGCTGATGAAGCTTATGTCATTGGTTCAAGAGGTCAATTCTCCCCAGTACAACTGTATTTGGCAATTGATGAAATCATCAAGATTGCAAAACTGCACGATGTCAATATGATCCACCCTGGTTATGGTTTCCTTTCGGAAAACTCTGAATTCGCCAAGAAAGTTGAAGCCAGCGGTATCAAATGGATCGGTCCTCCACATAACGTCATTGACTCTGTTGGTGATAAAGTTAGTGCAAGAACATTAGCTTTAAACAACGGTGTCCCAGTGGTTCCAGGTACTCCAGGTCCAATTGATAGTGTTGAAGAAGCTGAGAAATTCGTTGAAGAATACGGTTACCCAGTCATCATTAAAGCCGCTTTCGGTGGTGGTGGTAGAGGTATGAGAGTTGTTAGAGAAGGTGATGATATAGCTGATGCTTTCACAAGAGCCACTTCTGAAGCTAGAACTGCTTTCGGTAATGGTACTTGTTTCATTGAAAGATTCTTGGACAAACCAAAACATATTGAGGTTCAATTATTAGCTGATAGTTATGGTAATGTCATTCATCTTTTCGAAAGAGATTGTTCTGTTCAAAGAAGACATCAAAAAGTTGTTGAAATTGCTCCAGCAAAGACATTACCTGTCGAAGTCAGAGATGCCATCTTATCAGATGCTGTCAAATTGGCTAGAGCTGCCAATTATAGAAATGCTGGTACTGCTGAATTCTTAGTTGATGAACAAAACAGACATTACTTTATCGAAATTAATCCAAGAATTCAAGTTGAACATACCATCACTGAAGAAATCACCGGTGTCGATCTTGTTGCTGCTCAAATTCAAATTGCCGCCGGTGCCTCATTGGAACAATTAGGTTTATTACAAGACAAGATCACAACAAGAGGTTTTGCAATTCAATGTCGTATCACCACTGAAGATCCAGCCAAAAATTTCCAACCAGATACCGGTAAAATTGAAGTTTACAGATCTGCTGGTGGTAATGGTGTAAGATTAGATGGTGGTAACGGTTTTGCTGGAGCCATCATATCTCCACATTATGATAGTATGTTGGTCAAATGTTCATGTTCAGGTTCCACATATGAAATAGCAAGAAGAAAGATGATTAGATCCTTGGTTGAATTCAGAATAAGAGGTGTCAAGACCAATATCCCATTCTTGTTATCACTTTTAACAAACCCAACTTTTATCTCTGGTGACTGTTGGACCACTTTTATCGATGACACTCCAGCATTATTCCAAATGATGTCAACCAAGAACAGAGCTCAAAAAATATTGGCCTACTTGGGTGACTTGGCTGTCAATGGTTCTTCTATTAAAGGTCAAATGGGATTACCTAAATTGGAGAAAGAAGCTATGATCCCAGCTATTCATGATCCGGCTACTGGTAAAGTCATTGACGTGCTTTCTACACCACCTCCAAAAGGTTGGAGAGATGTCTTGTTGGCTGAAGGTCCAGAAGGCTTTGCCAAGAAAGTTCGTGCTTTCAAAGGTACATTATTAATGGATACAACATGGAGAGATGCTCATCAATCTTTATTAGCTACAAGAGTTAGAACTATTGATTTGTTAAATATTGCTCCAACCACTGCACATGCTTTAAGCGGTGCTTTCGCTTTGGAATGTTGGGGTGGTGCCACTTTTGATGTCTCAATGAGATTCTTACATGAAGACCCATGGGTTAGATTAAGAAAAATGAGAAAATTGGTTCCAAATATCCCATTCCAAATGTTATTAAGAGGTGCCAATGGTGTTGCTTATTCTTCATTACCTGATAATGCTATTGACCATTTCGTCAAGCAAGCCAAGGATATTGGTGTTGATATCTTTAGGGTATTTGATGCTTTGAATGACTTGGAACAATTAGAAGTTGGTGTCAGTGCCGTCAAGAAAGCTGGCGGTGTTGTCGAAGCAACTGTTTGTTACTCAGGTGATATGCTCCAACCTGGTAAGAAATATAACTTGGATTATTACTTGGACGTTGTCGATAAGATTGTCAAGATGGGTACTCACATCTTGGGTATTAAAGATATGGCTGGTACTTTGAAACCAACCGCTGCTAAGAAATTGATCGGTACCATTAGAGCCAAATATCCAGATTTACCAATCCATGTTCATACTCATGATTCAGCTGGTACTGGTGTTGCATCAATGACAGAGTGTGCCAAAGCTGGTGCCGATGTCGTTGATGTTGCTTCAAACTCCATTTCTGGTTTGACTTCTCAACCTTCCATCTCTGCTGTATTGGCTTCATTGGAAGGTGAAATCGACTCAAATGTCAGTGCCTCATTGGTTAGAGAATTAGACACATATTGGGCTGAAATGAGATTATTATACTCATGTTTCGCAGCTGACTTGAACGGTCCAGATCCAGAAGTTTACCAACACGAAATTCCAGGTGGTCAATTGACCAACTTGTTATTCCAAGCTCAACAAGTTGGTTTGGGTGAGAAATGGTTAGAAACAAAGAAAACATATGAAGAAGCTAATAAATTACTCGGTGATATTGTTAAAGTTACCCCAACTTCAAAAGTTGTTGGTGATTTGGCACAATTTATGGTTTCTAACAAATTAAGTTCAGAAGATGTCGAAAGATTAGCTTCAGAATTAGATTTCCCAGACTCAGTATTAGATTTCTTTGAAGGTTTGATGGGTACTCCATATGGTGGATTCCCAGAACCATTAAGAACTAATGTCTTGCACGGTAAGAGAAGAAAATTGAATTGCAGACCAGGTTTAGAATTGGCTCCATTCGATTTGAAGTCAATCAAAGAAGATTTATCAGCAAGATTCAACAATGTCACTGAAGCTGATGTTGCCTCATACAACATGTATCCAAAAGTTTTTGAAGCTTTCAAGAAGATTCAAGAACAATATGGTGATTTATCTATCTTACCAACAAGATACTTCTTGTCTCCTCCTAAATTAAATGAGGAAATGGCCGTTGAATTAGAAAAAGGTAAAGTCCTTATCATCAAATGTATGGCCGTTGGTGATTTATCAGCTAATGGTACAAGAGAAGTTTATTTTGAATTAAACGGTGAAATGAGAAAAGTCACTGTTGAAGACAAGAAGGCTGCTGTTGAAACTGTTACTAGACCAAAAGCTGATGCCCACAATCCAAATGAAGTTGGTGCTCCAATGGCCGGTGTTGTCGTTGAAGTAAGAGTCAAAGAAGGTACCGAAGTCAAGAAAGGGGACCCATTATGTGTCTTGTCAGCTATGAAGATGGAAATGGTCATTTCTGCTCCTGTTGCTGGTAAAGTTGGAGAAGTTGTTATCAAGGAAGGTGATTCAGTCGATGCTGCTGATTTAATCTGTAAAATCATTAAATAAACAAGATGATAGATAGATATATAAACTTGGTGGTGTTTCTTTTTTCTTTTTGAATTTTTTATATTTGTTTCTTTCTTTTCTAATAACTATATATAGTACTGATATTGTAATGTTAGTCTTATGCTTTATATATGAACGGTGTTTTTTTTTTTTCTTTAAATCTCAATCAGGTAGGGTTTGCCTTTTTAATAAGTGGCAACAGGTAACGAAAAGCGCTTAAAAGAATGGAAAAATTGCAAAATTCAATGTAAAATCACTTGTTAGCAAGATCCTTAAAAACTGCAAAAGTTCATTAAAGGCTCACTTTCCTCATACACCTCAAAACTTGATTTTGATGAAAGTGATTATATCAACGTTGCTCAATTTTGGGGGTAAAATATTAATTATTTTTTTTTGTTAACAAAATTGGAAATAAAAAAAAAAAAAAAAAAAAAAAAATCATAAAAGCTGCACTCTTAAATATCTATATCACATAAGTATTTGACATTTTCTCGCAAAGTTAACCACAGGGAACATTCATAATCCAAGATGAGACTTGTGACAACACTATTGCTGATTATTTCATTGCACACAGTTTTGTCACTGGAACTTGACAATTCTGCTCCATCTTTGACGTTGAACGAATTAGATATTACAGAAACATTGAACCTCGATGACTCGAAAGACACATGCCCTCCTTGTTTCAATTGTAACTTGGCCAACTTCGAATGTAAACAATTCTCAATGTGTAACCAATATACTGGGCTCTGTGAATGCCGTGATGGATTTGGTGGCAATGATTGCTCTCAACCATTATGCGGGTCATTAGCAGACGGCCAAAATGGAAGACCACTGAGAGGTGATGACGAACCAAGCTGTAAATGTAAAGATGGCTGGGGAGGTATCAATTGTAACATGTGTTTGGAAGATTCAGTATGTGACTCTTTCTTACCGGGGGATTTGAAAGGAACTTGCTATGACCAAGGAATTATTGTTAACCAATTTCATCAAATGTGCGATGTTACAAATAAAAAAATTGTCCAAATATTGGATGGAAAGAAACCGCAAGTCACTTTCAGTTGTAATAGGACTTCCGAATCTTGTGATTTTCAATTTTGGATTCTGGAAGCTGAAAGTTTTTACTGTAGTTTAGAAGATTGTGATTTCCAGTACGATTTGAGCTCAAATACTACACATTATAAGTGTAGTGAAGTCCAATGTAAGTGTTTGCCAGATAGAATGCTTTGTGGAGAAAAAGGTTCCATTGATATATCAGAGTTCTTAACAGAGACAATTAAAGGTCCAGGTGATTTTTCATGTGACTTGCTGAAAAGAGACTGTCGTTTCAGTGAACCAAGTATGAACGATTTGATAATGTCTGTATTTGGAGATCCTTCAATTTCATTACACTGCTCTTCAGGAGAATGTTTACACTATAGTGAAATTCCTGGGTATGAAATCCCAGATAAACTGAAGTTTACTTTGAAACAATTATTTGCTGTTATAGCTTCATTATTTGCCTTATTGGGATTTTTAGTCTTGACCATTTGGAGCATAAAACAATCTCCATTATTCTCCGGAACTTCAAATATTTCACTTGGTCCTGACCAAAATGAGGAGGATAGATCTCTTACAAATCATATTCCTGCAATTTTCTCATTCCAAAATGTCAGTTACAGTGTAAAGGGAAAGAAAATATTGAAGAATGCATTTGGATCTGTTGGACCAGGAGAATGTCTTGCAATAATGGGTGGTTCCGGTGCCGGTAAGACAACATTATTAGATATTTTAGCCTGGAAAAACAAAAACGGTGATAAAAATGGTTCCTTATATGTCAATGGAGAACAGATTAAAAGCACTACAGATGCCAGTAGCTATAAGAAAATAATTGGATTTGTTGACCAAGAAGACTATTTGATTCCGACTTTAACAGTATATGAAACTGTTTTGAACAGTGCCTTGTTGAGACTACCAAGAACTATGTCTTTGGAATCTAAAAAATTGAAAGTTTATGAGATCTTAACTGAACTTAGAATTTATCATATAAGAGATAAAGTTATCGGTTCTGATTTTGAAAGAGGGATTTCGGGTGGTGAAAAGAGACGAGTTGCTATAGCCTGTGAATTAGTCACTTCTCCTTCGATCTTATTCTTAGATGAACCAACATCTGGGTTGGATGCTTATAATGCTAAAAATGTTGTTGACTCCTTGATACGATTATCTCATGACTACCAAAGAACCATCATTTTTACAATTCATCAGCCAAGAAGTAATATTGTCGCAATGTTTGATAAGTTGATCTTGTTGAGCGAAGGTGAGACGGTTTACTCTGGAAATATGCTCGCTTGTGGCGAATTCTTCAGTTCAAAAGGTTTCCAGTGCCCTCAAGGATATAACATTGCTGATTACTTGATCGATGTAACTTCTGTTGATGAAAAAGTTGTCAGCACAAGTGAAGATAATCATCACCATGATGAGGAAAATGCTGATTTTGATGAAGATATTCATAACATAGACCCAAGTTCTAGTGATACAGATCCTACAAGAGAATGGGAACATTACGCTGTTCATCGTGATGAGTATAACAGTTCTATCTTGAATAGAAAGGATAAAGTTATTTCTTCATCTGCAGTCATTCATAAAAAAATAAACACTATTTTCAAAAATTCGATTCAAGCGGAACAATTAATAGCAGAAATAAGAGAAATTAACGAAAGATTTCTCAATCCAGATGATAATTCTCTTGTTTCTATTTTGAAATCAAAACCAAGTTATCTGAAGGCAAGCTTCTTGAGTCAATTAGTGGTATTGTCGTCAAGAACTTTCAAGAACTTGTACAGAAATCCTAAATTGTTATTGACCCAGTACGTCTTATCCATATTCGTTGCACTTTTCTGTGGTTACTTGTATTATGACATAGCTAATGATATCAGTGGGTTCCAAAACAGATTGGGTTTGTTTTTCTTCTTATTGACTTTCTTTGGTTTTTCAACTTTGACTGGATTACATTCTTTCTCAGTGGAAAGAATCGTTTTCATTAGAGAAAGGTCAAATAACTATTACCATACACTGAGCTATTATATCAGCAAGATCATCTGTGATGTCTTGCCTTTAAGATTGTTACCACCAATATTCTTATCTTTAATAATATATCCATTGGTTGGGTTGAACATGGAAGAAAACACATTTGTTAAGTGTATTTTGATTTTAATCTTGTTCAACTTGGCGACTGCAATTGAAATATTGATTATAGGTATATTGGTAAAAGAACCTGGAAATGCCACATTGATTGGTGTTTTGATATTATTATTTTCACTTCTATTTGCCGGTTTATTCATCAATCAAGAAACGATCCCAATTCAAATCGAATGGTTGCAAAAATTATCTGTTTTCCATTACGGTTACGAAGCCCTTATTGTCAATGAGGCAAGGACATTGACTTTGAAAGAAAGAAAATATGGGTTAGATATTGAAATCCCAGGTGCTGTTATCTTGAGTACTTTTGGATTCGACGTTGGTGCTTACTGGTTCGATGTTTGCTGGTTAAGTGGTATGCTGGCCGTATTCTTAGTTGTTGGTTACATTTGCTTACATTACTTTGTTTACGAAAAAAGATGATATAACCCCTTTATATATATAAAAAAAATAAAAATTGATCTTATTGTTTTGATATTATTTATCATCCGAATAATTTCGTAAAGTTTTTAAACTTTGTTGTTCCATTAGCCTCTTTGACTCCATTTCCATCTCAGCTGTTTGCAATATCTTGTTATCAAATTCGTAAAAAGCACCGTTCAATAACTCAGCTGTAGAAATATCTTCAAAGCTCTTATTAGCTAGTGTTAAAAACTTGGTAAGCAATTGCTTCCCAAAATTGAAAGAATTATCGCTCATATCAAAACAATAAAAAAAAGTTCTCAATAGCTATAAGTCATTACACTTTTCAAAAAGGATCCAAGAGAAATCTCATTTATATACTTAACTTTTCATCAAATTGGTCTGTAACAAATATTAGTTATACAGGGCAAAAAGGCAAAAAAAAAAAAAAAAAAAATAAGCACAACTATCTACATTAAGAGCTTTATAGTGCACGATCAAGAAGTAGATCTTCCTACCAAGGATTTTCTTCAATTTCACCCCAAGTCTTGTGAGCTAAACTTGATGGCATTTGAACTTCTTTGAAAAGCTCAGCACCCCTGAAGGTATCACTATCATCAATAGGCTTACTTTTTCCAACACCACCATCTTCTTGATCTTCATTATCGTCTTCTTCGTCTTCTTCAGCAGACTTCTCGTTATTTTCATAATCATTCAACGCTTGGTCATAGAGCTCATCAATAGAGTCAACAATTTCAATAGGAAGGAAAGGTTGGTACAGTCTGGAGTACATGTCATTATACCCACTGATATCTCCACCATACCTCTTGATAAGTTGTTGTAAATTAGCCAATGCAACTGGGAAAATGGTATCTGGATTTAAAAAGAAATGCTCTTGCTTGCCAGAGGTCATATAGTACAAATTCTTTGGAACATTGTATTTCTTACTTTCCACTAACGTTTTCAATTGCTGATTGATGTTTTTAGGAAATTTGGCTTCTCCAATCTCATACCTATAACCTTTGACAACTTGAAGGATTTGCACAGGATTAAGCATGATAAAACTTCCTAACGTATGGTTCAACGATTCTTCATCTTTCAAAGAAGTCATGACTTGCAACCATTGAAGAAGCTCAATAGCCGGCATCAAATAATGTCTACCAATCTTAAACAAAGAATTATAATAAAATTTGGAGTCTGTTGGATCATTAATGTTATCACCATATCTTGCAACATTTGTCAATTTAACTGTTGTCAAATTATCCGGGAAAGTTTTATCTTTTACAAAAGCATCATCAACAACTTCTGGTTTAAAATCATTTGATCTTAACCAATCTTCAATGACGGAAACATTAAGTCTAATTTGCATAGCTCTTGTTCTTGACTGATAGTTTTTATTTGCAAGAATTCTATTGAAGAGACTAGCTCCAATCCAGTATAACACTGCTGATAATGTTTGCTGTTTTATGAGATCATTTACATGATGCAAATCCAATACGTAAATCAACGCACCAAGAGTTTGAGTTACTTTTATAGGTGATGGTTTCATTTGCTCCTTTGGTGGTGGTGGGTATAACATATCTAGAATCTCATCATATGTTGTTTTTGAATTTAAATATTTCTTCTTGAAAAAATGCCATTCTTTTTGAAATGAAACATTTCTTGAATCAGGTAAACTTGTGTAATCCAATATGCAACTATCAAGCAAATCATCAAGTCTATTGTTAATTGAAAAAGATAATTGTGCAATCAAAGTTTGCATTGTGTTAACAAGTTCTTGTAAAAATTTTGGATATTTCTTAAAAAACTGACATGCAGTATCACGGTATAAATAATAATGTAAGAAGCTAACAGCAGATAACCAATAACTTAACATTACAATGTCACCTTTAGCATTTGAGACTGAAGGAACACCACTTTTTGTGTTTGTGATAGATCTCACCCTTGTTAAAAACACGTCTAATAACGTTTCACATAATTCTTTGGATTCCAATTTGTTATCGGCATATCTTAAACATTGGAAAATTATAGCTGCTGGAAACACAGGATGATTCCTATATTCATCGAATAAAGATTCAACCTTGTTTAATAATGGATTTAAAGTTGAGTCATGAAACTTGATATACTGCTTTGGTAAAATCTTGTCAAAGTTAAACAGCTCTCCTCCAGCGTTGTACAAATTGTCATCACCTCCAAAAAAAGACCCACCAAATGCAGCAGTTTTATATAAACCATCTTCAGTGTTATCTTCAACACTTAAATTTCCGACACCAGCAACTTGAAGTCTGATCTTTGCCTCAAGATCCGGGTCTTCCACACTGGCAGGCACTTCTGTACTGGAGTCGAATAAATCATTAGAGTTAATTGGTTCTAACAGTGCCAGTTTAATGACATTATGATCAAGGAAGTATTCATACATTTCTGAACCAGGAATTGCCAAATCGATTGCGTTCTTACCACTTTTTGTAGAAGGCAAGTAAGGGTCTGCATCACCATTTAACAATGCTGTAACGATAGGTTCAAAACTCAAGTAGGTGGCCCACATAATTGGGGTCCATCCAAATAAGCCATCCGGTTGATTGCAATCAACGTTGAAATTGATCAATAGTTCCACAACTTCTAATTTGTTGAAGCAAATGGCATAAATTAGTGGGGTTAAACCACTTTGATCTAAAGAGTTCAATATAGTCGAGTCCTGCGATAACACATCCTTAACTATAAAATTATCACCATCAGCAGCTGCAACGCATAACTTGATGAAAAGATCTGAATTGTTATTTAAAATGGTTAATGCTTTCTTAGCTGCTAGCACTTTAGCATAGTTAGTATCTGAAGTTGAGACAAAAGCCGAAGCAGTTGACTTCAAAGTGCTCCAAGGATCCATTTTTTGTAATGATTCTCTACACTCAAGGATCAATTGACTATCTAACACACAGTAATCTTCAAAATCTCACTGGGAAAAGAATACTGTCTTTGTCTAAGAGTTCTTACTTGGTTTGGAAACTGTTGTTTTTTTTTTTTTTTTTTTCCTTTTGTACTTGATTTTTCGTTAAGCAAAAATGTGAGACCAAATGAAAAAATGTGGTAAGCAGAACACTACAATTATCGAGTATTAGGTATTAAATATATATATATAATTATTGTAAACAGGCAAAGTCAATTTCTATAAACTTGGGTGGGAAGTGATTTATCTATAAATTTCTTGATCTATTCAATGACAATCTAGTCTTAACGAGTAAAGTAATAGTCTTGTTAACATCTGCTTTCAAGCCTGCAGCTTCAGCTAAAGTAACAACATAACCATTGATGAAGTCGATTTCAGTGGTTCTTAAATGGAGACAATCTTGTCTCATTGAAGAAGAGTTTTTGGCATTAACGACAGTACCAATGTTGATGACATGTGCTACCAATCTTTCCACATCTAAGATTTCCTTAGACGACTTGTTCAATGATAAAGTTGGCATAGTTTGGAAAAAAACACTGATACATTCGGAGATGACATTTCTGAAAAGTTCAGCTGTGTTTTCTAATGGGTTCAATTCACCATTAATACAATCAACAATCGAAGTAATGGAGTTGATACAAGCATTGACAACAAATTTTTCAATTTGGACAACCAACAAGTCTGAATATTGGTACAAAATGGTGTTCAACATTAATGGTTTCTCAAGCTCAGTGACCATATCAGAGCTCTTAAGGTCGACTGGAGTAACGTCTGTTGGATTGTTAGGGATCTTTGCGATTTTCAAATCACCGTAACCTGCATGTGTGAATTGAAACTCATCTTCGACATCAGGGGTCTTGAATCCTCCATGATTGGTAACACCTTGGTAAAGATTAGGACGATTTTCCAAATTTGGCCAGACTTTTCCATGTAAGATTTCAACAACTCCAAGACCATTCTGAATGAATAAGATATCACTTGAAGTGGAAAGTAATGGCAAGTAGTCACGCAAAGCAGACTCTGTTTGATAAGTTTTGGTGGTGACAATCAATTTTGAAATTTTTTCGTTCTTTTGTACCATTCTAGAAGGGCAACTGGCTTTCACTTGTGCTGAAACTGTAGTATTATCTGGAGCACGGTATATAGTGACCTTAGCTCCGTTTTGCTCAAATCTTTGCGTTTTCTCTTCGCTTCTAAGAAGTAAGACAATATCATAGGTAGGATTTGTGGAAGCAAGCTCATAAGCTACTAATGAGCCCATGCTACCTGCCCCTAAAATATAGATAGTATCGTTCATAGTCATTGGAATCTTTTAATCAATCGAACATATGTGCAAGATGAGCCTTTTTTTTATTTTTTTTATTTTTGTTAGTTTTTTTTTTTTTTTTTTTCGTGTGAAAACTTTAAAAAATCACAAGGTGACTCAAGCTCGGAACAAATACCCGAAACCCCCATTCTGCGGTTCAGGCTTTTCTTTCATTTTTTTAACAAGAAGCAAAAAAAAGGGGGAAGGGGAATTTATATGCAAACAATAAGAGGATAACAATGTTTTGGTATAAGACGCTGCAACAAAAGATTAATCAACATCATTTGGCCACGGTCCCAACAAGAGTTCTTCTGTTTTCAACAGTGTTTTTCTTTTTATCAATTTTCAATGTTATAATTCAAAAAGCTGATAGCGCTCATAACACTAGTATATCATTTCAAAATTATCATGTTGGTCCAAAAGTGGCTCATTTCTTCAAGCAAATGGGCAATGCATACATGTCTGTTAATCATACAGCAGTAATAGGAAGGCCAGCGGACCTGATAAAGGAGGAGTTACTTTTTGAACTTGAACCCAAATTGAATCCTGTGTTCATTGAGCATGGAGAATTGGAAGTCAACTGTTACTACGGTATCACCATGGATCTCAGATGCTCATATATCGGCGTTATCAAACAACCAAAGTATTACATCGATGAAGTAACTTTTAACAATTCAGTTCCAGATATCATCCCATTTGAATTTGATCCGTTTAGGAAATACAATCCACCAGTTAAATATACAAACAAGGATGCACTTTCAAAATTGGCCACTTATTTTTTCATCTTTGAGAATCTCCCCAGTGAAGTTTATAGATATCCAACTTTGCAAAGTATCAGTCAAACAAGAGATTTCCAAATCATCAGGGAAAGGGTAGTTGCCATTTATCAGTCAGTTATTAGTTGGACATACATCTCAAACTATGTCTTTTGGTTACTCACAATTTCTTTTGCCATGTGCCACTTCATGATGCTTATTACCAAGATCTGTGTGACTTATTTGGGAGTAAAGAATAACACCCACACATCAGAAAAATTCTTTTCAAGATTGAGAATCTTCAGCATAATCCAAGTGATGTTGACATTTTGTAGTTATCTAATTCATCGTTCAATAGTGTTATTAAATGGAGTTGTCCAGTCTTTTCTGTTCAGTTCTGTTACAGAAGGAATCACTTTCAATTCAACAAAGACGTATTCTGGGGGAATTTCAGTGTTGGGGCATATTATCGGAGTTGCAGTTCTAAGTTGGTTATTGATCCTTTTCCACCATGTTGTGTTCAAGGAAAAATTGATAATATTTGTCTCAACAGCTATAGAACCAGATATGAGAAGAAATGAAGATGACGGTTATTGTCCCCCAACAAGCACTGTGGATGAAATAACAAGAGACATTAGAAGGTCGATGTACGGATCATCTAAAGAAGTCTAAAATTTCTAGTGAAGATTGCAATTATTTTCTTTCCTGTACCCACTGTAGTATTCTTTCTTCATTGAATCAAATTGACAAAAATAAAGGGAAACACCGTTTAGAAAAAGACTGAAAAAAAATGTGTGAAAAAAAAAAACTTCAAAAAGGTTTCAAATAACAGTTAAATGACGATAAGTAGCACTCAGGTGGTGATAATTGGAGCTGGAATTTCAGGATTAAAAGCTGCCCAGGACTTGCATCTGAAAGGTATCGATTTCCAAATTTTAGAAGCTCGAGACAGAACAGGCGGGAGACTTCATTCTGTTGAATTCGATGATGGGAGGCAGAGAATAGATGTAGGTGCATCTTGGTTTCATGATACTCTTTCAAACAAACTCTTTGATGAAGTGGTTAGTGACGGGTCATACAAATTGTACTATGATGATAGCGATCCAGTATTGCTAACTAAAAACGGAATAGATCTTAACGGTAAGAGCAAGATCCAACAAGTGACAAATGAGATGATCAAGTTTATCGAGTTGGAATATTTTGAAAATTTGGATCAAAAAGATATTTCGTTAAGGGCTAAGATCGTTGATTATTTATATAAGCAAAGAAAACTTCTCACAGATGATCAAGTGAATTACAGCCCACAACTCTTGAGATATTTAGAATTATGGCATGGTGTGGGTTGGGACTCTATGAGTAGTAAATATGCAATGGTGGACAATGTAGGAAGAAATTGTTTGATTACAGATGGTTATAGCTCCATTGTCGATAAGATACTGAGCACCATTCCTTTGGAGAAAATCAAATTGTCCACAGTGGTGAAGAAGATCAAGAGGGAATCCAATAATACCGTTGTTGTCTCAACAACAAATGGTGATATTATTCATTGCGAATACTGCATTGTAACAGTGCCGCAAAGTGTTTTGCAACTCACTTCTGATGAAGTTGCTGGTATCTCTTGGGAGCCTCCATTACCAGTGAGGATCACTGATTCTCTTGAGAAGATGCATTTTGGATCATTGGGTAAATTTATCTTTGAATTTGACGAATTGTTTTGGGATGGGAACTTAACAGATAGATTTGTGGCACTTGGAGAACCCGATGAACAAGTATTGAAACAATTGAGGAAAGATATAAAGCCAGATATACCGGATTTTATTCCCGAAAACGTAGTATTGCCAATGACATGGGAATCACCAGTGTTGATTTTGAATTTGTACACCAGTTATAAAGTACCTGCTTTATTGGTATTCACACAAGGACAGTTAACTAAACAATTAGAGCAAAACGTTGAAGAGTCTTGGAAACACATGAAACCCATTATAAGCAAGATCTCAAAGACAGGAGCGGTTCCTGACCCGAAAAACATCATCGGATCATCATGGACTCAAGATCCATTTTCTAGAGGTTCATATGCTGCATGTTATCCAGGAGATGATCCTACAGATTTGATCATCCAACTTTCCAAAGGGTTGAGCAATGTTAGGTTCGCTGGAGAGCATACTATCTTGGACGGAGCAGGTGCTGCCCACGGAGCTTGGATGTCTGGTGCCAGAGAAGCAGAACATATTTTGATAAAGATGGGTTTAATAGAAGGAGAATTAGACGAATTTTATTGATTGATCATATATGTATATATATAGAATTTTATTTTTAACTTATCTATCTATCAAAATCCAATTATAAACCTTGTATGCTATTTACATCAGTAGTGGAAGAACCTTCTCCAACTGGTGTGCCACTTTTAGGTACTAATTGCAACAGTGGAGTTTCAAAATTTACAAATTCATTATTGAAAATACCATGTTTGAAACAATTGACACAATGACAACTGTCCGCTGGACACTGACAGTCTTCCATCATATCAATAGTTTCTTCAGTGGAAAAATCGTTGAATAATAAATTAGTAATTGTAGTTCTATTTTGAGAATTATCTTGAATCTGTTTTGGTTCAACGTTGTTTTGAATAGTTGTTGTTGGGACAGCTGGACCTGAATAGAGTGGACTTGCAACTCTAATACCATCTGATAATCGTATCCCATCAACTATTAAATGTTTTGGACAGTTGTAACATGCACATTCTTCGGGCAAACATGAACAATCATCCATTGGATCGTAATCTTCAAAACCTGGAATGGCATTGAAATTTTCAATATTTTTCATCAAATCACTCACGGAATATTGCCCTGTTATTAGATTTATATTATTGTTTGAAAGATTTGGTGATATCACATTACTCATCTGCCCTGCAGATGTCTTATCATTACCATGAACAGAGCAACCTTCACATGAACAGTTATCAGACTCACAACAACAAGTACCAGGAACGGCACATGGGCCCGCATAGAACAAGTCATATACAACATTAGGATTTAATTTCAGATTTGAGGGAGCCACCACCGTTGGAGTATTTTTCTGATCTTTAAAAAATTGTAGCAAATATTCGTTTTTATTGTCAGGTTGAAATGATGTATCACTGGCAGGTGTTTTCAAAGATGCCATTGAGGATGAGGATGAAGATGACCGAAGGCTACTGCTCCGTATCGATTTTGGATTTTTCTTCTTGTTGTCTTTACAACAAGAGCATTTACCACCATGAGCCTTGATGGGAAATGTCGTCTGTTGCGAAGAAGAAGAAACAGGATCGAGCAATGCAAAAGATCCTTTTGAAACATTGTAAAGCTGTTTTCTGGAAGCTTTCAACATGATGACTGGCTGATGTTCGGCTGCTAGACTTTGACAACAGCTCTTCGTAGAAGGACCCGAAGTCTCCAGCTCCTTCTCTGACGGAGAACAGCAGGATGACGGCTTCTTAGGGTCACCACAACAAAATTTCGTGGTTGTCTTTGGTTTTTGTATCAGAACATCCTTCTTGGTTTCATCTTCTGCGAAGACTGTTACCCTGTGATCGGAGCATGAGTTTGGTCTACCTCTTGACCTCACTTGAACCAATGGTCTCTTTGTATGCTTACAAGTGGAAGATCTATGACCCCGTATACACTGGACACAGGCATATTTTTCTCCCTCCACCAATATCATTTTACAGACTTTTCAAAGTCTACTATTTTATGTATGGGCTTTTTTTTTTTTTATGTTTTTTTTATTTTCCCTTGCAACTCTAACTTAAGGAGATATATACACACAGTAAACGTTGTGTCTAAATAATTTCTTTTTTTTTCTCACAGATTTGAGGACAGTTCCAATGATACCAAGAACTAAAACAGTTTAATCAAATCAAATGAGAGTTTACCATATAATTATTTTGTGTCTCTCTAATACTCCAGACAAAAAATTAAAAATTTGCTCATATTAGAAAAGGTCGTGTAATTCACAAATCAGTTTTTAAGAGAGAAAAAAGTTGGAAAAAGTGTCTCGTTTGCAAAAATCATACAACTCATCATCAATCAATCAATCAATTGGGAATAGAAGGATGCCACCAGCCAATCGTCGATTATTGAAAGAATACCAGGAGTTGTCTCAGGATGCTCCGGAGGGAATTGTTGCAGGTCCTGTTAGCGAGGACAACTTGTTTTTATGGGAATGCTTGTTAGAAGGGCCTCCAGATACCCCATACGAGAATGGTGTATTCGCTGCAAGTTTAAGTTTCCCAAAAGACTATCCATTATCACCTCCAACTTTGAAATTTAATCCTCCAATTTTACATCCTAATATATATTCCGATGGTACTGTTTGTATATCGATTTTGCATGCCCCAGGGGATGATCCGTTACAATACGAGAGAGCTGAAGAAAGATGGTCGCCTGTACAAAGTGTGGAAAAAATCTTGTTGAGTGTGATGAGCATGTTGGCAGAACCTAATACCGAGAGTGGTGCCAATATCGATGCTTGCAAATTGTGGAGAGATGATAGACTGAAATATGATGCTATTGTAAAGCAACAAGTAAAGAGATCACTTGGGCTTTAAAATCCACAAGGTCAGATATTTCTTTATGTCATTCAGTCTATGTTGGTTTTCGGGTACTGGAGTTTAGTTAATTAATTATATTTTTTTCTTCTTCTTCTTCTTGTTTTTGCATCATCCAAAAGACCTTGTTCTCTTGTTAGTCTTGTCTGTAGAGAGTTATCAATCAATCGATCGATCGATCGGCCCTCAAGTCGGAGTTTCAAGTGAGAGGTAGTGTGCAAAATCGCTAAAAGCATCGAGCACAATTTTTCACTTTTGTCATTTTTTTCAAGATTTTTTTTTTTCACCTTCATCGATGTTGCAAAAGGTATTGACAGAGAAGATATTTTCGTTATGTCTGAAGAAGTAGCTCCTCAGGAGCCAATTGTTGAGAGTAAGTGAGATCGTTTATTGGTTTAGAACCCGTTTGCCCATCTTTAGAGGATGTTATACAACTCCCGGAGCACTGTGGTTCATATCTGTGACCCCCCATACTAACAATTTTAGCTATTCAACTTCATATCGAATTACCAGGAAATAATGATAAAGTTTCCTTGGAACTTGCATTGAACGAAACTATCCAGGAAGTCAAGCAAGTAGTATCTTCATTACCAAGATCAAGACATTATACAAATTTCTCTTTAACCTACGATTCATTCAAGATCGAGGAAGCTTTAAGTTTAGTGGAACTCATTGGTGCCCATGAATTGGAAGACGTCAAGGAGTTGACCTTACATTTAAGGGAAGATCCTTACACCGAGACAGCCGCAAGAGAACATATCTTGAAAGTCAGAGAAATCATAGGTTTGGACTCCAATCCTATTGCCATCACTGAAGGTGTCTTTACCGGATCTTCAAAATTTCAAAATTTGGAATTGAACGAGGTCAAACTGAAAGAAGACACTAAAGAAGGCTCAAATGCTAAGGAATTACCAGCTGACCAAAAATTAAAAGCTGTCAGTGCTACTGAAGAAATTCTTAAAGATAGTGCCTTGAAAAATCACTCCATTCAATCTGAATTTCAGATCAGTCCTGCTTTAAAAGCCTTGGGTATTTCTGTATGGAACCCTCCAACCTCACAACAAGCCCTCAGAGGTGACTTGTTGTACTTACAGGCTCAAACTTTAGAAGGGGATGTCTTTCAAATCACCTCCCACGTATCAGGTTTCTTTGTTAATAAATCCTCAGCTTCAAACTTTGACGGTTCAATTAAATTGACTTCTTCATCAAACAACAAATCTAAAATCAGCAAGGCACACTCTTTGTTGGAATTATTATCCCATTTGTCTCCAAAATTAGTCGAACAAATCCAAATCAACACTAAGACCTTAGTTGAAACTCAACCAGAAGTTTACTTACCTTCAGGTAATGCCTTCTTAGCCAACCCATGGTTAGTAAACAATTCTTCCAAGGCCAAACCAGATTTAGCAAGATCCCAATTTAACTACTTGATTGGTGGTGCTGATGGTGCTGATTTGACAAAAGATTGGAACGAAGAATTCCAAAGTGTTAGAGAATTATCTCGTGAGTCATTCCCAGAAAGAGTCTTGAGAGAAAAATTATTGAACAGAACTGGTTACGAATTTACTTCAGCTGCTACAAAGGCTGCTATCTCAATTGTAAGAGGTGAATTGCAACCAATAAACCCAGAAGAAGATCCATCTTTACACGTTTTCTTGAGAAACGGTATTTTTTACTCATTTGGTGTTGATGCTGCTGAACAATTTAAGAATACAGGTGGTAATGAAGCTGCTAGAGCTGCAACTTCGAGAGATATCCAATCAGTTCGTTCCTTGAACAAAATTGACTTCAATGGTGTCTGTCATATCTTAACTACTGTTGTTGATTATTGTGGTAAGAGAGTTGTCTGTCAAGCACCAGTTCCGGGTATTTTCAACAATGACGACTCACCACTGGAAGAAGAAGAAAATGATGGAAAAGAAGCTGACAAAGTTGTCTATGGTTTAACAGGTGCAGGCGCTAATTTGGTTGTTGATGAAGAATTCAAAACCAAGTTCGCTCCAATTGGTGAAGCTTTCCACTTAAAGACTCACGATGCTTGGACCAAAGAAAGTTCAGAAGCAAAGGAGATCGTCACTTCAATGGAAACTAAAGGTTTGAAGGGTACCGATGGACGTGATTATATCATTGATTTGTACCGTACAACTCCTTTGGATATCGAGTTTATTGAAAAGCATTGGACACCCGGCCACGAAAATTCATATCCACACCGTGAAGTAACTTTAAGACATGAAGCTGTTGAAGAATGGTGGAAACGTCAAGTTGCTGTAGTTGTCAGAAAAGAGACCGAGAAATTAGAAGCTGCCGAAAAAGAAGGCACCGCTAAAGAAACCGAAGATGAAAAGCCAACAATCACCATTGCTCCAAATGAGTTTGCATTAAACCCTGACGCATTCGCCTTGGATTCAACCACTGCACCAGAAGGTGCAGCAAAAGACTTGCAAGATGATGAAGACAGAGTCCGTGAAGTTTCCAAATTTGTTACATTACAATTGATCCCAGAATTCATTGAAGATATCTCATCATCAAAATCAATGGCTCCAATAGATGGTAGCCACTTGGCAAGTTTGTTACACAAGCGTGGTATTAACATCCGTTACTTAGGGTTCATTGCTGCTGAAGTCTTGAAACTTAAAGAAGCCACTTTATCGAAGGAAACTTCAGCCAAGGCTGAAATTGCCAAAGCCAATGAAGCTTTTGCTGCTAAAAAACCAGAAAAAGAAGATGAAGCTAAGAAAGAAGACGACTCTGAAGAGAAAAAAGAGGAGAAGAAGAAATCAAATGCTGATTTCACTCCAACTATCTCCTCATTAGATAGCTTGTACGGTGTTGTTGTCCAAGAAATGGTTTCTCGTGCCGTTAAACACGTCTTGCGTGATTTCACTTCGAGCTTACCATTGCCTTTGGCCCCTTCTTGTATTACACACTTCCTCAACTGTTTGCTCGGTGCCAATGTCAATAATTCACCAGTTGCTGAAATTGAAGAGACCTTGAAACACCTTTATTCCGATGTTGATTACTCTTTCTCCAGATTGACTCCTAGTGATGTAGTATCTTTAATTAGTGGAGAAGTTTTCATCCGTTATAGATACCAATTACCAGAAAACTGGGTTGATACTTTGATTAGAAACATTCCTTTGTTCAGAGAAATCGCTAAGAAGTTCGGTATTCAATGGTTATCAAGAGATTACGCGTTCGCTTTAGAAGATGCTGAGAAATTTGCTAAACCAGCAGTTGCCTCAGTCAGTTCCTCATTACTGTCTTCAAAACATAAGAAAAAGGGTAAGAAGCACTCATCTGCAGCACCTGAACCAACCTCCTCTGAAACCAATCAAATTGTTACTTTCAAACCTGAAGATATCATTGCCTTGTATCCAGTTGTCAAAGACTCTATTTACAGATCAACATTGGTTGAAGAAATTTGGGAGGCTGGACGTTTAAGAGTCCAATCAGAAGAAGAACGTGAATTAGGTTTGAGCTTATTGACAGAAGCTGTTCAATTTTATGAACAAATTTATGGTAACATTCACCCTCAAGTCGGTAGAGCTTACTCTGTCTTAGGTCAAACTTACTATGATCTCGGATTAACAGATAAAGCCTGTGAAATATCTAGAAAAGCAGTTATTGTCTTAGAGAGAAGTTTAGGGTTAGATTCATATGACACCATCTTAGCTTTGATCAATAGTGCCTTCTTCGAGCAAGCCAATGACAACCCAGCAGACGCATTAACTATTTATGCTCGTGTATTGTCTGACTGGTCTATCGTCTTTGGCAAAGATCATCCTTCAGTTGTTACCACCTTGACTAACGTTGCTTCGTTGTTGCAGGAAAAGAAATTATTCAAAGAGGCTGCTGCTATCTTGGATCAAGGTTTATCACTTAGTGATAAGACTAATGGTGAAGTTTCACAAATCAGTGCTATGTTGAGATACCAATTAGGTCAATATTACTTGATGGGCGAAGAAATAGAGTTAGCAACTGCTGAAATGGAGAAAGCATACAACTTGTTCAAAGTGACAGTTGGTGATGAAGACACCATGACAGAAGATAGCAAAAAATGGTTTGAAGCTTTAAGTTCATACAAGGCTCGTCGTGATGAGGTAAGTGCTAAGCAGGAACTGGATTTGAAGAAATTGGAACATGGTACTGCTACTACAAAGAAAATTAAGAAGAACGGTAAAATTGTTCAAGAGCAATTAAAACTGAGCAAGTTGAAAAATACATCAAAGGGACAAAATACCATCTCCGTTCCAGATATTGCCAATCAATCAGTTGATGATATTCTTGCATTCATTGAAGGTCAAACTCCATCAAAGAAGAAATCCAAGAATTCTAAGAAATAGCCGTAGTGGTTCAATTACATTTGTATATAGTAAATTAGTTTCATAATAAAAAAGAACTTTTTGAATAACTTTTAATTTAACTAAAATCTAATTAGCCTATAAATCTTCATCTTGTTCTATGTCTCCAAATTGCCAACATCCAATATGTTGTCTCTTGGCTTCGTTCTGTAATTCGATTAAAGAATCGTACTCAGATTTCAAAGCTTTTTCAAAAGCTGTGATTTTTCTGTCAACAATGGCAAGACCGCTTCTGACTAATTCTTTGTTGATTGAATCATTCTTATCAGCACCTTTTTTGATTGCCGAGAAGTCAACTAATGAAATATCAAACTCAATGTTAGCAGTTGGTCTGGTTCTGTACTCGATGGCAACCAATTCTTCGGTATCTTGAGTTAACTCGTAGACCAAATCAACAGCTTCACTAAGATAATCTTGTGGTTGAGAAGGTGGTAAATGAACCATGGCTAATTTGGCTGAGTGAGCTTGAGCAGGGAAAGAAGTAACGGTGAATTGTTGAGGTAAACTTGCAAGAGATGAAATTGGAACTGAATCTATAACACCATAGTCAATATGTTGGACCTCGTATAATCCCTTTGAGTGCGAAAGAATTTTGGCACGATAGTATAATCCGTTTTCAGAGTCCTTAGCTGCGACGATTTCACCATTTTTCAGAGAAGATTTGACCAGAGGTGAGGCTTTCAAAGTTGAACGCAAGGATTCTTGGAAGGACTTGAATCTATCTGAGTTTTCTCCTAATGTACGGAAGTAAATCACACCTTCATCTGAGACAAATGTGACTTTGACATTATGATATTTAGGAGTAATTTTTAATTCAGCAGTTGATTTTGTAATTTGTTCAACTTCTTCGGCGACAACTTGGGATGAAGGATCGAAATTCTTCCAGTAACCAAGTTTATCAGTTTGAGCTTTTGTTTGAGCTTCAATAAATTCATTTTCAAAACTAGTTTGACCAACAGAGTAATCATGGATCTTAGCTAAACCTTGGTTCAACAATGTGACTTGCAATGGAGTGCTTTGACCCAGGATGAACAAGTTACCAACAAATGCACCAGTATTATCATTATTGTAAATATTTATATGGACATCTCTTTGTGTAGCTTTTTTTACAACATAAGACAAAGCTTCAGATGAAAGATCATTTTCAGAATTAGATGTGTTTGCCAAACCACCAAGAACTAAAGTTAATCTCATGGATTCACGTGGAATGAAAACTCTGAAACGGTTGTAATTAATAACTGCTTCAACGACACCTGATATGTTGCTTCTTGATTTAAAAGTATGCAAAAATGATGATGCCCTTGCTTTATTTTCACTAGCTTCAATTATTTTACCAGTTTCAGGTGCTTTGCCATGAATACCTTTCTTAGCCTTCATAGCATTTTGTTCCAATTCTAAAAGTAAATCCCATTGCAGTGATCTGTCTGTGTCATCTCTTCTATGTCTGATAACAGTAGCCCAACCAGACTCAATTACAGAGCCAGCCAAGCTACTACCATTTGGTAAGATAATGTCAACCAATGGACGTTCATCAAATTTATCTGACTGTGGTCTAATTGCCTCAACATTGACGGTGACTTTTTTTCCGATGGCCTTCTTACGAACATATTCACGAGCAGCAGTTATGAAAGGAGCTGTGTTTGGATCATTTTGACGTGGAGCACGAACCGAGGCCAAAGAGACAGTTGTTTCGGTATTGTCTGGAAGATAGATATTAACGGTATCAGCACTAATGATTCTACCAACAGTAGCAGTAATTTTCGCACCAACCTTAATTTCAGAACTGTCACTAGATGGCTGGGATGTCGATTTTGGTTGTTGAATTCCAGCCCATTGACCCTTCAGTTCAACTTTAGCAGTTTGTTGAAGTTGACGTAAATAAGACATACCACTAGCACCAATCAAAATTGATTGTCTGTCGTCAACTTCAGCCAAACCTTCTTTCAAGAGCTTGTCTGATAAGATTCCGGTTTTTGTGAGAACTTTTGCTACTAAGATACCATTTGAAAGCTCACCCAAAACGGAAATTTGGACAACTTTTGCCAATTCGAATAATTCAACAAAGTATTTAGCTTGGTCACCAAAAGGAGAAGCATTTGGAGCTCTTACACCTGCGATATGGACTAAAACTTCAGCATGAGTTGATTTGTCCAATAAGAATCTCAATTTCAATCTGTCACCTGACAAGACTCTTTCAACAATAGCACGTACCGGTGAAGTTTTTGATTTTTCAATGACATCTTCAGTCAACGAATCGAGAACTTGAATTGTCTTCAGTTTACCACTCCATAATCCCAGTTGGTCAGACTTTGCTTTACCTTCCAATTCTTTAAGAACCTCAGCTTCTTCTTCATTAATTCTTTCACGGACTTTTGCCCAACCATTGGCAACGACTTCAGAAGCCAAACTTTTGAAAACTGGGGATGAAATATCAACAAATTCTCTTCCTGAAGGAGAAGTATTGATAACTTTAACACTAACAACCTTTCCTACCAATAAGTTACGTAAATATTCTCTTGAATCAAATGCAAAGGCCTCATCATTTCTAGGAGCTTGAATAAATGCTAAAGAGACAATACGTTCTTCAGGAGAGGTCTTTCCTTTGTGGTTTGGGTTGACTAAAATAATCGAGTCACCTGAGAGAACTGATTTAACTCTTCCTTGGTATGCTTTTGACATAATGGCTTTGTTATATGTAAAAGTGTGGTGCTAGATATATACATACGTGGTGATAGATCAAGGAAATTTTTCAACACATCAAAAAAATCTCCAGATTCGGACTAGGGTACACTACGAGTCACGTGATACTTTTGTTTCGATGTTTATAAATGCTATATATATGCTTAATTAGTTGTCTTCATCTTTCGCAGGGTCTTCAAGTCCCAGGCCTCCCGAGCTGACCACATTATCCATTTTGTGTTCGGAAGAAAACATTTTAAGAATTTCATGCCACACAGACAAGAGATACACAGTGATGACCAGGAGAACAGTATCGGCTTTCTCTGATGAAATAATGCTCCTTTGTCTGCGAAGACCAGCTGTGCTATCACTGGTTCCATTTAATCTATGTTGAAGTTTCTGATATTTCGAAATAACATCTTTCAAATCTGAGCGTTGAGCTTCGTACAAAGTCAAGTTTTCAATAACTTTTTTCAACTTAAAATCTTGTAATTGCCTCAAATTATCTTCCACGTCTTTCACTTTATTGTTTAATAGTCTTAATTCATAAGTCAACCTGGAGTTTAAAAGGTCGATGTCTTTGAGTTTTACCTCAAGGAAATCACCTTTTGAGTTCACTTTGTTATATAACTCATCAATAGCTTTCGAATCCAAGAGTCTATTATGCTTTCTAGATCCTGGTCCAAATGGGTTATACGTTATAGGCTCTTCTGAGTCGATTTGGGTTTCGAGCTCTTTTATGTACAAACTGAGATTTTCACTCGAATCTCTGATATGCAACTCCAATCCTTGTCTCAAAGATAAATATTCACTGGCAATTCTGTTAACAGACGGTGAAAATGGGTAATCCCAAAGTAAAATTGATGATTCAATGAGGGAGAAGCTGTTGGATCTCTTCAATCTCCTAGGATAAGAATCACTCGAGTCACGTATCCCTAAAGGATCGTCATTCCATAAGAAGTCTTGGGTGTGAGTTAGTAAAGAATTATTCAATTCTTTATCTATAGATGGAAATGAAGATCTCCGTGACAATTGACATTCGAAGTTTTTGTCATTATCAAGAAACAGCCACTGATCGTATCCAACAGTGCTAGGCTTCCTAGAACCATTTTCACTATCCTTGTCAAAGCGAGCAGAGTATCCATCATCTGTTGTACCATTGTCGTATGACTCTTCTGTGTCATATATCTCAAGTCCATTACCCGAACCATTAACAGATGTTTTCCGGTAACTTCTTTTGTCATCACTAGATTTGCCAGCAGATGAGTTGGTTACTGTGGTTGTTGGAAGAGACAAATAATCAGTTGTGCTATGAGACGCTGAAGCATGATGATTGGATCTCTCCAGATCTCGTTGCAGTTTTGCTAATTGATCTCTTATGGATCTGGCAAGAGAAACATGCTCAATTGCCACTTGTTTCCCTTTCCCTCTCCAAATATATACAAGTCTTTTCCCTTGAACAAAATTTATCATTTTAGAGATATCCAATGTGAGTAAATCATTAAAAGTCTCCAAGTTATGATAGCTCATTGTGGAAGTGTCAGTCATTGCTAAGGCTGCATTTGATGAAGATAAATTTAAATAAGTTCTTCCAGAACTAATATCACTAACTGTGTTTTTCAACATTTTTTTCACTTTGTTGAAATCATTTTTGAATTGTTGACTGCTCATCTTATGATTTGAAAAAGCCATCAAGTTGTCAATTGTTATCTCATCCAAGAAAAATGAATACTCTTCCGAAAATTGCAGACCACCAGGCAATGCCAAGGAAGATGGTTGTTGAGGTGGAACCGGGGCCTGAGGTGCAGAAGAGTATTTCAGACTATATTTTTGAAATTGGCCAATTGATAGTCTAAACCTTTCAACATTTAATGGATCTTTAGGGACATCAATGCTGCTGGTATTCAACAACTTTAACCTCAACTTAATATTCATGGTGAATGAAACTATTGCACAAACAGTGACAGGAGATAAACCCTCCCATTGCTTATGTTTTACCTCGTAATAGGCTGTACCGATAGTGTCCCACCATTTCTGTATAGCACTTTCTGTGATGTCACATAGTATTCCATCACAAAGATTTGCTGGAAATAAATTATAGTAATATAAAAAGGTTTGAATAATAAGAACAAGTTCTCGAGCAGCAAAATTCACATCAACAGCTGGATGAATTTTGAATGTTTGTCTAAATTTGTCTTCCATGGATTTTGTGGGCTGAGTTAGTGTTAGCACCGATCTTCCACTACAACCCATCTTTTTAAGATTTAAATTGACATTAAATATCTCCCAAACTTGATTGACGTTTCCTTTCTCGACCTCAATCAAATTTAAAATGCTGGGGAATTGTGATAAATTAGTGATGTAAATGATCCCACTTTCCGTTTCCTTAGGTTTACAATGCTGCGAGTCGACTAACTCAGTGATGTATGATCGCAAATGAACAGGCCAGACTGTTTCATCAACTGATAATATTGTCAATCGTATTGCTGAGATCTGGTCTTCTAAACTTCCTGTATATGTTGTTATCAGTGTACTTCGTTTCCTCTCCGAGACCCATTGTTCGACTAAGTATATTTCGAAACCTGCAAGAGTCACTTCCTCTAGCAAGATTAAATGGGCCGGAAACTCATATCGTATACTTTCAATCAGTTTACTATCAGGGAATATGAAACTCACTATTTCGTCTTCCATGTCGTTCTGATTTCCATCAAAATATCTAATAATTTCAAAAAAACTAACGGTCGGTACCAAGAAATTATTACACCCACTGAAAAATGGTAAAAATCAACCACAAAAAAAAAAAAAAAAAAAAAAAAAAGCAAAAGGAAAATAACAACTCATTAATTTTTTCAATTCAAATTAGAGGTAATCAATTGAGAATAATCAAAGTCGGTTGAAAAGGAAAACAATGGCAGATTCACGAGAGGCTATTTTCCGTAAGTGGTTTTAACGTCCAATCCAATTGAGTTGAAAATGAGGATTTTACTAACAAAGATGATAAAGGTTCTGCGGACATGTCTTTGATTCAATTGTACATTGCCAGTGAAATATCCAGAGATTGCGCTGGAATGCTAGGTGAATTAGGTATTGTTCATTTCAGGGATGTGAGTAATTATAAGTTTTGATTTGTGATCGTATTATTTGGATGACTAACATTATTAAATTCTAGTTAAATTCTCAGATCAGTACTTTCCAGAGATCATTTGTTAAGGAAATTAGAAATTTGGATAATGTTGAAAGACAATTAAGATATCTTCAATCCATAATTGTGAAGCACCGTTCTGTTGAGTTGGTTGAGTCCTCTGCGATTTTGTATCATCCAGCAGCTGCTTCTCCAAGTTCTTCAGAGATTGAATCCTTGGTTAGTGATGTGCTGACGGCAGAATCCAGAATCCAAAGTTTAGACTCTAATTTTGAAAGTTTCAATATGAGACTTTCCAAGTTGATAGAAAATAGAGATGTATTATTAGCTTGTTCTGATTTTTTCAATAAGAACGAGGCAAAGGATTTAGAAGATTCCAGGAACAATCCCGGTGCATTAAATGACTTAAGGCCATCATTTGATGAAGATGATAGACTCTTGTTCCAACAACAAAGTTTGGAAGATGGTTTCGGTCATATACAATTGGACGATTCTCCTGTTGCTGAAAGAACTCAAGGATCGGGATTTCTTGCCTCTATGAGTTTAATTGCAGGTGCTATAAGTCGAGAAAAATATGTCTTATTAGAGCAAATATTGTGGAGAACTTTGAGAGGTAATTTGTTCATTACGCATATGGAATTACCAAATGTTTATTACAACGAAAAAACAAAGAAAGAGGAATTGAAAGATTCATTTATTGTGTTCACCCATGGTGACGCATTATTGAACAAATCAAGAAAAATTGTTGAGTCATTGGATGGATCAGTCTATAGAGTTGATAATGATGAAGAAATTTTCCAAGAGAGTCTTGATGTGATAAACATAAAAATTGCCGACTTGGAAGAAGTGATTAGAAACACAGATACTGCTTTGAATGTTGAACTTTCGGCAATTGCAACAAAGATTGAAGATTGGAAATTAACAATAAAAAAGGAGAAACTGATTTATGTGACATTGAATAAGTTTAATTATGATCAAACGAGACATGGATTAATTGCAGAAGGATGGGTTCCAACAGTTGATATACCAACTATCAAAAATGCATTAAGAGATGTCACTGAAAGGTCTGGAACCAGTATATCTAGTGTTGTTAATGAGTTGCATACCAACAGGACGCCACCAACTTTCCATAGAACGAACAAATTTACTGCTGCTTTTCAAGCAATTGTTGATGCCTATGGAATTTCAACTTATCAAGAGGTAAATCCAGGTTTACCATCAGTGATCACTTTCCCATTTATGTTTGCAATTATGTTTGGTGATATTGGTCATGGTATTATTGTAGCTTTGGCTGCAACTGTATTAATATTACGTGAAACTCATATTGCAACGATGAAAAGAGATGAAATCTTTGATATGGTTTACAGTGGTAGGTATATGATATTATTGATGGGTATTTTTTCAATTTATACAGGTTTGTTATATAATGATGTTTTTTCCAGATCATTAACATTGTTTGAAAGTGGTTGGAAATGGCCGGAAAATTTCAAGCTGAATGATTCTATTGAAGCAACTTCCACTGGGCATGTTTATGCATTTGGTCTTGATTATAATTGGCATGGTGCTGAAAATAATTTGTTATTCACAAATTCTTACAAGATGAAATTATCAATTTTGATGGGATTTGTTCACATGACTTATTCGTTCATGTTTTCATTGGTAAATTATAGATTTTTCCGTTCTAAAGTTGATATAATTGGTAATTTCATTCCAGGTTTGTTATTCATGCAAAGTATATTTGGATATTTGTCTATCACGATTGTCTATAAATGGACAGTTGATTGGATAGGAAAGGGGAAACCAGCTCCTGGATTGTTAAATATGTTGATTAATATGTTTTTATCACCAGGGCATGTGGATGAACAATTGTATCTGGGACAAAGTTTTATCCAAGTTGTATTAGTCTTATTAGCACTGATTTGTGTTCCATGGTTATTATTGTATAAACCTTTGACATTACGTCGCCAAAACAATTCATCTGTTGCCTTAGGTTATAGAGATTTGGCCCATGAGGAACTGGTTGCCCGTTTGAGTGATGTCCATGAGGGACATTTAGAAGATGATCAGTTTCAAATTCAAGATTTTGCAGAAGACGAAGTCCATGAGGATTTCAATTTCGGGGATGTTATGATTCATCAAGTTATCCACACAATTGAGTTTTGTCTTAACTGTGTTTCCCATACAGCTTCATATTTGAGATTATGGGCCCTTTCATTGGCACATAATCAATTGTCATCTGTGTTGTGGAGTATGACAATTTCAAATGCATTTGGCTTGACTGGAAGTTTTGGTGTTTTCATGACAGTTGTATTATTTGGTATGTGGTTTGTATTAACTGTTTGTATATTAGTGTTGATGGAAGGTACGTCTGCGATGTTGCATTCATTGAGATTACACTGGGTTGAAAGTATGAGTAAATTTTTTGAAGGTGAGGGTTACCTGTATGAACCATTTTCGTTTAAAACGTTGATAGAGCAGTCAGAAGAAGAATAAATAATTTGATAAGATTTTCGGTTTTCTATTGTTTTTAAATCTTTGATAATGTAGAACTAGAAACCTGTATAATAGATTAAACTCTTGTTGTTGTTGGTTGCCAGATAACACCCTCTTTTATCTTTTCAAGAAAATGAAAATTGGCTATTCCAGTGATAAACCCGAGGAGTGCAGATCACATTTTCCGATTGGAACGGATGTATAGAATAAGTCACTTATTCATTCACTCACCTCCAAATGTCTCTAGATAAACATAAATACCAATAGATAAAGAAAAAGGGCATATAGTCGTGTACAAAAGATACTATTATGCAGCCATTGCAGCAACTTCGCCGTTCTTCGGCGTTGTACTACTGTCTCTGGTCATAATAAGTCGTGCACCGATAGATATTCTCATGAATGCCTTTTGAATTATTTCTTATTTGATAGATTAACTAAAGAAGTAGTCAACATCTCATTTGTCTTGTTCGCGGTAAAAGCCATGAAAAGATTTCATATTAGTTCAAGAGACCAAAATTAAGTGGGATCTTTTGATTTAAACTAGATAAGATCTTTTAGTGTTATATATCTCCATAGGAAATAGAAGTGCCTTAAGAAACTATCACCTGCTATTTACTGCTATTCCCTTAATGCAGGTTCAATTTTTATTTTTTCTTCTGATTTTTTTCTTGCCTTCCAGTGAGAAATCAAATCCCACAACTGTTCGCTTTATGTATACGATTTAGTAAATGATTACGATTCAAATCTTATCGCAATGATTTAGGCTTCTCTTGATGATGTCTCAGATACTGGAAATTTCCACACTCTGATGCTGTTGATAATGAAAACTCCAAGCTTGGGCAAGAGTTAGCTGAGACATTTCAAAATCTCTGTCCGATCGGGAATTTCCTTCACAGTCCAAGAGCAAGCGCAAGTAATTAAGTTACTCAACGCAAATGGGATTTTCAACAATCAGCAGCAATGGGCATATTTTGTTGCATACTCCAACTGATAACAACAATATTATCGACTAAGGCAACCTGTTTGGATGATGATAAAATTTTTTATGATTTTATTTTCCTATTGTACTAGTGTTCTTTTTTTTATTCGTTTTTTATAAATTCACTGATTTCCCCATCTTGGTATCATCAAAGTGTCAGAGATATAGTTTCCAATAATATCGAGAAAAAAAAAAATGAGTGAGAAATTAGATACAAAAATTTCGATCCAAGATGATACTGAGGGCAGATCCCCTTCAGAGGAAGGTTCAATTGTTGAAAATTATCAACAAGGACCAGTTAGTGGGATCAGAAAATTTTTGAAATATTTGGAATTACAAGAAAAGGGTAATTTAACTACATCACAGTTATTTTTATTCAACCATGATTTACAACCTGTTGAAAGTTCAAGAAGAAAATGGTCTTGGTTCAATTTTGTATTTTTTTGGGTCGCAGATTCTTTTAACGTTAATACTTTCCAAATCGCTGCCACTGGTGTTGAACTGGGTTTAACTTGGTGGCAGACTTGGATCACAGTGTGGATAGGTTACTCTATGACTGGTATATTTGTTGTCTTGGCAGCAAGAATTGGTACTTTTTACCATATCTCTTTCCCAGTCTCGTGCCGTTCTTCATTTGGTGTATTTGGTTCATTATGGCCAATCATTAATAGAGTTGTCATGGCATGTGTCTGGTATGCTGTACAAGGTTGGATTGGTGGACAATGTGTTCAAGCCATGTTGAAAGCCATATTCGGTAATGACTTGAACACAAGAATTCCAGATGGAATTTCCTCACCAAATGCAACAACTTTCCAATTCTTGTCATTTTTCTTATTCTGGTTATTTTCATTACCAGCAATTTGGTTCCCTCCACATCAAATCCGTCATTTGTTCACCGTCAAGGCTTATATTGTTCCATTTGCTGCCGTTGGGTTCTTAGTTTGGACTATTGTTAAGGCCCATGGTGTTGGTTCAGTTATTCATGAAACAAGTAAATTGAAAGGTTCAGCTTTTGGTTGGGCTTTTGTTAATTCTGTCATGAACTCATTGGCCAATTTTGCCACATTGATTGTCAATGCTCCAGATTTCTCCCGTTTTGCTGACACTCCAAAAGCTGCTCTTTGGTCACAATTATTTGCCATTCCAATTTGTTTTTCAATCACTTCATTGGTTGGTATCTTGATCTCTTCAGCATCCTCACTTTTAACCCCAGACGGATCTGTCTTGTGGTCTCCATTGGATGTCTTTGACTTATTATTAGCTCATAACACAAGCGGTGCAAGAGCTGGTGTCTTCTTCATTGCTTTTGGATTTGCCATTGCCCAATTAGGTACAAACATCTCTGCTAACTCATTATCTGCTGGAACAGATATGACTGCATTGTTACCTCGTTACATCAACATCAGAAGAGGTGGTTTCATCTGTGCTGCCATTGCCTTATGTATTTGTCCATGGAATTTGATGTCCTCATCGAATAAATTCACCACATATCTTTCAGCTTATTCTGTCTTCCTTTCAGCCATTGCTGGTGTTGTGGCAAGTGACTATTTCTTCATTAAAAGAGGTTACATCAAATTGTTTGATTTATACTCTGCAGATGCACATTGTGTCTACACTTATTCGAGAGGTGTCAATTGGAGAGCTTATGTTGCCTATATCTGTGGTATTTTACCAAACATCGTTGGTTTCGTTGGTGCTACAGGTACCCACGTTGTTCCAAAAGGTGCCACATATCTTTACAACATCAATTTCTTTGCTGGTTACATCACTTCATTTGTCATTTATGCTATCTTATGTATGATTTCACCAATCAAAGGTCGTCCAATTGAAGGCTTCTTCGTTAGAGGTTGGTACGAAGAATGGGCTGAAGTTGATAATTTTGCTGATGTCCGTCATGGTGGATTAGTCGAGGCTGGACACCATAGTGAAAAATTTGATTAGTGGTTTTTATTTATGAAAAAATGGGGTTCTTTTCTTATACATTTTTTTTTCGCTTAGCTAACTTTTGCTTTTTTTGTTTTATTCATACTTTAGTAACTCTCTTAAAGACATCAGTAGTATGTTCCCATAAATTTTTCTCAACTTCTTCTGATAAAGGAGGTGAAGTTTTAATTTTTCTTAATTGGTTGTCTAATAACCAACCAGAACCTTTGGCCATAAAATTGTTATTTATCAATGACAAATATACAATTCTTTCGCCAAAGACAGCAGGTTCATCCCCTATAATATTCAATATCCCGTTAGCTGGGTATCTGAAGTACCATGGTAACGTGTGACCGATATTAGTTTTCACGGCACCGGGAGATGCATGAATAAAAGCAATCTCTGGATAAAGTTTAGCAAAATGTTCTACTGCATAAGTATTCATAGTAGTAGTATGTGATCTGAGATTACCAGCACTATAATGATTATGCAATTCAAGATCTTGTGGGTACAGAATATTGGTTGAATCTGGGCCAAGAATTGTCATAACTGTTGTTGGTTCATTCAATTCAGCAGCTTTAGACAACAATGGCAATAATCCAGTGATTATTTTCCAACGACCATAATAATGTGTGGACATTTTCAAATCCAAACCTTCTTTAGTTTCAATTCTCTTACCAGTCCCCATTATCCCAGCAGATACGATCAATGAGTTAATCTTAGATTCCCTAGACATAATTTGCTTTACAGCTTCATCACCTTGATTTAATAACGATATATCACATTTAACGAATTCGTACTTTGTTCCTTGATTATTGTTGATTTCTTTCAAATTTGAAATCACTTGCTTTGCAGCATTCTCATTTCTGCCCAATAAATAAATAGTTGGAGATCTGACATAAGTGGCAAATTTATAACAAGCAGCTTCTCCAATACCTGAAGTTCCCCCAACAATAACTGCAGTCAATCTCTCTGGAATCTTTGAAGCACCATCTGTATTAGCTTTTATCACTGATCTTAATGGGATTTTTGGTCCTGTTGTCGAATACATGATTGTTAAATAGATGATTTGAAAATTATAAAACAGGGAAAAAAACAGTTTTTTTTATACATTTGCATTATGGCGCATATAAAGGGATTAAGCTTTATCAAATCATTTGAAGTTTTGTAAATAGTATTTGATGTCTATATGACTTATAAAGAAGAGACCCCAGTAAAGATACGAATGGACAGAAAAGAACAAAATAATAAGGACAGAAAATAAGAATGATAAAGACACCATCCTCCCCACAATTGCTGTCACTGAAGACCACATTCTATTGATAATATTTATTGGCAATGCAACAGCTTACAGTAGCATTAAGCACTTACAAGTTTTTTTTTTTAAATATAAACTCATCTTTGATGTTACTATATATGACAAATAAATAAATAAATAATAAGACATGTATCTGGATGGATACTAATGGAAAAGAATTAAAAAAAGAAAAAAAACATGATGAAGACAGAATCAAAAAGTAAGAATAATCAAAAAACACAAAAACAAAAGAGGGTGCAAGATGCAATGAAGAAAAGGGAGGAAAACTGTTTTACTGTTTCCCAGTAAATCTGTATTGATCGTAATAAGGAACTGGTTGTCCTTGAGAATGCGTTTGTTGTTGTTGCTGCTGCTGTGGCAGCTGTTGCTCTTGAAGCAGATTAAAAACAGTTTGATTGTTTGAAACCGAAGATGGCATCAATTGTGATGATTCCAAGATTGGAACACCTTGTTGTAAATGCTGCTGTTGTTGTTGTTGTTGAATCTGAGTGCTTGGAATGTACTGCGGCCCTGGATCTGTAATAGAATAATCACCTGTGCTTGCTTGTGGCACTCTTCCTACTACTTGTTGCAGTAACTGCAGTTGTTGTTGCTGCTGGATAAATTCTTGATTGAAAGGGTTATCCCAGACTTGGATATTTGAAACTAATTCGTTGAAAAATTCAGGATCAGTAGTGAAACCGGAATTTGCTAATGAATTTGTAATCTTATAACTTGCTTCTTGTTGTGGCTGTCTTGGCAGTTGTGGTGCAACAGCATCGGAAGTAGTAGATGGAGGAGGAGGGGCAAAGATATTTGTATTGAAATGTGTTTGAGGCTCTGGAGGGAAAGTTCCTGTCTTATAATTGGTATTTTGAGTCAGCACTTGAGAAGCACTTGGAGGAGGGTAAGTAGATGATGCTGAAGAAGAAGAAGATGAAATTGGAGGTTTCTCAGCTTTCTTTGCCGGTTGTTTTTTCTTTCTCTGTTTCTTTCGAAGATCTTGAATTGATAATTCTTCAGTCTTGACAAGAACTTTATTGTTATCCAAAGAATCTTGTAAAGTAGTATCTCTTGCTTCCGTCGTTGGATAAGTTCTCAATGACAGTAATGGAATTTGATATATTGAAGCATGTCCACTTGCAGATAAGCATTCTTCTAAAGTGATCAATTTGGCAAAATAAGATCTTGCCGAATGGTTCCCACTATTTGCCATGAAAGCCATAATCTCAACACCAACTGAAGATAATGGGGAAGTGATACCTGCTAAGCCTGCAACTGTTAAAATTAACAATGCGGTAAAACAGTATTGATTATCCCAATAATCAAAAGTTTGTAATAGACAAATTTCACGTAAATATTGTAAAGTCTTGATGATCTCACATGAGGCATCGATTGATGCTTGAGCAATTTTTCTTGTTTCCAGTGTCTCTGCTACCAAACCTCTGAAAAATGAAAGAGTTATAGGTCTAGTGATGAAGATTATGGCACAGTTATAAGTGAGTATGATATTCAGGTCATCACGATTATTCAACCGTATGCCGGTGGAAATTTCAAGTTCGACTCTTTCAAAAATCAGTTTTAAACGTTGTCTAACTTTTGCCAATTCATTGAGTAAATTCAATGTTATATTAACTTTATCTTGTAATTTTTGATTACTGTTTTTAGTTTCCACATATGAATCATCAAATGTTCTTGAAGTGACAGAATATACCCCACGTACAATCTCATCAACATATCTACAAATTTGCACTTCCAGATCCAACATATCCAATTTGAAACCATCTTTCAAATCAAGAGCATTTTCCAATGGAAGTTCAACATCTGTATCCGTGTATTTCAATTCTAAAGGTAAATGTAATTTGGCATTACATTTGGCAGATAATGTATAGATTGACCAAAATAATCTTTTTGATTTCTCCTTCATCACTGGATCAATCTTATCGTTATGTGTCTTACGATGGTAATTATTAGCAATGACTAATCTCATTGCTAAACCATAAAATGCATACAGTGACGTGGTTCTATTCAATATTTGTTCGTAATATGCAATAAGCAGGCAAGTTTGAATATTTGAAATATCGAAATTTTCATGATTGTAACGAAATATTTGAATTGCCAAGGTGAAAAACTTCAAACCTGCAATTCCAACATTAATTCTTTCACCATATCTTTTGGTAAAATTTGGGTCAAATGATAATTTGGAAAAAATCAATTGCTCACCAATGGCCAAAGTGATTAGTAATTTACATAAGAAAATTGATTTTTGAGCATTTAAATTTTCATAAACCAAATCGATTTGTTGTAAGAATACTTCTCTATCGAAAAGATAAAAAGTGTTACAAAAACTTTTGTAAACTATATCAAAAAGTTGTAAACAATACTCTTTATCTGGTAAAGTGATATAACCATTAAACGGATAATCGAAATAATTGTCACTTAAATAATGTTTTGAATTTGCATGGAAATTTGAAACTGTTGGATTAACACTATCGAAATATGCAAATTCTCCTAAGCAATTTTGTAACATATAATCAAATTTGACCAAATTCTTAGAAGATGACTCTAATGATTTCATTAAATCTGTTGGCTTAGAATCGATGACGATCTTATCAACACTTATACGTTGTTCTTCAAATTGTTTTGCTGTTGGATTTAAATAATGTTGATTAAAATTTTCAGGATCTCCGAATAATGGGTTTGGGAAAAGTGGATATTGTTGATGTAATACATCTTCTGGTGAATCGTTGTTGTTGTTGTTGTTGTCCTTGTTATGTAAATAAGATGACTCTTGATAATTATCTGCTGACTCGTTTTTAATGATTTGTTCATGTCTTTCATCTGATGAATCAATAATTTTGATATCTGTCTTTAAAGTTAATTTTTTCAAATTGACCTCGAGATATTTAATACGATCTTGTAATTTATTCAACTGACTTTCCAATAATATGATCTTACGATCTTTTGATTCGTAAAAACATTCTTTATCTGATAACAGACATGTCTTACAAGTTGGTTTCTCACCATCACACTTGGTTTTCTGTGTTCGACACCGAACACAAGCAAGATGTGATCTTCCAAGAACCCTTATCGGAACAGTTTGTATCTCTTCTGTCAATTTGATTCTCATCAACTCTTTATCTTGATTCATTTTTCTTTTTCTTTTTTTTGATAGAACGTTCTTTGTGTGTGTGTGTCTCCGGATTTAAAAAAATATATATATACATAAATATATATATGTATATATATTAGACGAAGCAGTTAAAGAACAGTATCCAAGAGTGTTGGTTGAAACTTTACTTTTGTTCTGTATGATCTATCCGTTGAGTTCACTAACTAAAAAAACTTTTTTGACTAACTAAAAAATAATAACGGGAGGAAAAAAAAAACAATGTCAAGAAGCTTAAAGAAAAATTAGAAAAAAAAAAGAGAAAGATTTTGTTTCTTTTTTTTTTCTTTTGTTTCGTTTATACGTTTTCTTTAATAAGAATTTCAATATATATACATGGGATATATTTATACACCTATCTCTCTATATATATAAATGAATTATAGATGATGAAGAAGAAGAAGAAGTAGAGATTTTAAAAAAAATAAAATAAAAAATTTTTTTACTTCAGAAAAAAAAAAAAAAAAGAGAAAAAAAGAAAAGAGAGCTGACACCGACAATTTTTTTTTGTTTTTCGTCTCTTTGTTTAACTAGTGGAATATAACAACTGTAGAATGGGTTAATTTATATATATGGTTTAAACTTTTGCTTTTGGTGCCTCAATTCTCTTGCATCAGCACCTCCAATGATGTGTGCTTTTTTACTCGAACTAGGAAGCAAACAACCGATATCTATTCTCTCTATAATAGACAGTAAAAAAAAACAAAAAAACCATCAATTTGTGACAGTTTTGTTGGACATAGAGCACTCTAATTAATCGACCAAACTAAATACATGAGAAAAAACTAATTAAAAAAATTTATGCAACAGGAACGAGTTTCCCAAACAAAAAACATTTAGCAATCGAGGGATAAATTAAAATGCGAATAAATAATAAAGGGTTTCTTTTTAGCTTCCGTCCCAAGTAGTATCACTTATCTCCTTACGGTGGGTACCTTTCGGGTTTTTTTCTCTACATTTCTTTTTTTTTTCCGTTATAGCTTGTGCCTCGATGTACCATTTAAAACATTGTCTATTCTTACCATCTGCCGGTTTCGGTTAATATTACAAGAATTTTAAATAGTTAAATAGAACTTTTTTTTTTTTTTTTTTGGCTCTTACGTCATAAGATACACTGACACAAACGTTGTTATCACCTAATATCCTGCCGTACATCGTCTATAATTTAGAATTTCTTCTTTGTATCAATTTAACCACTTCTTTGGCAACTCCAAACGAAACTTCAAATCCCATTCCACCTACTCCGTACGCATTTATCACATCTTTATAATTGGAATCAATTCCAATTAGACTCCCATTTTTTCTAGCAGGTCTAAAACCAACATTCACTTTAATCACATCTTCTTTCATGAATTGATCAAATGATTTATTATTGATCAAATCTGGGAAATATTTGGCACCATTTTCATATAATTGTAAAGTTTCTAACTCTATAGGTTCCACTTCATTTTTTAAAGTCTTTGTACCCCCAAGAATGATCCCACCGTTCAATGGTCTTGGAATGACAAAACACCAAATATTATCTTTCAATTGATATGTCACAGTCTTATTCTCATATGCCTGGGTCTGTTTTGATGGCTTGATCAATAAGGTTTGACCACGAATTTTAAAACAATTTGCATCATATCCTCCTCCTTCATATTGTAATCCTAAACCTGTACAATTAATAATTTTAAATAAATTTGGTCTTAATTGATAAACTTCTTTTAAAGCCTTTAGTTCTCTAGTGACAAATTCAACTTTATCATTTTTTTGTAAAAATTCATATAAAAATTTCAAAAAAATTGGTGGATTAACACTCCAAGTATCATATTTAGTTCCAAATTTAACATCTTGTGGTAATTTATCTGCTGTAATAATTTGGAAATTTTCAAGTCCTCGCTTATAACTTTCAGGGATTGTCAATAATAATTCACTTGGTTCTGTGAAAAATTCTTCACCTTGAATAAATTTAACACTACAATTCGGATTCTCAAGACTTAACTTCTTATATTTTTCTAATGTCACCCTCGTATAAAGAGATTCTCTCAAATCAGATCCAGTGACACTTGGGAATGGCCTATAATGAGCACCAGCTTTTGTCGATGTATATGAAACACTTGTAAAATCAGTATTTGGGAACTCTTTTGATATTATTGTAATCTTATCAAAAGAATCGGCAGATTCAGTTACCAATTCATACGCTATCGATAAACCAATTATACCAGCACCAACTATAACAATCTCTTTACTCATATCTTGTTTTATTTCAAGGTCGCCTAATGAAGTTTAAAGAATTGTATTTATATCTTGTATCGCAATTTGATAAGCACAATCCCGAAACCTGTTCTTTTTTTTTTTTTTGAGAAAGAAAAAAAAAAAAAACTCAACGGGTTAGACTTCGCTTTAAGATCCTTGTTTCTCCTATCAATTTGCTACATTTAATAAAAAAGTACAAGAAATTAATAATTAGAGATACTGTAACATAAGCATTATATCATCTCACTTTATTATGCATCTCTTAAATTTGAGATTTCCTTTAAGTTTCCAAAATAATTAAACCAAATTAGGAAATTTTCAAATGCATCTTCTTATATATTTGAAAAAGGGGGGGCTTTTGAAAAAGAGTGTACATTTTTTTTTTCCTCGAACAGGGGTAGAGAGACACCCTCCAATAGTATAGTCAGAAGAGAGAACATATTTGCTAAATTATTTGAATACAAAAGATTTTTTTTGCCAAAAACCAAATGAAAAAGGTAAATCTTAGATATACTTGAAATACGATAACTTTACCGCAAGATAGAATAATTTTAATTTTGCTTTTTTCTTTGCCATTTGGTTATTGTCTTTTATTCAGATATCCTATTAAAGAAAGGGGAAAATTTCAAGTGAAATTGGTTGGTGTTATTTGGTCGTGTACAAAACAAGCATTGCTCCCCTTTTTTTTTTTGCTGTAGGAAAAAAAAAAAAAACAAGCAAACAGCAATCCACGATTAAGTAAGCAAGCCTATAATTAGCAATTTACCAATAATAGTACACCATATAGCCTAATACAAATCTAGAATAACTATGGAAATTCCATCTTTTTCTTTTTTCACACCATAATTTATTTTCCCACATATAAATACCCTTTCGAAACCCTTTTAATCTATATTATTATCTTTGTATAATCAACTAATTAACTAATACCAATTTACAAAAAAAAAATGCAATTCTCAAAATTAATCACTTTATTAGCTATCACTTCAGTTTCAGTCCAAGCTGCTAGTTCATCATCAAACTCAAGTGGTGCTGCTGCTGGTAACTCTTCTGGTGGTGACTCTTCATCATCAACTGGTGCTGCTATGGCTTTAGGCTCCCAAGCTGGTGGTGCTGCTGGTATTGCTGCTATTGTTGCTGCTGGTGCCGTTGCTTTATTAGCTTAAATTTATTGATTACGAAAACCAAAAATTTTAATCAATTTATATCATTCGCTAATTTCAAACTATTCTCAAAATAATTTAACCAAAAAAAGAGACCGTTTCTTGCAATTGCCCTTATACAAAATACAATACAGTTTTTACTTTTTTTTTTTTACAACCTAAACAACTAATATTATCATGCTAATATGATACCCACCAGAATAATAACACCCTCAACACGAGATTTATTTGAATTCTTTTTTCCATGACTGGTTTTCAGAGAGAAAATTTTTTTAATTAATATCGTGTTAGATTGTCATTATTGTTGTTGCTATTTTTAATTACTATTTTTTTTAATTTAATTTTTTTTAGTTTTATTATTATTTTTTTATTTTCTATCTACTATTTTCTTTTACTAAGTGTTATTATGTTCAACTTAATAATAAATATCACTGTAATTTTTATTAATATTTATTGTAGTCTACTAGTTATTTTCAGATGGTGTCTGAAATTTTACTTTCAAATTGAAAATTTGAATTTTAGGTGAAAAAAAAAAAAAAAAAAAAAAATAACCCCACATAATATTATTGAACAGGGGGCGACGGGGGCTGAGGAGGAAGAACTAACCCATTTTGCTTATTTACATCACCATTTTACTCTCTATATATATTTGAAGGAGTTAAATTGTCTTAATTCTCTCATGACAGGAGATTTTTCTCTCTCTTTTAGTTTGTTCGTGTTTCTTGCAACATTGCTCTGTATGTTTTTTTTGCATCAAGCCTGCCTGTCTGTCAAAAAGCCAGGCAGGCAGGTACATGAGAAAAATTAAAAATTTCCTAAAACGTAATAAATTGAATATCTTCTCCATCCTATTATATAAATTGTTGGATTTTACCCTCATTTAGGTTCACCCACATAAAATTGAGGTTGCATTCTTTCTCTTATTGTTTCTTTGAAAAAAAAACTAACTTTAAATTTTTTCTCTCCTATTAACCTAATAAAAATATTAAATATCAACCGACCGAGTATTTATATATAGTGGCTTTTCTATTGTTACTTAATTGATGAGTCATTCTTTCTGCTCTTACTTATTGATAGCTAAACAATCTCTAAGCGATCTCTCTCTCTCTCTCTTTCTCTCATTTGCCAAGCTATGCTTATCAATGATAAACACAACTAGCCGTACATATCACTAGCTCCAATTAACCTAAGCAATTACAAAAAAAAATCAAATGTCACGTGAATTTTTCTTTATCTTTGTTGGTTTAAAATCGCCTTGATAAAATAAACAGTATGCATAGTGAAAAAAACATTTGTTAGCAAAAAAAAAAATTATTTTTCTTTGCGGTTGAAGATAAAAAGTAAAAGAAACGTCCATAGATGGAATGGAAAGAAGATGTCACAAGATGATAAATATGGAATAGATCTTAGCTCTAAGTTACATAATGCATCTTCAGTGCCCAATGGTGATAGCAGTAATCATGAATCAAATGATAAAGAAAGTCAATTAGACACTCATGAGCAACTTTTATTTTTCAATTATCATGAAATTTCAATAAACACTTATACACCTCTTATGAATGAGACAACTCAGCATCCATTAATAGTGACGCATTTTCCAAATCCATATGACACGACAAGCGATACAAGAATAGTGAGAATTCCAAGAGATTATACAATTTCAAAAGATGATTCAATACCTTTTTTCTCCAATGTGCTACCGGGTTTTGAGAAACTGGCTTTATTAGAACCGATTTCAACGAATTCTGTGGATGTAAAAGGTGGTGGAGAGAGAAATTTTATCATACGAGGTTGTGTCAAGAGTCAAAAAAAGAATGGTGATGATGAAGAGCAATGGTTTGGGTATTCATCTGTATCACCTTTATCGAACTATCTCAATTTAGAAGAATTCACAGAGATCCTGGATAAGATAAACAATTTGATTGATGCTTCATTCAATTCTTTACAAACTTCTTATATGATATGGACAATTTTGGACTCGTTATTATTAACAATCCCATCAACTTTACGATTAAACCATCTCAAATTTTGGGATAAAGGCAAATACGATATCTTGGAATCCTATATCACGGAATTGAACGATCCTGTTACGGGGAAAATAGGTTCCAAAAATTTAAGAATTATATCACCACGGGCTTCAGGTTTCCTCTCATTGGATTTTGAAATTCCAAAACCAGTACCTGTTTCAGAAAAAATTTGAATTATAATTTTCTTATTTAATGTTATGTAGGTATTATGTGTGTTTTGTCCTAACCTAAATTGGACTGGATTATAAGATTTGTCTCTCATTAACCACGAGGCTAATCCCAAATTGAATGAAAAAGCAGATGCTTTAAAAAGTTTAAAACAACCAATTTGAGGCAATTTCTGAAAGGGAGCTGTTATCAAAAGTAATACCAATCTCATCACCCACCGAGTAGATTGAATTTTATCTTGCATCTCTTCCCAAATAAACAAGATATTACTTTATATTAACCTATTTGAGACCTACTTTTGTGTTTTTTTTCAATGTGCGTACTTACAGATTTCCGAAAAAACATTTGTTATAAAAACTAGCCATCTCAGCAAACACACAAACAATGATTAACATTCTCCCCCTGTGCATTTTCTATTGTCATCTTGGAGTTGCCATATCTATTGTTCGCCGAAATCTTATTGAAACATATCTCATGAAATAGGTGTCTGGGAGATCTGTTTGAGATAATAAAACAATTAGGATTTTCTAAATTCTACCGTTTTCTTTATTGCTTCTTTTACATGTCATCGGAGGCTATGTTTATGCTAATCAGGTACCAAATAGCTTACTACCTTCATGGGTACAATTTTCTCATCTTTTACCTAAAAAAGGATTTAAACTTTTATGTAATGGGACTTTACCCAAGACCTTGCGAAAATTGGCAATATTATTTTACCTAATCGGTTCGATGCTCTTCTCGTTTCACCCAAAATGTTTAAATGTACTCAATAGGATGTAATTACAAATTCTAAGCAATCATCTTAAAAAGTTAATCCTTATCAACCAGCCTTCTTTCCTAGATACTTTATTTCTTTCCTGAAACAGATGAAAAAAGTCGTGCAATTGCCACTTTCGGTTAATTGTGTACATTTGGCTCTGACAATAAACAGCTGCAAGTGAAGCTTTTTTTTCTCATATAAAAAAAAAATTCGAATGCAAAAAAAAAAAAAGGCTGGAGATACAATTGTAACCATAAATGTCATTACAACGATAGCATACCCAAATTGGTGCCGGTATCAACCTGAAATGGAATTTGATGAGGTTGTAAATTCATGCATGATGTGGTAGAATTACGTCTATTATATATCATTTTCATACAATTAAGAATACCAGCCATGTCTTTAGACTGTGATTCAGAATTATAAATATCATCGAAGTTTTCTCAACTTTAAATTCTCTTTTCCACTAAGTCTATCAAATACTCATCCAAATATCAAACCAACTAAGTTCATTCATTTTTTAACTACTTGTGTGTTTTGTTCAATTCAATAATATCAAATCCAACTGTGTATTTTTCCAATATAGAAAAAACACTTTAGTCACTCATTATATTTTTTGAATTAACATTACTCTATTATACCCATTTTTTACTATCTTGAAACAACTCAAATTGTTGCTTTTATTATACCCATTTTATTACTGCTCAATTTAGATACCCCAGCTCTCTTTTTTTTGCTTTTTTAACTTTTTTCCCCCTTTTATCTACCAAGAAAAGAAAATGAATCAATTCATCATCAAGGCAATCTCACTTTTAATGGTCTTGATCACTTTAGGTGAATCTGCTCCAGTCGTTGTCACAAGATATCACACTGCTGCTAATCATGCCACAGTTACCCAAACTAGAACTACAGGTACAACTACTGTCACAATGCCGGTAGTTGAAATTTTTATTTCAAATGGTGTTACTTATACTTTCACTTTGTCAACTACTGCTACTGCTACTGCTACTGGCGATGATGAACCAACTGTTACTGGTGCCGGAACTCAAACCATCATTTTCACCGATGGTGGTGACACTTCAACTTTAGCTCAAGGTGCTACTATTACCACCGCTCCAACAACAACCTCAACTTCCTCAAGTTCATCTTCATCTTCAAGTGACTGGACTTCAACAACTGAAACAATCACCTTAACAACTACAGTTACTTTAGCTGATGGTTCAGACGCAACTTCAACTTTGACTACAGAACAACAAAAGGAAGTTGACCCAACCACAAGTGCGAGTAGTGACTCAACTGTAACCTCAACAAGTTCAACTTCTACTTCTTCAACAAGCACCACTTCAACTAGCTCAACCAGTACAACTTCAACTAGTTCGACAAGTACAACTTCAACTAGTTCAACAAAAACAACTTCAACTAGCTCAACAAGTACAACTTCAACTAGCTCAACCAGTACAACTTCAACTAGCTCAACTAGTACAACTTCAACCAGTTCAACAGCTTCTTCTTCATCTGCTTATTTGTCAACTCCACCAACTGCAATTGTCTACAGTCCTTACAACAACGATGGTACTTGTAAAGGTTCTTCATCTGTGAAATCAGATCTTCAATTGATCCTGTCCAAGAACATTGCCACTATTAGAGTCTACGGTACTGATTGTAACTCAATCAACACTGTTGAACCAGCTGCAGCTGCTTTAGGTTTGAAAATTAATCAAGGTTTCTGGATCGATTCAGATGGTGTTGATTCTATCGACAGTGCTGTTGATGATTTAATTAGCTGGGCTTCTTCTAACACTTGGAATGTTTTCGACTTCATCACAATTGGTAACGAAGCTATATTATCCGGCTATGCTACAGTTGATGACTTGATCAATAAGATCTCTTCAGTTAAGACCAAGTTGAAAAATGCCGGTTACACTGGTAAAGTCACCACTTCAGAACCACCAGTCGTCTTCGAAAATAACCCAAACTTGTGTACTGATTCTGACATTGATTTTGTTGGTGTCAATTCACACTCTTACTTTGATGTTAATTCTTCAGCAGATGAAGCAGGTTCATTTGTTGCAGGACAACTTAAGATTGTCAAGAATGTTTGTGGTGATTTAGATGTCTTTGTCACAGAAACAGGTTACCCAAGTAAAGGTGATACAAATGGTAAGAATGTACCATCTGTTGAAAACCAAAAAATTGCCATCAAATCTTTATTAGATGTTGTTGGTACAGACATTACAATATTGTCAACTTATAACGATCTTTGGAAATCTCCAGGGGATTATGGAATCGAACAATCATTCGGTGCTATCCAATTATTCTAATCCTTTTGATCAATAGGTCACTTTAATGTCTTGTCATGAAATTTTTTGTATTATAGATTGTACTTTATTATCACAAATCGTTGTATTATTTTATACCTGAGAAAAAACTTTTTCAAAAGAACTTTTTGTCTCATTCTTTTTGACACACTTCTTCAACCTTTGATTGTCTTCAAATTCATCATCATTCTTGTGAAAGAATATTTACATACATTTTCAAATATTTAATATATACTTCTTAGATTTTTTTTCGGATTTTCCTTGAAATGTAGATTACTAAAAAAAAAAAAAAAAAAAAGATTCAAAATAAAAAGAAAAAAATATTGACTTTTGTATCAGCTCTTTTCTCATCATAGATCAGAGATGACAACTAGACCAACTATAGCTTCCCTTATTCATAAGGAAGACAAAGATATACCTAGGATTTCCAAGCCAAAGATTACTCCAAAGTCTTTGCAAAACCAAAAAACTGGGCATCTTTTAGAAAAATTAGATGAAGATATCCAGAATATAAATTTTATGAAAAGCGAGCTTCGAAGACGTCAACAGGAGATAGAAGCGAAACAAAAAGAGGCAAAGGAGTTAGAAGAGCTCATTTTGCGACAAGAAGAGAAACAGAAACTTGAAGATGAAGAGACAAAAGAGGACCCTGAGTGGCTATCTAGTACAAATACAAAATTATATGACAATATAGATGTCAAGACTTTTAGACAATATGAACTAGCTAAGGAAAAAGTCTCTAATTTCTATAAGCTCCAACATGAGAAACAGACTGTGCAATATAATATCCAAGCCAGAATAAATTTCAAGACAAAGATACGAGACCGTATGACTATTTGGGAAGCTCTTGAGAAATTAAACAAATTGATCGATGAAAGTGATCCAGATACTGAATTATCACAGATAGACCATGCTATACAAACTCTGGAAGCTATACGAAGAGATAATAAACCTAGATGGTTCCAGTTGGTGGGGCTCATACATGATTTGGGCAAGTTATTGTATTTTTATGATTCAAAAGGTCAGTGGGACGTTGTAGGTGATACTTTCCCCGTTGGTTGCAAATATTCGAAAAAAATCATCTTCTACGATTATTTTAAGAAAAATCCTGATTTTAAAAATCCATTGTATAACAAGAAGTATGGAATTTATTCAGAAAATTGTGGTTTGGATAATGTCTTGATTTCTTGGGGTCATGACGAATATTTTTTTTCAATTTGCAGAAACAGTTCAACTTTACCACCAGAGGCACTAGCAATGATCAGATATCATAGTTGTTACCCATTGCACACAGAGATGGAGTATCAATACCTCATGAATAACCATGACAAAGAAATGTTGAAACTGGTCCAAGCATTCAATCCGTATGATTTATACTCAAAGACAGATTTACATTACGATTTAGATGAATTAAAGCCATATTACATGGATCTCATTGATGAATATTTCCCAAATAAAATTGTTGATTTTTGAAATATATATAGATATATGTGGAAAATAGTATTATATAACGAATTGTCATTTATTCAATATGTAAAAATAAAAAAGTATACCAGTAAACATGCCGGTATCTATGCAAGGGAAAATTCAAAAGAAAATAAAGGAACAGGAGATGTTATACAATCAAGAAGTCAAGTAAAGGCAAAAAAATATGAATGCAAAAAAAAAGTCTATTGAATCTTTACTAAGCAGCAGCATCGATGTTAAGCTTGGCTTCAACTCTTGTTAAACCTAACATATTGATCAAATGTTCATCTATTGTTTTTCTCAAGGCATTTCGTGTACCTTTTAATCTGTTGAATTGACTAAATGTGAATTGAAATCCATGACGGTAAGTACAGTTTTCTTTAAGTTCTTCGTATTCTTTTAAAAGTGCCTCAACTTTCAGTACTATGGAAAGATAAGGATCTCTAAAACTTCTCTTGAATATCTTATCCGATGATTCGAAAATATCTTTGGATTCGTTGTATAGTCTTTCTTTTTCCAGTTGGTCCCTAGCATTGGTTTCTTGGTTAGCTGACCTTGCATATTTTTCAAATGAAGTTGTTCTTGCTAATTGAACATAACTCGCAATCAGTCTATTGACTCTAGAAGATGATTCTTTCAAATAGTTATTAGCTAAAATGGTATAATTGGTCTTATATTTATTGAGAAATTCTCTCTTCACAATAGATATGGCTTTATTCAGGTAAGGAAGTAATATTATTGTGGAAATGGTTGGATCTGGTTCGTATTCTTCGGTAAAGTTCCCTACACTTGATGCAATGAAAGAATCCGCATCTTCCCTGCAAATAGAATATACCATCTTCTCCATATCTATTAGCTGAAGGATCTCCTGATCAATCTCCTGTTGTCGAGGTGGTGGTGCAAACTCCATTGTCTTTTGTATTATATTTGATTTTATTTTGTTGATTGATTCTTTTTAAGGTTCGTTTTTTGGTTATTTCAAAATTTTTTTTCCAACTGTTTAGCAAAAAAAAAAAAAAAAAAAAAAAAAATAGTTCATATAGCAGAAGAACCAAAGGATGAGTACAATAGAACAAAGAAGGCTGGCTTTAGAAGAGCTAGATGTGATAGAGTTAGAAATAAGTAGAAGGTTCAAGCATAATCCTTTGTTGTGGCAGTCTACTAATAGTCATAATATATTGGGAGGTAAGAAAAGACCTTTGAAGGAGACATTACTACAACAACATGAGATAAAACTTCTCATTAACCAATATCAAAAGCAATGTGAATTGTTAAAAGATCTCGGACCAATTGAGGAAGAAAAGGATACTAGTTTAAGTCAGTTTGATAAGCTTTATCAGGATTTAAAAGACTTCCACAGCAGAGCACCAGATAGACCAATTGATGATCTTGCCTCAATATATCAAATGTATAGCTCTGGTGGTCATATGAACGATGAAGAAGTTGTTGATTCCAAGGGAAAGAGAAGAAAATTGAGAAAACCTATATTGAGTGCTTTTGCAGCTGATTTGAAAATCGAGTCCATTTTCACAGATGAAGAACATTTTGGTAACTATTTGGATTTGATTATTTACCACCAACTTTGGTTGAATTTGGGACATGACTTGAAGCTATCATACTCTGAGTATTTGGATATTTTCAACAAAATGCCTTATCCTAGTGATATCAATTTACAAATTGACAAAGGTTCTAGCAAATACATTGAATATATAACATCCCTTGCAGAGTATTTGACAAATTTCTATATAAAGATTCAACCTTTAGGTAAACCTGAAGTTTCCATTAGCAAGATTAAGAAGGATTTTACTGAGAAATTTCATAAAGGACTGCTTTCAGATGAATTTGTAAATAATGCTAAGGAAAACAACTATGAGATAAGAGATGATGGTGTGTATTGTGTGATATGTGATAAGAAATTTTCCAAATTCACTGTTTTCAAAGGGCATCTCAACGGTAAGAAGCATTTGAAAAACGTGAAAAACGATACAAAAGCAAAAATTTCTCCAATATCTCCGGAAGATATAGAAAGAGTAGTTAGAGCAGAATATGAGGTGAAAGAGATTTCAGCATTATTAGCAAGACAAATATCAAGCACGAGGACTAATGTCGAGCGCAAGAAGCTATTAACAGATCATGAAAGATCAATCGAATTGGAGTCTATACGTAAGATGGAGGAAGATGAGATGTTTGAGTCTGACAATGGGAAAGAAGATGGTGATGATGAGGATGAAGATGGGGAAACCACGAGTTATAGCAATCCTTTGAAACTACCCTTAGGTGCTGACGGTAAACCAATACCTTATTGGTTGTTCAAATTAAATGGATTAGGCTTGGAATTTTCGTGTGAAGTATGTGGTAATTTCGTTTTCCAAGGAAGAAAGAATTATATAAATCATTTTGGAGAAGCCAAGCATTTGAATGGTTTAAAATGTCTTGGTGTGGATACCACTTTAGTCAGTACATTCAAAGGGATTTCAAGAATTGAAGATGTCTTGAAATTGAAAGAGAAATTAAACATTGCAACTAAAAAACAATCAAATTTCATCGATAGTATTGAAGAAGTGGAAGATGAAGAAGGTAATGTCATGTCCAAGAGAGATTATGAAGATTTAAAGAAACAAGGACTTATATAGCTAGCTGTACGCTCATTTGAGTGCTGTTAAGCTTTTCATGAAAATATAGAGCCCGAACAATAGACAACCATGCCTTTCTCGCTTTGCATCAGCACTTAATAAGCGAATGTAGACGAAGAACCCAACGGTTTTCCCACCAACTGCTGTGTCCTTATTGATGGATATCGCATGAGCCATCTTGGAATCTCGTGCCGATAACGGTCTCGTGGGGGTTGTTTGACCTCTAAAAGGTATTTGAACGCGGCTTTCCTACTTTAAACGTTTCTTTTTTTTGCTTTTTTTTTTCTTTATAATGCGTTTTTTTAAACATTGAAAACTGGAGATGCGATGAGCTGAGAAACTGTATATCATGTAGTACATGCTCACCAGTACCATTGACTACCTTCCCTTTGGTCCTGGCTTTCTTTCCATTGAGCAATTGGATACGCCCCGAGACTCTTCCAGAGGTGAATGACAATCTTCCAAGACTATCTTTCAAGGATCTTACTGAGTCTCCCCAAGACTCAATAGAAAAAATGCCTTGCAAAAAGAAAAAAAAAAAAAATTTTTTGTTTTGTTACTAGTTAATTCCGCATACTTTAAATTGTAACAGATGATTCATTTGATCGACCGTTCCCTGAACAAAAGAAAAGCTGGTGACAAATTCAAGGAAAGAAATGAATCATAACTAACTAATTAGGAAAAAGATGAGTTCAAAGTAAGAGGAAAATTTTTTTTTGCCTTTGCTTTATATATTGGAACTTGTTTCCTAATTTTTTTTTTTTAAACACATTTTAAAGTATATAGAATTAATTCAATAATGAATTCTAAACTTGAAAACCCGTCTACAAGTGAGTCGGACGTTATAAAGTCCGAACCTACAAAGGAACAAGAACGTCCATCTTCTTTTGAATCTCTTGATAATACTGCAACCATTGAAAGAGAACCAACTAAAGATGGATTTGTCCATAGATTTATCGATTCATTTAGAGAAATGAAATTAGACCATGAATTGGACACTGAAGGTCTTACAGATTTAGAAATTGCCAATCTCAAAGTTGCCAACTCACCATTATCGAAATCTTTAAAGCCACGTCATATACAACTGATTGCCTTAGGAGGTTGTATTGGTACCGGTCTTTTCATTGGTAGTGGTACAGCCTTGAGAACAGGTGGACCAGCTTCTTTATTAATTCTGTGGGCCATTGTTGGTAGTATGTTGTATTGTGTTATGAACGATTTAAGTGAATTGTCAGCTGCTTTCCCAAGTTCTGGTGCTTTTGTCTCTTATAATGTTAGATTTATTGATCCATCGTGGGGTTTTGCCATGGCTTGGAATTATTGTATTATGTGGTTGACTGTTTTACCATTGGAAATTATTGCTGCTTCATTAACTTTACAATACTGGAACAGTAGTATAAATTCACTGGCTTGGGTTGTCATCTTTTATGTATTCATTTGTTTTATCAATTTATTCGGTCTGACTGGTTACGGTGAAATGGAATTTGTCTGCTCATTGATTAAATTGATCACTATTATTGGATACGTTATCTTGGCCATTGTCTTGATCTGTGGTGGTGGACCAACTCATGAATTTATTGGTGCTAAATATTGGCACAACCCTGGTGCCATCCATGATGGATTCAAAGGTGTTTGTACCGTTTTCGTCACAGCTGCCTACTCTTTGGCTGGTACCGAATTAAGTTGTGTTGCCATTGCTGAATCACTGTCCCCAAGAAGAGCTATTCCAAAAGGTATAAAGCAAGTCTTCTGGAGAATCATCTTATTCTACTTCATCACTTTGATGCTTATTGGATTCCTTGTCCCATACAACTCATCTCAATTGCTCGGTGGTAAAAGTTCTTACGATGCTAACATCTCACCTTTTGTTATTTCAATCAAAGATGCAAGTATTAAAGGTTTACCAAGCGTTATGAACGTTGTCATCTTAATTGCTGTCTTGTCAGTTGGTAATGCTGCCACTTATGGTTGTTCAAGAACTTTATGTTCTTTAGCTGCTCAAGGTTTAGCTCCAAGAATTTTCTCATATGTTGATAGACAAGGTAGACCAATTATGGGATTCTTAGCTTCAGCAGTTTTCGGGTTATTATGTTTCATCTGTGCCAACAGCAAAGCCCAATCAAAAGCTTTCACTTGGTTATTGGCCTTATCAGGTTTAAGTACTTTGTTCACCTGGGGTTCAATTTCATTCTCACGTATCCAATTTAGACGTGCTTGGAGACTGAACGGAAGAAAAGCCAGTGAATTACCTTTCATCTCGCAAACTGGTATGATTGGTAGTATTTACTCAATTATCATCAATTTCCTCTGTCTTGTTGCTCAATTTTGGATTGCCTTATACCCAATGGGAAAGAAACCAAGTGCTGAAATTTTCTTTGAAAACTATTTAAGTGCCGTTGTTGTATTAGTATTTTACGTTGGTCATAAATTATATTCAAGAAAATTCCAAATACTCTTAAGACCTGAGGAAATTGATATCCATACAGGTTTCACTGCTGCTGATACTGCATTATTAGAACAAGAAGTTGAAGAAGAGAAAAGAATCTTGGCAAGTAAGCCTTTGTATTATAGAATTTACCAATTTTGGTGTTAGGTTACAAACTTTTTTTTGTTGCATTATACTTACGATAAACTTTTAAAAATTTAATGAAATTTATGTTATTAGAAAATTTTGTAGTGGGAATAGGGATGTTTTCATTAGTGGTATTGTATTTTATAACCAAAAATAAGGCACCCCACAATTTCCTGTCATTCTCAAAAGAAAGAAAAAAAAAAAAAAAAAGATAAAAAACTAAAAATGATTTCTACTTCTTGTTCAATTGAAATGGCAAAAGCTGAAGAACTTCAAGACCTGGTGAAAATTGACTTCGGTGGTGGGCAATCATCTAAATTGTACGTGGGAATTTTTCCAATTTTATTTTTTGGGTTAGAGTACTAACTTCAAGGAAAGCCATTATATTTGGCTCAGAGATCACTGCCATTGTGTAGAGTGTTATCATCCAGAAACTAAACAAAGATTACAAAATTCATGTGAAATACCAGAAGATATCAGACCAAGCAAATTGGCAGTTTTAGAAGATCGATTGACCGTTGAATGGAATTCTGGGAACCATAAGAGTGTTTATGATTTAACTTGGTTAAAATTACATGCGTACAATCCAATTCTTATTCCTCATGAGCTGAAGATCAATAATCACAGTAAACTTGATCGTGAACTTTGGAATGTTGAGAAAATTGAGAAGGAAATGCCTACTGTGACATTCGAAGAAGTTATGAATTCTGATGAAGGTATAGGTAAATGGTGCTTGTTGATTTGGAAGTACGGGTTTTGTCTCGTTGAAAATGTCCCAGTGTCACCAGAAGTTACTGAGAAATTAATTGAAAGAATTTCTTTCATCAGGCCAACACATTATGGTGGCTTCTGGGACTTTACTGCTGATTTGAATGTGAATGATACTGCCTATACTGATATTCCAATTCCTCTCCACACAGATGGGACTTATTTCACCGATCCTCCAGGATTACAATTATTTCATTTGTTAAAACATACAGGTACTGGAGGTATAACAACATTATGTGATTCATTTTACTGTGCCCAGTTGTTAAAAGAGCAGGACCCAAAGAGCTATGAAATCTTGTCAAAGACTCCTATACCAGCACATGCTGCTGGTGAACAAGATGTATTAATTAGACCTTCAATGGCCAAACCGGTTTTGAATCACGATCATTTGGGTAATCTCATCCAATCTCGTTGGAACATTAGTGATAGATCCACTTTAGATATTAAATTTGAAGACCCTGATAAAGATGTTCCTCTGTTTTACAAAGCGATGAGGAAATGGAATTCATTGATCGAGTCAAAGGATAATGAATATTACCATGTCTTGAAGCCAGGCCAATGCTTGATATTTGATAACTGGAGGGTTTTCCACTCAAGAAGAACAAAATTCACTGGGGAAAGAAGAATGTGCGGTGCCTATATCAATAGGGATGACTTCGTCAGTAGAGTCAGTTTGTTGAATTTGAGTAGACTGGATATCTTAAAAACCTTATAGTGTCAGTAGTAGTAATTTTACATAACAACGTTTTATTCTGAAACCAGTACTAACTGGACCTATTTGAAAAGGGCAAAGGACAACAAGTTGATGATTGCCAGCCCTAATTTGGCCAAAAAAAAAAAAAAAAAAAAATATCTGATAGTGCCAAAGAAAGAAAAAAAAAGAATAACCTCTAGAACAAAAATATATAATAAAAAACAACAAGGGAAATTGTTATATTGCCAACCAGTTGAACTTATAAATTAGTCACTGTTTAAGGATATGTCTTCTTCTGCAGATTATTCTCCTACTTCTGAGTCCAACTCACTGGTTAAACCATTGGAACAACCTCTAGCAACAAAGAAAATGGCATCCGAAAATAGCAAGAAACCGGTTCCAAATAAGTTGAATACCGAAAAGTCAAACAAGAGCAGTAATATGACTGTGGTGACGGAGACTGTGGATACTTCTTCTATTAATATACTACCCATAAGTCATGAGGTGATACCCAAAAATTTAGTTAAAGGAGAGGATACCATAGATGATAGCAATGAAACTTTTCTATATGATAATTCCCTGCAAGGACAGCTTAACCAACTGCTACTGCAACAGGTGCCTCAGCAGCTGCAACAGGTTCTGTCTGGAACTCAACAACCTCAGCAACAACAGATCCAGCTGCTGCTTCAACCGGATCAAAGAAATATAAATCCTCAAGGGATAAGCAATACAAATACGGTAATAACAACTCCCCTAAACACTGGTTCGGTGAACACAGCTGGTCCAAATGCAAGTCAACCGTTCATGAAAAATGGAGCGGGAATGAAGAAACCACGATTCACACAAAGGAATGGTTCTTTCCATAGTACGTCACAAACAGGTTTATCCGTCATACCCAGTGCTGAATCCGAATCACCTCAAAATGTTCAAACTGCAGCATCGGCTAATTCAATAAATGAGTCTTCCACGGATTTCACTTTGAGTAATAATAATACACTGGCTGATAAGTACTCTGATAATGAAGATGATGGTTTTGAATCGTCCACTTATGAAACAAGGTCGCAAAATTCAATGACAAATAAATCAAGTATTTCTCCAAAAGCTGCTAAACATCAACCAAATAGAAGAGTCGCATCGATGAAGCCACCTCAGACAAATAATTGGGTCTCGTCTCTGAAAAACAAGCCATATAGTACGTTGCCTCCAAGTACATCTGATGAAGTCCCCCCTTTGAGAACAATAACTTCGAAGTTATTTGATTCTAAAGGTACACTGCCTAGAAGATATTCGGGATTACCTCCAGATATCGACTTTGATGATTTTGATGATGATGAGTTTGACGATTATAGATTTGATTTCAACGGATCCTCTCGTCTTGGGGATGATGAGGCAGAAGTTGGAGGAGGAGGGGGAGATGAGTACAAGAATATGAGATTAGGTAAGAAACACAATTATGGGTCAATCAATGATGAATTAGGGAGTGGGTTTAGTAATGTGAATGGTTTCAATTTGAACAGGTTGAAAAAATTCAAGAAAAACAATGGCTTATATTATTCACCTCATGATTTTCCTAATTCGAAGAATAAATGGAGACAAATTAGTAATTTTTGTTATACATTTCTTCTTATTGTTGCCTTATTGTTTGTCGGTTTCATTTCTGGGTTTTTATTAGCTTCAACAAAAGATTTACAAGCTGTTAGGATCATTGATGCTACAGAAATTATCATTTCACAAGAAGAATTGGTTTTCAATTTAATTGTTGATGGGTTTAACCCAGGTTTTATCAACATTGAAATTACTGATGTGGAAATTGAAGTATTTGCCAAGAGCTCCCATGTACATGATGGTGATTATTATAGGAAATTTAGCGAAGGTGGTATTTTTGAAACGGTGTTATTAGGCAGTATCACCGAATTAGAGATCCCTTTGAAATTTCAAGGTGGTTTTTTCACAAGACAGAAAAATATTGCAATAAGTGAAATCAAAATTTTGAATCCTTGTTCAAATGATCCAGAAGAGCCAAGTTCCTCTTCTTCTTCTTCGACAACGAGTACTGCCACAACATCTACTACGGTCACTACTACCACTGCCACCCCTGATAATAGAGAGGTTCATTACTTGAAAGATGGTGAAAGGCCTCCATCTCCTGGGCTGGATAAATGGCATAGCATATCACAACATCCATTTGATTTGATAATAAGAGGTGTTTTGAAATATAATTTACCAATTTTAAACGAATACAAAACTGTGGGAGTCAATAAAGTTGTCATGGTTGACCCTGATAATCTCAGTCTTTAATTTATTATTTAGTTTTTTTTTTTCTTTTAGTTTTGTTGTTTTTCATTTTATGTATTAATAATACCAACGAGCACCATATCATCGATCAGAACACACATACAATATGTAGAAAGAAATTAAGACTCAGCAGATGTAATTTTGTACTAGGATTCAAGAACTACTATTATTTTCAAGGGTGCTATACTACCCCTACATTTTCAGCTGGATTCAGTGATATCAAAACAAATAAATTAGACTCAGCAGGGTATTTACTAGGATTAACATTAAGATAAGAAGACAAAGGTACTGTTTTTGGATACTATGCGAAAATAAGTAAGACAATCCTAGTCTAGAAATTACAGGGCAGAAATGCGTGCTTGGTGTGTGCGCTCTCGTGCGTGCGCGCGCAAAAAGAAAATAGTTAGATCTGTGCCCTCTTTCCGTTCTGCGCTGGTTTGTTTTTCTTCAAATGCGTTCTGTTTGTTTATTTTGTTTTTGGGTTTCTACAGTTAGTAGGTCCATTCAATAAGTACCATCAAAGCCACTTTACCAGTTGTTCTTAACCGTTCTTAGATCTTTACCTGTTTTCAGTCAGTAGTTACTTTGTGTGTGTGTGTGTGTGTGTGTGTTTTTCCCCCTACTTTATTCTTTTCAAGATAATCCAGAAGCAGAGGTATGATTTACTTGGATCACAAACTCTTGGACCATGATTATCACAGGAATGATCTACAGAAAATCTGATTAAGAATTTTTTTTTTCTTCTTTCCCTTAAGAGCTCAGATGAACCTGATCTACGGTGATATCGAGTGCTTTATTTTTGGCTCTATTTTGTGAAAACAATCTCAGAAGTAAAGAAAAAGATAGTCAAACACAAGTTATAGATCTTTTGTTTATCTTTATATATTTTGTTTACATTTTGTTGATGTCTCAAAAGCATTTAAGGGAACTTTTGTAAACTGCATATGCACTAAGATGTTTTTTATTTTCTTGCACTATTCTCTTTAAAACCGTTTCTAAAATCTGCTCTTTAAGAAACTTTTCCAAACAAACGGTTTTCAACTGGCTCAATCTTTTCTCCTTTTATAATATAGATGACTAATGAATTATCATTCAATGATTCCGAAGATAGTAAAGAAATAATAAATAAAGAGAAAACAAAGATGAGACAATTTGTCTGAAAAAAAATTTCTTGTCTCAAATCAACCTATATTCAACCATGTTCTTTCTTTTCTAAGTAATTCGAAGTGCCCTTACCTAAAGCCCACTGAGTCAAGTACCCCGAAATCGATAAAGAGATGTGTTGTTTATATTATTCTTCTCTGGTAAGTAAATTGGGACCTGAATAAATTGCAAAAAAAAAAAAACAATAGAAAATTTTTTCTTCAAACTTTCTGATCTAGTTACAACGAAGAATGTTGTTGAATTAAGTAAATAAAATGCATTCCAACTGGCACGGTACCTGCTCTGCACATACTCAAGCGAACGGCTCTCTTATCTGGGAGAACAAGAACTCAGGTAACACAGTAAGTTAAAACAAAAATTGATCGCCAGTGTGGGATGATATAATTGACTAAACATTCCCTTTGAAATTGACTCTGTAGTTTTTTTTTTTTTTTTCTATCATGCTTGTTCATGGGCAAGCAACGTGCTGTTAGACAATAGACACAGGATTCATGCCAGTCATATTGCACGCTTTCTTGAGGTAGGTAAATACTCCATGTCTTCTTTACCCCTGGTGACTAAATTCCAGTCAATCAAAAAAATGAAAAAAAATGAAAAAAAAATTTAGCAATAGTATATTTAGTCATTTATGCTCTTCTCTACATGGCAGCCTCATTATATTTACAAAGATGATTTACAAATGGTTCAAAATTAAAGTGAAATAAACGCCTGAAAATTCCAAGAATCCAGCTCCGGATTATATTATATATGAGAGAGAAAAAAAAAAAAAATGCAGGTTTTTTTTTTTAAGGTTGGGAAAAAAAAAAAAAAAAAAAAAGGTAATAATAATACATGTAAAAAATTCATAAAACATTAGCTTCATTCACTTTGACAATGATTTTATTCTTATTGACAGCATCTTCTAAATCCTTATTCGTTCTTAAAGGTTTGAAAAATCCACTCTTGACATCTTTATAAGTCAAGACATAGTCAAAAATTTGAATCTTACTTGAAATTGATAATTTCAAAATTGTCAAATTACTATCTTTCAACATTTTCATGGCAATTATATCATTACCATCGTTGTAAATCACTTTAACTCTTATGTAGTCTTCCGCTGATGTAGAAGAGCCGAAACTAGGTTGTGATGGTAATACTGGTGAATGTGTTCTTCTTTCAGTGATGAAATCTAATTTTGGTTTATTATTATGAAATAAAGGTGATGTTGGAGAATATTCCAAATTTGTTTCAACTTTTAATTGTTGTTTCTTTGGTGTAGTTGGAGGTTGTTCGTCCTCTTTATTGTTATGTTTAAATTTATCAGGACTTGTTGTCAATGGTGATGATAAAGGTGAAGGTTCTGTGGAATCCAAAAGTTGGATATTAACCACATCCATTGCAAGTGGGGGTTTTGCAAAATCTCTTAATTGTTGCTGTTGTTGCCTTTTTGCCTGATCTTTGAAACTGTTAGCTGTAGGTGACACCGGGTCTATTAATTTGTTGATATCTTCGGTTCTAAGAGCAGAATATTGTCTCTCATCGATTTCAACGTCACCTTCTCTAATATTTAACCAATTCTTGAATATTTCAAATGCTTTCTCCTTTTCTGTCATATCACTGGCAAAGAAATGGAGTAATCTTTGAGTATATGTGTTCAAATCATGACATCTTTGTAACAACACTTCTGGATCAGGTCTTGGAATTGGTCCCGGTAATTTTGGTAAATAATTTTTGTAATCATTTGAATGGAATTGATCACATAATGAAGCATGCAAGGAATAAAAATCCTGGTAATAACGGCATAAACATCTTGTCTTACCATTCGGAAGTATCACATCTGTTCTATACCAATATCTTCCCTTATGACTTGATACTGTCTTGACAGATATCGAATTTGTAAATTGTTTTGAAGTTTGTGCAAAATCTTCTAGGCTAGATAATGAAGTTGGAGATGTTCTATCCATTGAAGATGATGCCGACGAGTCGCCACCAGATGAATTTGAAGAGGCTTCAGAGATCCCTGAACCTGATCTTTGTTTTTCAAAACCCAATTGTCTTAGTTGCATCTCACTATAATTTGTAGGTAAATTGATATCACTTCCGTTCAACCATTCTTCATCAAATGAAGATGAACCAGTATTAACCATAGAACAATAAGCACTTGGAACTAAGCCAGGACCTCCCAATCTTCCTATTGGTTTAACCAAGATCCATCCATTACCTTGTCTTGATAATAATTTCAATGGCTCACCTGCCGATACTGTTAATTCTTTTGAATTATGTGCTTGGAAATTATGTTTTGCAATCAAGATAATGGCAGATTCATTCGGTGTTGTTGGTAATGATTTAATAGCTGGATCTTCAAAATATGGTTTCACAAGTTTTCTTGGAGAACCATCACTATTATTGGGCTTGGTCAATGGTACGGCCTCAACTATTCTTCCTGGAGATGATGCATCGTTGAAATTTATAGGGTTAGATATTTTCAAGTTGGATTTCTTCTTATTATTGAAGAACTTGGACATGTTTTTTTTATCTTATGTGGTAGGTTTAAAATTATTTGTTGAAAGGTATTAAATTGGAATGAAAAAGGATTTGAGTAATATCCATCCATATATATATATATGCTTAAATTGTTTATATTTTTTGAAAAAAAAAAACTGCTGCTGATTGTTTTGTTTTCTATAAAAATTCTGCCCAAACCTCAGATGTATGCATGCACTAATTTTATCGTACATGCATGTGCATATTTTGTCTGTCCGTTTATGGGTAAAATAATAAATAATACCTTCTAACAAGTATGAGACCAAAATGTGTGCGCTCTTTTTTCTGTTTTCGTGCCCACCTCTACTTCTTCTTCTTCTACTTGGTTCTTCTTTTCGGAATGTGCGTTGCGCTTTTTTGTTTTTTTCCTAGCTCCACGCAACTTTTTTTTGGTGTCTTGCTATATATCACAACAACAATCATACTGATAAGAGTTATGTTTCTATTATTACTTCATCCTCAAGTAAGCTTTATAGTTCAAGTTGTAAACTCTAAAATGTCCTGCGTACTAAATCAGGAAAAGTAGTGTATTATTGTACTGGGGCAATTTTTTCTTTCTTATTTTCCCAACTTTCTAGAACCAAGAACTTATCTGCCCCTTTATTATAGATATATGGGGGAATGCTCTTACTTTATTGGGAACATTTTTTGAAGGATTGATATGATCTCCACATATCCAAGCTTAACTTTAATTCTTATAGTACCCACCATTTGGAGCTCATATTTTTTCTCCCGACAACAAACACAACATTTTGAAATTCGTCTTCTATTATTTAACCTCTAGCCTTTTTTTTGATTTTTTTTTTTTTGCTCACATTCTTTCTTTCAGTTCAACTCTAATAATAGTTGTCAATGCGAGTTGGCTTAAACTTCTTTTAGTACAAAAGTTGCATAGAGAAAAAGAACAAAGAAAAAAACACTTCGTAAATCAAGGATCTTTCAAAAATGACTTCTTCACTACTATAAGCACTAATTAGAGAGAAATTTAAATTAGAATTGTCATGAACACTCAATCAAAGAAGCTTCTTTCAAAGTTTCATTGTTTTGGTCAAGATCTTATCGAAGGCAGAGAAAAAGAAAATTTTTTGTAAACATATCTTCATCTCGAACATATCAAATGTATTTTATTTTGCAGTCTTATAAAATAATAAAACACTATGATGGTGATGATGAGTTGATATTAAATAGGCTAAAAAGAAAACTCATCGGGAATATACTTCAAAATATTTCGGATGTTACTGAGATTCAATCTTGAAAAAAGCGATGAAATTGGCTCGAGAAAAGTTTTCTTCAGCATATAAAATATATAAGTTATATCACATTAGTACTAAGTTTTTTTTTTTCTCTCAATCAAGGGCTGAATTTAGTACAAGCAGCAGATAATGAAAATTTTTTCTCTTGTCCTTTTTCCAACTCTCTTTTAATCGTCTAATTTTGAAATATCAAAATAAAGTCAATAAACTATATTCTTGAAGTGATTTAGAATGAAAGCAAATAACTAAGAAAAAAAAAAAAGGAGTTTCCCTTTTAAAAAGCTGAAAAAACTATTTTCTGCTCAACGCAGGGTTCTAAATATCGGACTTGGAGAGTGGTAGAATTTTTACTATTGGAAAACTAAAAAAAATAATTAAAAAATAAAAAAAAAATCAAAAATTAAAATTTTGCATTGGCAGAGCTCACACACCCCTTGGCTTTATATATTTCTATAAAAAATTAATTAAACAACAAGTGGGTCGCTCATAACAAACGATGTCTTCTAAACAAGAAAGAGTGCAGACCATTGATGAAGAAATCCAAGTCTTACCAGAATTGGAAAACGATTCTACTGTCAAAGTTAGAGCTCAAAAAAGGTTTCTTTCTCCATTTCTATCGAAAAAAATTAAACCAATTCCAGAAGAAGATGAGAGAAATTACTTCCCACAAAACAGAAATCCCATAAGTTATCTGTTTTTTTGGTGGTTGAATCCCATTTATAAAATAGGGTATAGGAGAACTATAGAATCGGAAGATTTATGGAAATTAAATGAAAACCAAAAAGTGGAAAATCATTTTGAAAAATTTGAACTGATTTTCAATGAGAAGAAACAACTGTGGAAACAAAAACATCTGAATGTTGATGAAAATTCCTGGCCCATCAGAATATTAATATTATCTTTATTCTCAACTTTTAAAATTAGGTCATTGATTTCAATTTCCTTATGTTTCTTAAACGATTTCACAATTATTTTCATCCCTATGGTTAATAAAAAATTGATAGAATTTGTCGAAAACAGAAATTTTGATCGTTCAATATCCTTGGGACCTGGTATCGGTTACGCAATATGTAACTCGATGATGACATTGCTTGCAGGAATGTTTTTCAATCACTTGTACGATGTCTCCATGAGAACTGCAATTGATGCAAGATCAGTATTGATTAAACTTGTATTGGTCAAATCAATGAAATTAAGTTCTAAAGGTAAGAATCAGTTCACAGAAGGTAGAATCACCAGTCTTGTTGGTAATGATTTGGCAAGAATTGAATTTGCTATAACTTTTTTCTTTTATATATTTGCCATAATTCCATCTTTATGTACCACGATGGCTATGTTGATAATTAATCTTGGTCCATCAGCTTTAGCTGGTATTGCTCTAATGATAATAGCAAGTGCTTTACAAGGAGTAGGTGCCAGAAAATTGGTCTCTTATAGAACTGATGCCAACCAATACACAGATTCTAGGGTCACATATATTAAGGAAATATTGAATAATTTCAAAATCATCAAATTTTATTCTTGGGAAGATCCTTACTTTAAAAGAGTGGAACAAGTGAGAAACAAGGAGATGAAAGTTGTTAGAAAGATGAAAATTATAACAACACTTATGATTGCCTTCTCTTTAGGATTACCTCAATTGAGTACAATGACTTCATTCTTGGTATTGTATAAACTCAGAGGAATTGCCAACGTTGCATCCATTTTTGCTTCTTTAACTTGGTTTAACGTTATGTCTGAAGAAATTGCTTTTTTACCTCAAGTATTTGCCAGTTCTGCTGATGCTTATACTTCGTTGAAAAGAGTTAGCGAATTATTAAAATGTGATGAAGACGAAACAAAAAAGGAGGAACAAACTAAAAATCCTGATGCAAACCTGATACAGGTAACTGATGCTAGCTTCCAATGGGAAAAATTTGATAATGATATTCTGGTTAACAAACAGAAGGAACAAGAACTAGAAGCTTATGAACTTCAATCTCAACTTTCCAACGTGGATCGTGAATCAATTATGCAAGAAAATTTCAATGGATTTGATAAACTTAATCTTACAGTATCTAATTCTGAATTTATCGTTGTTACTGGATTGATTGGTAGTGGTAAAACTTCATTTCTAAGAGCTATTTCCGGAAATATGAAACAAAACGAGGGAGAACTTAAAGTGAATGGATCACTTTTATTTTGTGGTGAGCCTTGGATTCAAAGTACTTCTGTTAGAGAAAATATTGTCTTTGGATCTACCTATGATGAAGGTAAATACAAGAGAATTGTAGAAGCATGTGCCTTAATAAGCGACTTCAAGCTGTTACCTGCTGGAGATAGAACTGAGATTGGAGAAAGAGGAATCACCCTTTCTGGTGGGCAAAAGGCAAGAATAAACCTTGCTAGAGCCATTTATGCTGATAAAGATATAATATTGTTGGATGATATCTTGAGTGCTGTCGATGCCAAGGTTGCAAAACACATTATGCAGAATTGTATATTGGGGTTACTTAAGAACAAGACAAGAATCTTGGCTACACATCAATTATCCTTGGTCAAATCATGTGACAGGGTTATATTTCTCAATAAAGATGGATCTGTTGATTGTGGTACTTTTGAGCAGTTGAAAAAAAGAAACCACCCTTTTGAAAGGTTGATGGAGTTTGACTCTGAAGTTGAACATAAACAAGAGGAAAAAAAAGTCAAAGATGTAATAGATTCTGATGAAATTGATAATGCAGGAGGAGAATCAAAGTTGACTTCGGAAGAAGAGAAAGGTGTAAATCTGATCTCGATGAAAGTTTATAAACATTTCATCTTAGAAGGATCTGGGAAATTGAAACTCGGAATTATCCCAATCCTTTTGTGTTTGACCGTGTTCACTACATTTTTTGAACAATTCACAAATGTTTGGTTAACATTTTGGACAGAAGGAAGATTTGAGATTCCTCAAAGTACGTATTTGGGCTTATACATTTTCTTTGGTTTCATGGCAGTTGTGGTATTATCAAGCCAATTGATGGTGTTGACCTTGTTGATGAACAACGCTTCAAGAAATATCATCAATGACTCCATCAAGAGATTATTAAGAGCCCCAATGTCATTTATGGATGTTACTCCAATGGGAAGAGTGTTGAACAGATTTACAAAAGATACAGAGGTCTTAGATAATGAATTATTTATGAATACATTATCCGTATTATATCCTTTAGCATACTTGTGTGGGGTCACTATAATGACAGTGGTTTATTTACCTTGGATTGCAATTGCATTACCTGTATTATTTGCAATTTTTATAGGCATTGCAGATTTCAGTCAAGCTACAGCAAGAGAAATTAAGAGAATAGAAGCCACAAAGAGATCATTTATTTTCAACAATTTCAATGAAGTTTTGAATGGTCTAGCCACTATTAAGGCATATAAAGCTGAACAGAGATTTATCGATAAGAACGATTTTGTGATAAATAAGAACAATGAAGCATATTACTTGACAAGTTCTTGCCAAAGATGGTTAGCTATCCAGTTGACAGTTGTATCTTCCATCTTTGGGTTCTTAGTCGCAATGTTAGCAGCCACTGGGGTATTCCATTTAAGTGCTTCTACCACAGGTTTATTACTTTCTGCTATGTTAAGTTTTTATGGATGCTTAACAGCTGTATTTCGTTCCATTACTGCTTTTGAGATTTCCATGAATTCTGTTGAAAGACTCAATCATTACTCAACAAATTTGGAACAAGAAGCTCCTGCTATTATATCAGACATAAAGCCTCCACCACATTGGCCATCAAATCCATCAATTGAATTTCATGATGCTTCGATGTCATATAGACCTGGTTTACCTTTAGTCTTGAATAAGCTTAGTTTCAAGATAAATGCTGGAGAAAGAATTGGAATTTGTGGAAGAACAGGGGCTGGGAAATCATCTATTATGAATGCTTTATACAGAATCTCTGAATTGTCAGCTGGGAAAATTGTAATTGACGATGTTGATATTAGCAAGGTTGGGTTAGCAGATTTGAGAACTAAATTGTCCATCATTCCACAAGATAATGTCTTATTTAAAGGGACTATAAGATACAATCTTGATCCTTTTGGAGAACATCCAGATGAGTTATTATCGGAAGCATTAAGGAAAAGTGGATTATATAAACAGCAAGAATCTTCTTCAATGAACAAATTTGATTTAGATCTGAAAGTTGAAGAAAATGGAATAAATTTTTCATTAGGGGAAAAACAATTGGTGGCATTAGCTAGAGCATTGGCTCGTAAGGCAAAAGTCTTGATTTTGGACGAGGCCACCTCTTCAGTTGACTACGAGACAGACGATAAGATTCAACAGACTTTGAGAAATGAATTTCAAGGTTATACTGTCTTATGTATTGCTCATAGGTTGAAAACAATTTTGGACTATGACAGGATCATTGTCCTAGATAGAGGAGAAGCTGTGGAATTTGATTCTCCAAAGAATTTATACCAAAATTCTAAAAGTCTATTCAGAGATATGTGTGAACAGGCAAACATCTCAACCAATGACTTTTTATAGTTATCTAAAATATCGCTATCCGATTCAATACGCATCACACTACTTTTCTTTTGCGGGATTGTCAAAAATTAAAAAAAAAAAAAATTAAAGAAAAAAAATTGTGTGGATTCTTTCATTTGTAAGTATTAATAAGTAAGCAATATCTATGTCATGTTAAGATCATTCAGGAGTCCATTAAGTATTACCAACAGAGCATCTTTACTTCGGAGAGTGAATGGCAGCAGCAGCGGATATGGGGTTTTCAGCATTCGTAATTTGTTCATTCAAACCCAAACCACACCAAATGAGTCAGCTTTGAAATTTATACCCTCGATGAAGATCTTACCAGCAGAGCAAACGATGGAGTTTTTATCAGGTAGAGAAGCATATAAGTCACCTTTGGCAGTTAAATTGTTTTCTATTGATGGTATTAAGGCAGTGATGTTGGGTTCAGATTTCATCACTATTGAAAAAAATTCTTCAATGCAAGATTGGAGTCTTCTTAAACCTGAGATATTTGCCATTCTCACGGAATTTTTAACTTCTGGAGAAGCTATCGTGGAAGAAGGTTATGAACAACCAATAGATACAGCTATTGATGATGATGATGATGAAGTTGTCTCAATGATCAAAGAATTAATTTTCACAAGAATTAGACCGGCTATTCAAGATGATGGTGGAGATATTGAATTTGTCAAATTTGATGAAGATTCCGGAACTGTTTATTTAAGGTTAAGAGGTGCTTGTAGATCATGTGACTCTTCTTCTATCACTTTGAAAAATGGTATTGAGTCGATGTTGAAACATTATATAGAAGAAGTTGAAAATGTTGAGCAAATAGATGAAGTTGAAGAAGAAGAATTACAAGATCCTTTGGTGGAAGCTAAGAGGAGAAGATTAGAACAACAGCAACAGCAACAACAACAGTTGAGTGAGGGTGTTCCTCCTATCTTATGATTACTCTTTTTAATGAAATTTTATTTATAGTGTTTATGACTTTTTTTTTTTTTAACAAGAAAGAACGGAAAAACAGATTCATTTATTCATGCAATTATCAAAATTTGTAAAGAAACTCTGACTTTTTTTTCAAAACAACATTACATTAAAAGACATAAATAAATAGTGGGCAAAAAAGAGAGTTGGGTAAGTAAAAAGAAAATAGGGGAAAAAACAGAGGTAAAGAGAGAGGAAAGATCAGTGATATGAATAGTGATCACAAGAAAAAAAAACACAACAACAACAACAACAACAGATAAACACAAACATCAAAATCCTTTTTTTAAATTCCTGAAACCCACCAATGTGATAATAGTAATAACTAATCCCAACAAACTTTTGAAATTCAAAAAAAAAAAAAAAAAAAAAAAAAAAAAACATCAATTAAACCAAGAACCAAAAGAAAAAATAAATGGAGAAAAAAAAGGGGAGGGTGTTAGCCTCGTTTTCTTCCAAATGAATAAATAAAATATAGTAAAAAGAAAAAAATGCACAGACACAAACTCATTTGCAGAAAACTTTTAAATAAAGATATTTCAGCCAGCCAAAATATCATATCATCAACTTTTTTTTTTTGGTTTCTTTTTGCTGTCGCAAAAGTAAAATCATTGAGTTGGTGGTTGTGGAGGAGGTGGCCCCAATGGATATCTCTGTTGTTGTTGGGAATTAGGTGGAGGAGGAGGAGGAGGAGGTTGTGGCACCATTGTGGTAGCATACCTTGGTGAACTTTTAGGAACAATGACCCTGCCATAGTAATCAACTCCGTAACTTGGAATCATCACTGGTGATTTCGACAGTTGTTGTTGCTGTTGTTGTTGTTGTTGTTGTTGTTGTTGTTGTTGTTGTTGTTGAGGTGGGGATAAATATTGACCTCCAGTTGAAGAGCTGTTTACCGTTGGAGAAGTCACGGCAGATCCAGATGGTGGAGGTGGATAAGTATACTGTCTTGAATTAGCCCCTTTCTGTATATGCTGCAGTTGCAGTTGCAGTTGTTGTTGTTGCATTGGTATAGGAATTAATGTTGCACCAGGGGGGAAACTTGAAGGTGGTGGAGGCCCATAACCTTTCCCTGGTTGAGGGTAGTAAAAATATGGATAAATTGGGGCACCTGCATTCATATTTTCATTTGTTGGGAACATGCCCATAGGTATTGATGCGGACCTACGTGGATTTGTGTTCCCATAAGTGAAATGATTTTGATTATAATGATGAACAACACCATTGGCACCAACTCTGTTATCTTTTCTTTGTGCAAATGAGACATGAAGAACATGATAATCGTCTATATTGTAATTTGCCATCAGTACTAAGGCTCTTGAAGCATGTTGTGGGGATTTGAAACATACAAATCCATAACCTTTTGAATGTTCACCATCAGATGTGATAACTTTGGCACTGACAATTTCTCCAAATGGTGCAAATAATTCAGTCAACTCGTCATCACCAATATCCAATGGTAGATTCTTGATGTACAAATTAGAATCTTGATAATTTGGACCGGCAATTGGTAATCCGTTTTTCATAGGCTGAGCAAATAATTGTGGAGGCATAGGTGGAGGAGGGTAGTAATATTGCAGTGGTGGCATTGGTGGTGGCAGTTGTTGCAGTTGCAGTTGCAGCATTTGAGATGGTCCAGCATTTGGACTTGTAGCGTAAAAAGGTGAAGCTTGGCCCGGCAGGTACATCCGGAGTCTATTAAAATCCCGTGTAAAGGATTCCATATCACTGATGACAGAAGGAGTGTTTAATTCACTAATCCCTTTTTCTTTCTTTTGAGCTTTTGTAACTAAGATATGATGACCTGGAATTATTTCATAATTATGCAAAGATTGTTGAGCATTTAATGCATCTTCATGATTAGCAAAATTGACAAAACCAAAACCTTTTAATTTATCATCATCATCATCATTATCATCATCATCAATCTTTGGTAAGAAAATTGATTCCACAACACCATATTGATTAAAAAGTTGTGAAATTTCATCTTGTGTAATATTTTCAGGAATGTTTTTAATATATAAATTGGTATAATGAATTTTTTCCAATTCTGATTTTTCTAATCTTTCTTTTTTAGAAATATGGTGATTGATATAAAATTGATTACCATCAATCTCTTTATTATTTAATTCTCTTATTGCCTTATCGGCAGAATCTTTTAATATAAAATTCACAAAACCATAACATCTACTATTATTATCTTCATCATAAACAATTTTACACGTTGTCATTTCACCAAATTGTTGGAAAATTTCTTTCAATTGTTCTTGAGAAATATCAGGGTCCATCCAACGAACATATAAGTTTCCTGGGTGCGATAAGGTATCATATGAATTTTCTATGTTATATTGTGTTTCAGGAATTTCATTTTTCAATTGTAAATAACAGGCATCTGCATCTTGTGCATCATCAAATTTTATAGTGATATGTTGAGTGAAAATAGAGTCATTGCTATTATCGTCCAGTGAGGCAAGAACAGGTTCAGTTGATGTGAAAAGATTAACTTCACGACTTTTAAAAGTGTTGACCAAATCCAACACTTTTTCTCCAACAACGGCAGTGGTATGAATACAAATTGTTGAAGGGTAAACTCTATCCCTAAATTTATTTACATAAGTTTCATGATCATCATTACTGAGTTCAGAGAGATGTGTTCCATCTGCATCCGAGTAACCAATTGATGAAGTCGAATGGGAAAGATCATCTTTTTCTTGATTATCAGTTTGTTTCTGATATATTCGTTCGAGTGACATGGGTATATAAATATATATATATATATATAAATATATATAAATATATTATATTTATATATTTTTAGTAATGATATATGATATTAAGGTATATAAAGTATAATTAATTACTAGGATTAACCTTGTAAAATATATCAAATTTGAACAATAATGATTGATGTTAATTGTTAATTGAATTTTTTAAAACAAAAAAAAAAAGTATATACATAATTAGTGGTTTTTTAACTATAAATCATGTACATAAGTGCTCATAACCATGGAAATAATTACGTTATTTTTTTTTTTTTTTTTTTTTTTTTATTAAGAGAGAGAGGAGATGTATATAAGAGTACTCAATTAGGTAATAAATTAGAAATGGTGAAAGAGAAGGTTCTAAATTCTAGAAGGATAAGACGGATGTACCTATTCAATTGAGAATGCTTTATATAAGCTAGTCCGAGATATTAGGAACTAAATTCCGGAGGAGGAAATTTAATTGGGTGCTTTTTTTTTCTTGTTTTTTTTTCTAGATAAAATAGTCTATCTGGTAGTTGGCAATTGCATTCTCAAGGGTTCTAATACAACTGGACCAAACTTAACCGAAGTGTGTTGTTAACATTGAGTGTTTACAATGTGTTTGTACAGAAAGAGAGAAAAGAAGGGTGGCAAAAGCAGACTAACTAGAAAGATACGCTTTAGCCGTACACAGGAATACTCTTATCTTATTGGATAAGAGACCAAAGGCTGAGTGAAAATCTTTAGATAAGATTTAAACGAAAGAGAAGAAAGTTTGTATAAATTGGACTTAAAGGGATGGCAAAGAAACAAAAAAAACAAAAAAACAAAAAAAAAAGATAATTAAATTAGCAGATTAAGTATAAGAAGCCATGGCTATTTTTGAGATTGAAAAAAAAACTACAATTAAAGCCTCTCCAGAGGTTATTAGAAAAAATTTATTAGATTTTGAAACTTATGATAAATGGTCAAGTTTTATCCAATATATAAAGATTACAAAAGAAGTTGAATCGAGTGTTAAACCAGGTATTGGTTCATTATTAGAAGTATCGATTAAAGCACCATCAGCTAAGAGTAATTCAATTTTCAAGCCAATTGTATTGACAAATGATGCTTCGTCATTTTCATGGAAGGGAGTACTTGGTTTCGAATTTATCTTTGTTGGTACCCATATTTTCGAATTTAATAAAGTATCTGACACAGAGACTGAATTTATTCAAAGAGAAGAATTCAATGGGATCTTGGCCTATTTAGGAAACTATCTTATTGGTGATACACTGGATGGGTTTGAGAACTATAATAAGCTGATAAAACAAAGATCCGAGACATTATAACCTGTATGTACAAGTATATATATAATTTGACAAATAACAGCTTCTTATTTTCAAAAGCCGATAAAAAACTTGATGATTTCGATGTTAAATACCCTTTTTGGGTATTTTGTCAAGCTTTAAAGAAGAGAAATATTTTTCTTGTGCAAAAAAAAAAAAAAGCTGCAAGAGATGATGAGAAAAGGAGTTTGAAAACAATGTAGAGAACCCACCAAGCCAAATGCAAAAAAAAGAGAATGTAAAAGAGGAATATATTTCGCTTAAGGGAATCTATTATATAGCTAAGACAAGAGGCATCAAGACAAGGCTTGTTATGTATGTTCCCAGTTTGTTCCTGTAATATTATTATTACATTTTACAACAGATGGAAACGATAAAAAGAAAAAGAAAGAAAAAAAAAAAAATTTCAGTTCAAAATTTTTTGTAGGCCTTGGCATCCTCCATCTGTTTTTTTTTTTTTCTTTCTATTGCAGTTCATTTCTAAGATTGGATATGCTCGCGGCAAAACGTACGATGCACACTCAATTCTTCTCCCTCACTACCACCGTTTCCTCTGAAGGTGCTAATCCTAAAGCCAATTAATTGAGATATAATGAAAAACAACAACAACAACAACAACCAAAACTCTGGAGAATTTGGGAAAAAAAAAAAAGAACAGAATTGGATCGCAAGAGCTGCAAAAAGAAACTTTTGTTGCTGTTAAGCTTGGCTTTTTTGCTCACAATTCAGTGCTGTTTGCTGCTGCTAGCTATTGTTTGAATTCAATTTTTTTTTTCTTATTTTAGTTCTCGTACATGCTGCATGTTAAATTAACATTATCGAAAAGATCAATAAAGAAAAATTTTTCTGTTTCTTTTCTTTTCCAATACTGAACGATCAGATAAATATCGGACATATTTCCTGGTCTATTCAATTTTTTTTTTTTATTTCTTTATTTTTAATTTGTATATACCATCCCTTTTCAATATATATTGGTTGAGAAAAAATGGCCGGTTTATTACACGTCTTTCAAAGACCACAAGCTGAAGCTGTTTCTTCAGCTCTTACTGATAGAGAAGAAAATGATGTCTCTGAAGTTGGTAAACATCAAGATGATGATAAGACATTTGATACATCTTCAACAGATTCTTTAGATATTGTTCATAAATATAGAAAAGAAGTTGAAGAAAATCCAAATGAAGTTACCAAAGATGCTCTGATTGGTGTTCAAAAAGTTGAAGCTGCCGCAATTGTTTGGAGTCAAAAAGCTGTTTATATCACTTATGGTTGGATCTGGGTTTGTTATTTCATGTTAGCTTTCCAATCTGCCATTGGTAATAACGTTATCTATTATGCTTATTCTTCTTTCTCTACAGCTCCACAAGTTAGTACCGCTAATATCTTGGCTTCCATCATTGGTGGTGTCTTGAAATTACCAATTGCTAAACTTCTTAACTTGTGGGGTCGTGCTGAAGGTTTTGCCCTTTTTGTCGCTGTTTACATCTTGGGTATCATCGTCATTGCATCTTGTAATGGTCCAAATGGTTACGCTGCTGGTTATGTTCTTTACTGGATCGGTTATGATGCCATCTATTTAATCTTGAACGTGTTTATTGCCGATACTTCAGGTTTACGTAACAGAGCTTTTGCATTTGGTTTTGCTTCAACTCCATTCATTTGTACCGCATTCACCGGTCCACTTGCCGCTGAATCTTTCCTTAGTATGACCACTTGGAGATGGGCTTATGGTGCATTTGCCATCATCATGCCTTTTGTCTTCTTACCACTTGTATTTGTTTTCAAATTTTATCAAAAGAAAGCTGAAAAAATGGGTCTCTTGAAAAAAGAAAGTAGTGGCCGTACATTGTCTCAAAGTATTGTTCACTACATTCATGAATTCGATGTCGTTGGTGCTTTCCTCTTGATGGCTGCTTTCATTCTTTTCTTACTTCCATTCAGTTTGGAAACTTATGGAAGAGCTCAATATAAGAGTGCCACTTTTATTGCCATGGTTGTTATCGGTGTCATATTATTCCCAGTCTTTGCCATTTGGGAAAAATATTTCGCAAGAACTCATTTCATCCGTTGGGAACTTTTTAAACAACGTACTGTATTAGGTGCCTGTTGTCTTGCAGCTATTCTTTACTTCAGTTTCTACTGTTGGGATTTGTATTTCTACAATTTTGTTATCGTTGTCTACAACTTATCAGTTTCCAAAACTGGTTATATGACTCAAATTTACAACGTTGGTTCATGTTTCTGGTCAGTTGTTTTCGGTGTTTGGGTTCGTATGATCAAGACTTTCAAATATACTTGTCTTTGCTTCGGTTTACCTCTTATGATCTTAGGTGCCGGTCTTATGATCCATTTCCGTGGTCAAGATAGCAATATTGGTTACATTATCATGTGTCAAATCTTTATTGCCTTTGCTGGTGGAACTTTAGTCATTGGTCAAGAAATGGCTGTTATGGCTTCTGCCGATATGGATGGTGTCCCAATGATGCTTTCGCTTATTGGTCTTTGTTCAAGTTTCGGTGGTGCCATTGGTTATGCCGTTGCCGCTGCCATTTACGCAAACACTTTCCAAAGTTCTCTTTATGATGCATTACCTTCTGACTCTAAAAATCTTGCAAGTACTCTTTACTTTGGAGGTTACGTCAGTCAAATGGAATATCCAATGGGTTCTGAAATTAGAAATGCTATTAATCACGCTTGGGGTATGTCTCAAAGAGATGGTAGTATCGCTGCCACTTGTATCTTGGTCTTGGCTATTCCATCAATTCTGGTTTGGAAGAACTACAGAGTTGACAAGAAACAAAACAAAGGTCATGTCATCTAATATGTTTATACGTTTTTGAATTTATTCTACACTCACTTAATTTTAATCTTTTTTACAAACATAAACCCTTGTAGTATCGCATTTCATTTGAAATATGTGTCTGTACATGGATTGTAAATCTCATTAGCCTGTTTTTAGTGGGGTACATCAGGTGTATGTCACCTAACACTATGTCCCTGACTCTAGCTCCATTTTTGAGTGCATAGTACATTGCATTACTAAAGAAAAAAAAAACAAGCAGCAGAAGAACAGATCGGAATTAAAACTTGAGGAATTGTGAAGAAAACTCACAATCGTTCCACCTACCTAAATTCTTTTTCCGATAGGGTCCTGCTTCGAAAGCAAATGAAAAAAAAATAATAATAATAAAACCGAAGAAAAAAAAAATCTGTTGAGTGCAAGCCATCATCTCACCAACCGGATAAAATTTTTACCCCAGAAATGGCATTTTTTTTTTTTTTTTGTTTAATAATTTTTTTTTTCGTCAAGGTTTCCCCAGACACTGCTGATCATTAAAACAGTATAAATACTTTTGCTCTTGTCTCAAAGGTTATTTTCATGAAGAAATAATAGAGACAATTGAGCAATGTTGCTGTTTGAGATCTTATCTTTCGCTTTGTTAATTGAACTAGTTCAATCTTTCCCAGTTCAATTACCACATTATGATTTATTAACAGGAGCAACTAAGAATAGAAGCTATGTTGACATGGATACCAATTCTTATTTTGACCAAACTAATGGGTTATTAGGTACTGATAAGTACCAGAGATATAACGTCTATCATTATCAACCTTATGTTGCCAATGGGTTTATTGGTTCGAGGATTCCAAACGTTGGGTTCGGGTTCACTTATGATCAAAATTCCAACACTTCAAGCGGAGATCTCTTGAATGGGTGGCCATTAGTTACCGAGAGATTTGCAGGTGCTTTTATTTCTGGGTTTTTCGATTTGTACGATAAGAAGTTCCCAACTACAAATTTCCCCGAATTATATGCAAAAGGCTATGAGAGTGTAATATCAGTGGTACCACAATGGACTGATTTCAATTTTAAGACATCATTGAATGGAACCACTTATACATTGAATCCAAGATTGACAAATGAAACTGCGAAGATAGGTTCTATCTCTGATTATAATCAAGAATTGAGTATTAAGAATGGTGTAGTCACAACCACTTTTAAATGGTTAGACACTATCGAATTCAAATTTCAAACTTTACTGCATAGGTCAATTGAAACTTTAGGCTTGATTAATGTTGAATGGAAATCATATACTGATCTTGTCTTGGAAATTGAAGATTTCATAGATTTCAATACTTCGGCAAGATGTGATTTTGTCGAAGCCAATACAGACGATGATGGAATTTACATGATTTTTAAACCATCCTTGGTGGAAAGTGTCAATGGAACTATTTATTCTGTTTTACATAGTGACTCAATTGCGAATTGGAATAAGACTGTAAGTGATGAAATTGTGTCACAATCTTCTAAATTAACATTGAGTTCAAATCAAATTTATAATTTAACCAAATTTGTTGGAATCAGTTCTACAGATCATGATGCTACGCCATTTGATACTGCAAAGGAAACAGCTCTCACTAACTTAAATTTTGGACAATTATACACCATTCATGACCAAACATGGTACGATTTAATTGGCAAGACAAGAATATCTGTTCCATCTTCAGAGTTGATCACTTTAACTTCAGAAGCTTCATTATACCACTTGTTAGCAAATCAAAGATCTTCTTCAACAGGTGTCACCTCGGCACTTGGTGTCTCTGGATTATCTTCAGATTCATATGCCGGAATGCAATTTTGGGACACAGATTTATGGATGATCCCATCCATAATTCCATTTGCTCCGGATATTGCTAAACTGATCTCAAAATATAGATTATACACTCATTCACAAGCTTTGCAAAACGCTCAAGACCTGGATAAGCAAGGTGCAGTGTATCCATGGACCAGTGGCCGTTATGGGAATTGTACATCAACTGGACCATGTTTTGATTATGAGTATCATATCAACGTTGCCGTGACATTTTCAGTATGGAAATTGTATTTACAAGGTGAAATTGATGATACTTATATGATTGATGAAGGTTATAAACTTTTCAAAGATGCTTCAGAATTTTTCATCCAATATGTGAACTATAATGAAACGTTATCCAAATTCACCACTAAGAATTTGACTGACCCAGATGAATATGCAAATCAAGTTAATAACGGTGCATATACAAATGTTGGAATATCACAATTGTTGAAATGGAGTACATTGTTAGGTAATCATTTAAATCTCACGGTGAATAAAGAGTGGGAATATGTTGCTCAAAATATGTATTTACCACAATCAGAATACAACGTTACTTTGGAGTATGACACGATGAATTCTTCCATCGAGGTTAAACAAGCCGATGTCATTATGATCACTTATCCACTTGACGATGAAGATGGTGCTTTGGAAGAAAATTTTGAATATGATAGAGACAAACTGTTGAATGACTTGTATTATTACTCGGAACATCAATCTGCACAAGGACCAGCAATGACATTCCCGGTTTTCAGCATGGTTAGTAGTAAATTAAGTGAATCTGGTTGTTCAGGAACAAGTTATTTATACAAGAGTATCGAACCTTTTGTAAGATTCCCATTTGGACAATTGAGTGAACAAAATTTCGATGACTATGAATCGAATGGAGGAACACATCCTCTGTTTCCCTTCTTAACAGGGCATGGAGGTGTTTTACAAAGTGTCATATACGGTTTAACTGGTTTGAAATTTGGATATGAATTGAATGGTACTACTATTGAGAGGAAATTGTTATTTGATCCTATTAAATTACCATGTTTACCAGGTGGCGTTCGTGTTGATTACTTCCAATACCAAGGTGTTAACTTATACGTGGAAATCAACGATGAAAATGCTATATTGTACCATCATGGTAATATCAACAAGACAATAATTATCGATGTCAATGAGAGAAATCCTCATCCGGGGAAATTTGAATTACATCCAAATGAGTCATTACAATTCTCATTATTCGCATTTGGGAAAAGTGTTGCCAATTCAATTACTGAATGTTCTGCTAAGATCATTGATTCATCAGAGCCAATTCATGGAGATGTATCACAAACGATAAATGACGGTGATAATTCGACAACTTGGCAATCAACAAACATTGATAAGTCTTATATTGTATTTGATTTAGGTGATTCATATGATGATATCGATAAAGGAATTATTGTCTGGGGTGAAAATCCTGCTCGTGCAATTAATCTTTATTCATCATCTTCAGAATTTTCAATTAACAATTACTCATCTAATAATGAGACAAGACAATTACTTTCTAATTATTCTATTGATATTTCCAATGAATTTAACGTTAAAGAATACGCAAAGATCAGATACGACACGTCTAGAAATTTCACCAGTTTCCAATTAGATGAGCCTGTCGATGGAGTTAGATACGTCATGCTTGAAATGATCGACTCTTATGATAATAGTGAAGGTGCTATTATTGCCGAATTCAACTTATTAAGCAAATAGAAATTGCTTTACCTTTTTTATTATATTTTCTTGAAACGATATGTTTTTTATTCAACCATTTCTCAGATGTTTATATTTTTAGACACTAATGACTTTATGTTTTATTTATTTTAAACCTTATCGTAGAAAAAAAAAAAAATTTCAAAAAGGAAATTGTTTTGTATTTTGATAGAATAATATCATTAATGAGCCAACGAGAACCCAAGCTGTACGATTTTTACTGTTGTTATTTACTCAGATCTATTCCAAAACCGAGATCTTTTTATATTGGCTCGACACCTGATCCTGTGCGAAGATTGAGACAACATAATGGAGATTTAAAATCCGGAGCATATAAGACAAAGAGGAATGGGTTTAGACCATGGAGAACGTGTATGATAGTGTATGGGTTTCCTTCTAAGATAAGTGCTTTAATGTTTGAACATGCGTGGCAACATCCTTATCAAACAAGACATATAACAGATAGGATAACGAAATCGAAGAATTCAGGTAATGGATTAAATCATCGTATAAGCAATGTCAGGTTATTGTTGAATTCTGAATTTTTCCAAAAAATGAGCTTACAAGTACATATATTTGATCTTGAAGTTTACAATAACTGGTGTTTGAATAGATTTAAAATCAAGTTAATTGATAATGTAATTGTTGATTTTGATGATCAAGTTGAAGATGAAGCTAATTACATACAATTGAAAAATTTCTTGAATACAAAAAGGCAACAAGATGAACAAATTTTAGAAAATTTGAAAAATGCAATCTTGGCCATCGATGTATATAAATGTAACCAATGTGACCAAGATATGATACTAGAAGAATCTAATTTTACAATATGTTATCATTGTTACAGTCTTAGTCATGTACATTGTTTAGCCGGTATTGACAAAAAAAGTTTAATTCCTAAATCGGTTGAATGCACTAAATGTGGGAAACATTTGAAATGGACTAGTGTTATCAAATATTCCAATTTACTGAAGAAATGGATAACTTCATCTTGAATAGAATATGAAATTTTGATAAAATCGAATATCAATCAGGTTCCTGAAATTGTCCTTTACACAAATAGAAAATTTTTCTTATTAAAACGGAAAATTGCCTCGTTAAAAAAAAAAAAGAATTTGATGTGCATCAAGAAAAAATAATTAGTTTTGATTGCTTTGGTTCTCTATATATATACCGTATATATATAGATAAAGATATAGATTAATCATAAATTGAGTGTATTGAGCTCAAATAGGTAAGAGTTAAATACCCTTCTATTGTAAAACCCATATAGAGCAAGGCTTTTTTTTTTTTTCATATATATATATATTTTTTTTTCTTTCCTTAGTGGTTAGAAGCCGAGCCAACACAAAGAAGTAGAGAGATCTTCGCTTTTTTTTTTTCTTGTTTTTTTTTTTTTGGTTGGATAAATATTACTATTGTCTTAGTTGTCGATATTTAAGTAAGATATAGTGTGTAAAGGGCTAGCAGCATCTAAGCATGTAAAAGCAGCAGCAGCAATATTTATTAATTAGAAATAAAAAAAAAAAAAGGTCTATTATGACGAGACAATTTCCCATAATAATTTTTTATTTGGAAAAAAAAAAGAAAATTTTAGAAACAAAGGAAAATAAAAAAGGAGAATTCTATTTAAAGTAATCCTTCTGCCTCTTGACTTATTATTATTCAAAATATCATAATTATACATATATTGTTCATCTCTATTGACATTCGTTATATCCTATCCTTCATGTCATATACCATCGTATTATATTAACTATCACTTCATACGAAACCAAATTTCATCTTCTGACTTTTTTTTTTTTTTCTCCCCCTTAAAATCAAACAAACAAACAAACAAACAAAAAAGAACATATACAAACTGACCCCGGTTCAAACATTCGTTTTATTCGTTTCATTCATTCATTTTGATACATCTTATAATCAGCATCTTCACTCTCTTCTCATAAATGAGTTTGAAAACAAGTGATTCGAAGGAATCCTTCAAGTCAAAAACTTCGTTGCTCAAACAACATTTCAAGAGAAAAAGTGAGTGTAGCAACATTCCAGATACTTCTTCGATATCAACATCATCATACTTGGAAATTTCCCCGGATTTATCTTCCTCGACACAACAGCCAATCACTTCCACTGCATCTTCATCATCAACTTTGAAACATTCAAATTCCACTACCAAAAAATCTAATGATCATATAAAGAAAATTATTAGAGATTATAAGAAACTAGATCATGGTTTGGTGAAATTTGACTCGCAAAAAAATGGTATTTTGAAAACAAATATACTTAGAGTCACTTTATTACCATTCTTAAGGACAAATTCTAATGATATCATCCTTAATTGCTCATTTAATAAGACAATATCAAATACTGCAATAACTTGTTTAATTAAATGGTGGTCAAGCTTATTAAATTCATTAACATCTCAAACAATATCGAACCCAGTATCGTCTTCTGATAGAGCTGTCTATTTGGAATGTATCTCAAGAATTATTACTCGTAAAGAATGGAAATTATCAACTCAAACATATCAAAAATTGCTCACTGAAACTTTAGAATATAGTATATCGAGATTGAATTTGAAAAATGTATCATTATCTACTTCAGCTTTCGTTGGGAAAGTCTTTGCCTACAGTTTTTTCAATTTACCTGATGTCTCTACGGCATTGTTGTTCTTATTAGGTGTGAAACAAATCACAGTGGAGAATCTCTTAAAGCAAATATTTGTTCATAATAATCAAGCTAATTCATTTGACTCCATCAATAAAGCACTGCCCAGATTAATAAAACTTTTCCCACAAACAGTTAGGCATCTTGTTGGTTATAGTGGGAAACACCAAGTGCCAAGATCTGAAAAAAGATTCTTAAATGCCACGATTGCTCCTTTGAAACCGGTCAAAGGAATAGTGGATCCAAAAGGTTTATGGGTTAAGAGATGGTGTTCATTCGATTCTGATGTCTTTTGTTCTTTCCTTAGACATTATTTGCATATCATTTCAGAATCAATCATGGAAAATGCTGACAATTCAACCAATTTGAATCTGTTACCTTTGAACACAATTGCTGCAGCACCAGGTTTCATGATAATATTATCTCACTATTATGAAACAATTAATGATTCCATTATGCAACGTTGTAAGAAATCTGCTCATGGTGAAAAAGATTTCAACATTAATATCATTCTGGAATCATCAAATAATATACAACAACAACAAAAAGCTAATAAATCAATAGATCCAACAACAAATATATCCATTAATATATTAAAAGCAATGAAAACAATACGGGACTTCTTGCATAATTCATACGATGAATCTGAAATGATGATTGCTCCATTCATTGTCCATTTGTATGACCAAGTCTTACAATGTTATGCTTCCAAGATTAGCGCATATAACTCTGAACTCACAGGTTATATCTTGGATGTCGCATATGAGTACATGGTGAATATTGTTAAGAGGACTAGAGATTCAAATTCATCGATGTTGTTGGTATTATCTCTTGATTGGAATTTCTGGATATGTGCTTTACAAAACATGTTGCAAACTTCGAATATTAATTGCGAGTTGAAACTGTTTTCTATCTTATTCAACATTTGGGACTTGTTACCAAGTTTCAATTATGTTTACAGATATAAGCAATTACCTAAATGGTTCACAAATGAACAGGAAAGTATCAAATGGAATGTTACAACTTGGTTAATTTCATTTCCAACTTTTGATAAATATTTTTGTCATTGGCAACCTTTGGTTAGATCTTATTACCAGAGATTAATTTGTTGGAGGTTGATCGTGTTCACAAATTCAGAACTAGCTGAACAAGATGAAAGTATCAGAAGAGTTATTGAAAGTAGATTGACAGCAATTTTTGAGAATTTGAATGATCTTATCAACGAATCCACTAACAAGATCCCAGAAATGTCTCTGTCAACTCCAATGGCTAACAGGAAAATCGTGATTAATAGAATCTTGCAAAATAATGAATTCTTCATATCTGATAATTTACAAAACGAAGTGTTATCTATTTCTAGTGAAAATATCACAAGAAAAATTCATGCTTATGAGATTTTCGATGATGCCATTTATTGTTCAAATAATGCTATTAGTCCTTACACAACAACTCCAACAAAAAGGAGAATTGACAATGGTAGTAGATCTTCACCTTCTCCATCTAATTCAAGATCCTCATCTTCTACATCACTTGTTGGTTCAGCTCTCAAATTTTTCAAAAAACCTGCTCCTATATCGGAAAAGGAACCGACATCATTACCTCCATCCCCACCTTCACCTGCTGCAGTCACGTCAACTTCGTCATCATCCTCAAGAATATCATCCATGTTGACCCCACCCTCTGGTATATCAAAGACATTTTCATCATTATCATTATCTTCAAGATCATCATCACCAAGCCTTATGTCATCTTCTAATAATACATCTCCACCATCTTCATCAATTTCAGATTTATCAGATTTGGATTCCTTGGATTTCAAAAATGACACTGATGACACCATGGAAGAAGATTTGGATAACATCCACCCTCCATTACCACCTGAATTAGATAAGAGAGCTCCAGAAATTATTCGTCCTCTTTATAGGTTTCAATTGGTTTTCAATGAAACCGGGATTCATAAACAATTACAGATCATTAAAGAATCTAAATTTGTTCATAGAAACTCTGTTGCCGATAAGACTCATGATGAAGATGTTCCTAAAACAGTGAAATTACCAGATTTGCAAAAAATTCTCAACAAGAAGGAAACTTCACAATATTATTACATTGCTGAAGAAGATGAAGATGAGGATGAAGATGAAGACCAAGAAGAAGTTGAAGAATTCCAAGATTCAGAGAGTTTTATTTACATGAAAGAAACCACTCCAACCACAGCAACATCATCAACAATGACATCTACCAGATTGAAGAAGAAATTTTCATTTGCCAATTCAAACATTCATATCATTGGTAAATCAATTAATGAATGGAACTTGATCGTTGATGAATTGGAAATTTTCTTGAACAGATATTTATCTAGTGGTGGGGATTTACATCATATTGATAAAGTTGTTCCATTCTTAACCGTTGACTACCCTAATAAGGCTATAAATGCTTATTAAATATTTTTTTTTATTCATTTCTACAAAACATTCATTTTCACAATTTGCATCATTGATATAAATCTTTTTTTTTTTTTTTTCCTTACAACTTATTTTCAGTTCTACTTAACGGATAATCTTTTATTTTCTTCTTAACTATTGGTGGCTAATACAGTTTATATATATATATACGTTCTCTTTTTTTTTCTTTTTTGAAAATGTTGAAAGTTTCATAATCTATCATTTATAAATCACTTTTGAGACAGTAGCTTGATTTGATTAGTAATTTGCCCGTCAACTTCTTTGCCTCTGTCAAATTTATTTCACGAAAAAAAAAAAAAAAAAAGTTGAAAATATATATAAAAAAATTAAACAAAATAAAAAGGTATCATCTTTTATCTTTTATCATAACTCCCGAGACGTTTGCTTATACTCTGAGATAGAGAAGTGTACGAGGATCTTTTAAATTTTTTTTTGTATAGTACTAGCTTAGTTTCGTTTTCCGAACCGTGTATATTAGATAAACGGAAAACTTAACAACTTGAACAGAAAAAATGTCTGAACTCAAGAGAAGACCATCTGAAGATGATACAAATGGCCATATATCCAAGAAGAGAGCATTAGATGAGCTCAGTGAGGATGGGCCTTTAACTCAGGAAGATGTTGTTTACTTCCAAAAAGAGCTGATTTGGAGACAGATGAAACAATATAGGAAACAATATCAGATGATTAATTCTACATTGCAAGACTATAAGAAACAACTGATAGTGGACCAACGTAAGATAGGATACTTGATACAGTGGTACAGGCAAGCAGTTCAATTATTTGATGGTGCTAATTCTGAACAAATTGACGAGAATTTGTTGATTAAAATATCTGGTCTTGAAAATGAAGACGAATTGCAAAACATAAGAGATTCATTTATCAAGGTGTTGTCCAGTTTGTCCAAGACAGAATTGAAAGATAGTGACAGGGCTACCAAGATTGAAGGGTTGAATCAGGAGTTGGTTAAATTAGTTAGCTCTAATGAAGCTTTGCTTAAGAAGGAGAATATCTTAAATGAACAAGTTTCCAATTTGCAACAACAAGTGTTGGAGTTGAATAAGATTATTGAGAGATCAAAATCAAAGACTTTAAAAAGGATAAATGGTGATGTTAAGAAAGAAGAAGAACAGAATTTGGAATCCACTCCGGATATGATTAAAAATGATATAAAGAAGGAAGATGCTGTGAACAATGAAGAATTTGAAAAATTGAGCATTGAGTTAAATGAAATAAGAGAAGTCAATGCAAGTTTGACCAAACAAATTAATGAAGAGATTTCGTTGAATTCAAACTTGAAAAAAGAGTTGATGAACTCATCAATGAGATTGTCAAATTTGAAAGAAGAAGATTTGGTCCATTCCACAGAGTATCAACTGGTAAAGACAGAAAATGGTAACTTGAACGAAGAAGTTAATGATCTTAGATTGAAGGTTAAACAATATTTCACCAAGATTACAGAATTGGAAAATGAAAAATTACAATATAAGTTGCAAATAACAAATGAAATTGCAGAAGAAAAACTGGAGTTAGTCAAGAATTTGGAAAAACTGGAGCAAGATTTGGTGAGAATAAGAACAAGCAGAGATGACTTGATTAGTAAAAATAGCATTTTGAAAAATGATAAGTCTTATAAAGAGTTAATTGAAGAATTTACCAAATTAGTGGATTTACAGAAAAAGAGAATAGATGAATTGACGAAGACTAAAGAGGTGTCCATTGATGGTAGTAATGAGTTGGATAAAGATGCATTATTGAAACAAAATTCACTTTTGGTTAATGAGTTGAAAGATGTGGAATCTGCTTTTAAAGAAGCTCATGAGTTGTCGATAAAGAAATTGACAACGTCACTGGAATCTACATCTTTACTCAACAAATTAAATGTTGAAAAAGCCAAAGCTGATCAGAAATATTTTTCTACAATGAGAGTTAATGATTCCTTATTACAAGAGAACAAGAATTCCAAGGTGACAATCAGCAAGCAACAAGAATTAATATCATCATTAAGAGATATGGAAAAGAAATTTTTGGCCAAGATTGAAACTATGGATTTAAAATTCAAAGATTTGAAATTTTTGGAAAATAATTTGGTCAATGAGAATCAACAATTTAAGAGAAAAATCATAGAATTATCGGGTAAGATCGAATCAATCACGAGACATAACACTAAATTAATCGAGACATCTGAGAAATTAAATTCAGAGAAAGAATTAGAGATCAATTTAAGAAAACAAAAAGAGAATGAGTTAATCAAATTGTCTTCAAGATTGAAATCTATCGAGACGTTAAATGCCAAATATAAATCAAATTTAGCAGGCACTGTGATGCAAGAAGATGAAGAACTGATCAAAGCCTTAAGGGCAATGGTTAAATGTTCGGTATGTTCCAAAAATTGGAAAGATACAGTCATCAAGAATTGTGGACATGTCTTTTGTCAAGATTGTGCTCAAGAAAGATTAGCTGCCAGATTAAGACGTTGTCCTACTTGTAATAAGCAATTTAGTTCAAATGATTTGTTAAGCATTCATTTGTGATGTATATTCCCGTGTATAGTATTGTAATTTTATATATATAATTTTTTTTTTCTTCCCTATGTATATTATTGCCCTAAAGGAGATGCCCGAGCCCCCGGTAAGACGAAGCTTGACTAAGAAGTGTTGTCCCACACAGATCGATTCAACACTCTAGTGAAGGGTTCCAGATGCAATAAAGCTTGTCAACATAACTATAAATGGCAATATATATGTAGGCAACATGACAAGTGTTGTTGTCATCAAACTTGATCCGTCGGCATCGCCCTTCACACAAATTTTCGCTCGCCGGCACCTGGCCGCCGCCCTTCTCCTTAAGTGTTTTTTTTTTCTTTCTTTACAAAAAAATAAAATTGGGCAACGCAGTGGGACAAAAGTCGTGGACCGATAGCGAAGATTACGGAATCGATGAGAGCTAATCAGTGAAAGCACAAGCAGCCAACATCAACAACAAACTTGATTGATCGATATGCAGTAAATTGAAAGATGCAAGAAAATTTTTTTTTTTTTTTTTTCCTCCCATTTATAAATACATATCCTTTTCTTCATTCTTTTCTCTTTTATCATCACTATATTAATCAAAGATGTCTTCTAGTACTATAGGTTGGACTATCAAGGATTGGATAAAATTTCATCAAGAATCAACTCCACAACAATCTTATGAAAAATTATCACAATTATTGAAACAACAATCTTTGGAAGATGCTGCTTGGATTTCAATAGCTTCAGATGAACTTTTACAACATCAATGGAAAATTTTACAATCAAAAGCTTCAAAAGAAAATTTACCATTGTACGGTGTTCCGATCGCCATTAAAGACAATATAGACGTTAAAGGATTTGACACCACTGCTGCATGTCCTTCTTTTAAATATACTCCAGAAGAAGATGCCACAACGGTGAGATTGTTGAAAGAACAAGGTGCCATCGTTATTGGTAAGACAAATTTGGATCAATTCGCTACTGGTTTAGTAGGTATCAGATCTCCATACGGAAAGGCACCAAATGCTTTTTCACCAGCTCATGTTTCCGGGGGATCATCTGCTGGTTCAGCTTCATTGGTTGGAAGAGGTATTGTTCCAATTGCATTAGGTACCGATACAGCTGGTTCTGGAAGAGTTCCTGCTGGCTTGAACAATTTGATCGGTTTGAAACCAACAAAAGGTGTCTTTTCATGCCTGGGTGTTGTTCCAGCTTGTAAATCATTGGACTGTGTCTCCATTTTCAGTTTGAACTTGTCAGATGCCCAATTGACTTTCGAAATAATGGCTCAACCAGATGGTTTACAAGATGAATATTCAAGACCAATGCCAACAAACCCACTCGTCAAATTTAACAAGACCCCTAAAATTGGTGTACCAACACAGTTAGAATGGTTTGGTGAAACTGAAAACGCAAAGATTTATAATAAAGCCGTTGAAGATTTACGTAAGACGGGTGCTGAGATCGTCACCATAGATTTCCAACCTTTATTGGACTTGGCTAAATGTTTATACGAAGGCCCATGGGTTGCTGAAAGATACAGTGCTGCTAGAGCATTCTATGCTACCAATCCTCCAGTTGAAGATTTGGATCCAACTGTTACCAAAATCATCAAAGGCGGTGAAAAATTCGATGCTGCAACAGCTTTTGAATATGAATATAAGAGACAAGGTATCTTGCAAAAAGTTAAATTACTGTTACAAGGTATCGATGCCTTAGCTGTTCCAACTTCTCCATTGACTCCAACAATTGCCGAAGTTGAAGCTGAACCAGTCTTGGTCAACTCAAGACAAGGTACTTGGACCAATTTTGTCAACTTGGCCGATATGTCTGCTTTGGCTATTCCTGCTGGTTTCAGATCAGATGGTTTACCAAGTGGTATCACTTTATTAGCTGACAAGTTTGAAGATTATGCATTATTGGATTTAGCCAACAGATTTTTGAAAATTGCTTTCCCAACAGAGAGAACTTTGGGCGCTACAAAAGCTTTGGCTGGTATCACCGATGAATTGATAACAACAATTCCAAAACCTGATTTATCAAGCTCTATCAAATTAGCTGTCGTCGGTGCTCATTTAACTGGTATGAAATTACATTGGCAATTAGAAAAAGTGAATGCCACATTATTATCAGCAACCAAGACTTCCAAAAATTATAGATTATATGCATTGCCAGTTACTGGTCCCGTGGCTAAACCTGGTTTAAGAAGAGTCACTCCTGATATCGGTGAAAAGATCGAATTGGAAGTTTACTCAGTTCCAATTGAAAAATTTGGTGAATTCATTGCCATGGTCCCAGAGCCATTAGGTATTGGATCTGTCGAATTGGAAAATGGTGAATTTGTCAAATCTTTTATCTGTGAAGAAATCGGTTATACTGCTAAAGGTACAAAGGATATCACTGAATTTGGTGGTTGGAGAAGTTATATTGAATCCACTTCAAAAGATTCTGCTTCTAAGAAAAAACCTTTTGAAGTTGTTCTTGTTGCCAACAGAGGTGAAATCGCCGTTAGAATCATCAAGACTTTGAAGAAATTGGGCATTAAATCAGTTGCAGTTTATTCTGATCCAGATAAATATGCTAAACATGCTTTAATTGCCGATGTTGCCGTTGCATTGAACGGTACCTCTGCTCTGGAGACTTATTTATCGATTGACAAGATTGTCAAAGCTTGTCATGACACTGGTGCTCAAGCGGTCGTTCCTGGATACGGTTTCCTTTCTGAAAACGCTGATTTCAGTGACAGATTGGGTAAAGAAGGTATCACATTTGTTGGTCCTTCTGGTGATGCCATTAGAAAATTGGGTTTGAAACATTCTGCAAGAGAAATTGCCGAGAAGGCTGGTGTTCCATTAGTTCCAGGTTCAGGTTTAGTTGCCACTGCTGCTGAAGCCAAAGAGATTGCTGCCAAATTGGAATACCCAATCATGGTTAAATCGACTGCCGGTGGTGGTGGTATTGGTTTACAAAAAGTTGATTCTGAAAAAGATATTGAAAAAGTCTTTGAAACTGTCCAACATCAGGGTAAATCATATTTCGGTGATTCAGGTGTCTTCTTAGAAAGATTTGTTGAAAATTCCAGACATGTTGAAATCCAAATGTTTGGTGATGGTTATGGTAAAGCTATTGCATTAGGTGAAAGAGATTGTTCTTTGCAAAGACGTAATCAAAAGATTATTGAAGAAACTCCTGCTCCAAACTTACCAGAAGCCACAAGACAAAAAATGAGAAAAGCTGCTGAACAATTAGGAGCCTCAATGAACTATAAATGTGCTGGTACCGTTGAATTTATCTACGATGAAAAGAGAGATGAATTTTATTTCTTGGAAGTCAATGCTCGTTTACAGGTTGAACATCCAATTACTGAAATGGTTACCGGTTTGGATCTTGTTGAATGGATGCTTTACATCGCCGCTGATGATCCACCTGATTTCTCCCAAGAAATCAAGATCACAGGTGCCTCAATGGAAGCAAGATTATATGCTGAAAACCCAGTCAAGGATTTCATGCCATCTCCTGGTCAATTAGCTGAAGTCAACTTCCCAGAATGGGCTAGAGTTGACACTTGGGTGGAAAAAGGTACTGTTGTTAGTGCCGAATATGATCCAACTTTGGCTAAGATTATTGTTCACGGAAAGGATAGAGCTGAAGCATTATCAAAATTGAGAAAGCTGTTGAATGAAACTGTTGTATATGGTTGTATTACCAATGTTGACTACTTGAGATCGATTGCTAACTCTTCAATTTTCGAAAATTGCAAATTCCACACCAAGATTTTGGATACATATGATTACAAGGCCAATGCTTTTGAAATCACTCAACCAGGTGCATACACAACTGTACAAGATTATCCAGGAAGAGCTGGTTATTGGAGAATCGGTGTTCCTCCATCAGGTCCAATGGATGATTACTCTTTCAGATTAGCTAATAGAATCGTTGGTAATGATAAGAAGGCTCCAGCCATTGAAATTACTTTGAACGGTCCTTCTATCTTGTTCCACCATGAAACTGTTATCTCTGTTACCGGTGGTGAAGCTCCAGTTACAATTAATGGTACTGCTGTTCCAATGTGGGAACCTATTAATGTAAACAGAGGTGATAAATTAGCCATTGGTAAATTGACTAAAGGTTGCAGATCATACTTGGCCATTAGAGGTGGTATTGATGTCACAGAATACTTGGGTTCCAGATCCACTTTTGCCTTGGGTAACCTTGGTGGTTATAACGGTAGAGTTTTGAAATTAGGAGATGTCTTATTCTTGGGTCAACCAAACTTGGCTGCTTGTACTTTACCATCACCAATCTCTGAACCATTAGCTGCACCAAAATCATTGATTCCAAGTTATCCTAATAAAGAATGGGAAGTTGGTGTCACTTGTGGTCCTCATGGTTCTCCAGATTTTTTCAAATCTGAATATGTTCAGACATTTTTCAAAGAACAGTGGAAAGTTCACTACAATTCAAATAGATTTGGTGTTAGATTAATTGGTCCAAAACCAATTTGGGCTAGACCAGATGGTGGTGAAGCTGGTTTACATCCTTCCAATGCCCACGACTATGTCTACTCATTGGGTGCTATCAATTTTACAGGTGACGATCCAGTTATCTTAACTTGTGATGGTCCTTCATTAGGTGGTTTCGTTTGTCATGCAGTTGTTGCTCAGCTGGAAATGTGGAAGATTGGTCAAGTTAAACCAGGAGATGTAATCAAGTTTGTTCCAATTTCATATGATTCTGCCAGATCTTTGAAAGTTTCACAAGATTCAAATATTGAGGAATTCAAAGGTGAATTACCTGTTTACAAATCATTGGGCCAAGCTCAAGATCCAGTCTTGAGCACTTTCAAACCAACTGAAAAGGCTCCAAGAGTTGTTTACAGACAAGCTGGTGATCGTTATGTTCTTGTCGAATATGGAGAAAATGTTATGGATTTAAACTTATCTTACAGAGTTCATAAGTTGATCGATTTAGTTGACTTGCATAAGACTGTTGGTATTGTCGAGATGTCTCAAGGTGTTAGATCTGTCTTGGTTGAATTTGATGGTTCTAAGATCTCACAGAAAGATTTAGTTGAAACTTTGATTGCCTATGAACAGGAAATTCCTGTCATCAACAAATGGAAAGTACCATCAAGAGTCATTAGATTACCAATGGCTTTTGAAGATAAGAAAACTTTGGATGCTGTTAAACGTTATCAAGAAACTATCAGATCAAATGCTCCTTGGTTACCAAACAATGTTGATTTCATTGCCAGTGTTAATGGTATCGAGAGATCTTCTGTTAAAGATATGTTATATGCTGCAAGATTTTTAGTCTTGGGTCTTGGTGATGTCTTCTTGGGTGCTCCATGTGCTGTTCCATTAGATCCTCGTCACAGATTCTTGGGTACTAAATATAATCCATCAAGAACTTTTACTCCAAATGGTACCGTTGGTATTGGTGGTATGTACATGTGTATTTATACCATGGAGAGTCCAGGTGGATACCAATTAGTTGGTAGAACAATCCCAATTTGGGACAAATTGGCATTAGGTGCTCATTCCAACGAGAAACCCTGGTTATTGACACCTTTTGATCAAGTTGAGTTTTACCCAGTCTCTGAACTGGAATTGGATAAATTCAGTGAGCAAGCTCAACATGGACATTTCAACGTTGAAATTGTTCAATCTGTATTTGACCACTCCAAATATTTGGAATGGATCCAAGACAACAGTGCCTCTATCAAAGAATTCCAAGATAACCAAGGTGGTGACAAATTGGAAGAATTCAACAGGTTAATCCAAGTTGCCAACGATGAGTTGGAGAAATCCGGAGGTCCAAAACAAGCTGAAGACGAGAAATTACCAGAAGATGCTGAATTAGTTTACTCTGAATACTCTGGAAGATTCTGGAAACCTTTAGTTCAAGTCGGAGATGTCGTTGAAGAAGGCCAAGGTTTAGTTGTTGTGGAGGCAATGAAAACCGAGATGGTTGTTAATGCTACGAAATCGGGTAAAGTGCTCAAAGTCGTCCACCAAAACGGTGACATGGTTGAAGCTGGTGATTTGGTTGTTGTTTTAGTATAATTAAGTAAATAATAATGAATTGAGATTAGACAAATCGGGTAATTGTAAACAAAGAAAAAAAAACACACATCAAAAAAAAAAAAAACAAAACAAAAACAAAAAAAAAACTTCGATGCCTCTTAAACATCTCACATTCTCATTTATTACACATCACATACTCTTTTGAAACAGGGTCTGTGGATCTATCAAAATATGAATATAATCTCAGAAACTCTTCCTATCAATAATGAAAACATCTTACCACAAGATGTTTCAAAAATTAAGCAACCAGCAACAACAAGATCAGCAAGAAGAAATGGGTTGTATTTAACTAATAAAGAAATCAATGAATATAATCTTGCCAGAAATAAATTTGGAGCTCAGTTATCGTTGAACGATATTGTCACAAGCAGTAATAATGATATCACAAATAATGTTCTGAATTTCACTATTCATGAAGATTCTAATGACTTGTTAGAGCAAGATGAAGATGGAGAGGAATTGGCATCGACTCTTTCTAATAATTCAACATCTACTATCAACAAGAGATCGTCAATACCTTATGTTAACAACAGATTCTCTTCGACCTCTTCATATAATGGATCTAGTGTTAGGAATTCTAAGAGATTTAGTGTAATATCTATGTCTTCTTCAGATGAAGATGATGATATGAACAATCAAGATGACGAAGACTTCAACAGATGTTTTTTCAACAATCCAAATGGGAGAACAAGGAATTTAACCACCATTTCGGTGCATTCAAACAGTTCAAATGAATCGATTGGTTTCAGAAATTCTGCAGGTGGTAAACCAGGTTTAGTTGGATATGATGCTACAACAGCACTGACAAAGAAACAGTCAAAGCCTAAGAAAAACAAGCAGCAACCGCTGCCTACTCATCATTATTCAAGTGCCTCACAACAACGTGCAAAGAATAAGAGACATTCACTGATATCTAATGCTTCTTCATCAGAGTACAAACCTCAACAGAGATACTCTCAAATTTCCTCGACTTCTTCTGATAGATCTTCCAAAAGATTATCATTGATGGGTTCTTTGAGGCTCAATAACTCTTCTCAGCATGAAGTAACGAAACCACCAGCAGAAATCAAACCATTTGTTGCTCAACAGCAGCAACCAAAGCCTCACGATCAGCAAAGTATATCACAGCCATCATCTTCGAGGATACATAGATTGATGCATTCAGTTTCTATAAGATCAGGGTTATTCAAAATAAAAGATCCAAATCAACCAGAAGAGAAGAAAGTGCAAATGAAGAGATCTTTTTTCTCAATAAGATCAGGATTGAATAGATCTGCATCTACATTGGATATCAATATTGATAGGAACAACATTTCTTTGCCTGTTCCACAAGATCAAACACTGAAGAAAATTGACAATAAATTGAAAAATTCTTCATCGATATACTCATTGGTTAATAGGAAATGAAATAAATATAAATTGGGACTCTTTGGGATGGTTTTATTAGTTATGTAATTAATTTTTTTTTTTTTTTTCAATTGAAATACACATTTGATTATTTATGTTTATTATATACGATTTGTAATTCAATCCTTCTTAACTTCTTGTTTTGTTTCTAATACTGGAGGAGCAAGAAAATCTTTAACCAATTTGGTTAATGTGTCAAATATGATATTAATACTGAAACACCAAACTGTGATACCAATTGAGTTTGGTGGTGCACTTGGAAATCTCAAGAACCACACGACATAACTGGGCAAGATGTTCAATGGTAAATAATAAATAGGAGTTGATCTGTACCAAAAAGATACAATAAAGATTGGTAATTTTAACAACACATACAATATAGATTTAACTGTGGAATTGAATGATGTCTTTTGTGTTGAAATCTCTATAGAAGTTTGGTCTATGTCTTTTTTCAATTGATCCAATTTTCTATTCAATTTTGTCCATTTGGCATATTCATCTTGTGCACTTATCAATTGTTGTTTCTTATAAGTTTGAAATTGTTCAATTTTCAAATGGTTTAATTTTTGTAAACTCGGATTCGATGATACTTTGATAAATAAAGACCATAAAAATTCTATTATTATATCTTGGCCAATAAGATTGACTATATTCTGGGAAAGTGTTATAATCAAAGTGAATACTAATAAGTTCATATTGTATTAGTTTACTAGACTAAGTCCTTCTCTTTTTTATCATCATCAAGAAAATTTTTTATCACCAAAAGGCAAAAAACAAAAAAAAAAAAAAAAAAAAAAAGTAAAATTTTTGGAAAGCGAACAACAAGACAAAGAAGATTTGTAATTAATGCCAAATAATAACATCATGGATGAAGAGATATTTGAAGAGACATCAGATGAGGAAGTTGACTCATGGATTTCCAATTTTTGCGGGATGTTTGGACATGATTATTATGTAGAGATTGCACAAGAGTTTATTGAAGATGATTTCAATTTAACTGGATTGAGTTCGATAGTACCTTTTTACAGAGATGCATTAGATATGATATTGGATTTTGAACCTGAAAAGCCAATAAATTTGTCGAACTTACCACTTGTTGAACATAGTGCAGAATTATTATACGGATTAATTCATTCCCGTTATATATTAACAAGGCAAGGTTTACAACTGATGCTGGATAAATATGAGAATAAGAAATTTGGTGTATGTTCCAGATACCTTTGTGATGGCATGCATTTGATTCCAATAAGTCGATACGATCAACCTGGTATTGAAACAATAAGGTTATATTGTCCATCTTGTTGTGATATCTATTTACCAAATTCCTCGAGATATTTGAACATAGATGGAGCATTTTTCGGTACAAGTTTTGCAGGATTATTCATTAAGATGTACCCTGAGATTGAGAGGCAATGTAATTTAAGAAGTAAGAATTTATTTGAATTGAAATTATTTGGTTTCAAATTGAATAAAGCTTCAATATCGGGACCAAGAATGGATTGGTTAAGACTGAAACCTACCACAGAGGAAGAGTTGAAAGAGTTTGAAGAATGCGAGTTTGGTATTCCTACAGAAGACGAAGAGTTGGACTCTGATGAAGATATAGATGAAGAAATCGATTCAGAAGACGAAGATGAGCATATGCTGAGTAATGATGAGAGTCTGATGAGTATTGTAGATTGATCTACAAAGTTTAAAGTTCCACTGCTGCTGTGTTAATACATATATCTATATATAAGTTATCAATTTAATTGATTCATTAATTTAGGAGTTTTTTCTTACATGTTAAATTTTTTTTGAAACCTGTTTTTTTTTTCTAGCCATAAAACCCTGAAACAAAGTCCATTTTGAGATGTTCTCACCTCAAACTTTGATAATTGGGAGACCGATATATGCTAAGGATAGGGATTGTGGATACTGCCATGCTTCGAAGACAAATTCTTTTGCATTGAAATCTTGGAAGGACCATTACTCTGGCAGTGAATCGCCACAATCTATAACCATAGGTTTTTCATTGGAGAATATAAGCTTACAAGATTATGAAATATTGTGTAATAAAGGTTTTAGAAGAAGTGGGACTTTCTTATATAAGCCCGATTTATTAAGGAATTGTTGTAGATTATACACAATTAGGACAAGTTATGATATGTTTAAATTGAATAAAGATCAAAGGAAAGCCATGAACAAATTTATCAAACAACTAAGTGGAGAAGATGAGATTAAGAGAAAGAAAGGTCCCATTGATTTATACAATGTTTTCCAAGATTTTGAGACAACAATTGATAAATCTAAGTTTTACACTAAATTAGAACCAGCATCTTTTTCGTTAGAGAAATATGAATTATACAAGAAATATCAAATTGCTATACACCATGACGAACCTTCAAAATTGGGTACTAAATCTTTCAAGAGATTTCTTTGCGATAATCCGTTTCACGAGGAGACCAGTGAAGGACATGTTCATGAATTGTATTATATCAATGGTAAATTACTGGCAATTCTGGTCTTGGATATATTACCACAAAGTGTCTCGTCAGTTTATTTCATATGGGACCCCGAGTATCATCAGCTTGGTTTAGGAAAAATCTCATCATTGAGAGAATTGAATCTTTGTAAAAAAATGGGAAAGAAATGGTATTATCTAGGTTATTATATCCCTGACTGTGAAAAAATGAAATATAAGAGAAATTTTGGTGGAGAATTGTTAGATGTGACAGATTATAAATATTATCGAATTGATGAATTAGAGAGGAAGCAAATTTTGTGTAAAAATGAAGATAAATTATTTGTCATTGGTGATGAATATGACAATGGTAAAGAAAAATATATCGATGAATCCGAAGAATTTAAATCGATGGCAGTACTTGAAAATGTGGTTGAAAAAATTTATGGTATCGGCAATAAAGTTTTCCAAGATGCGTCATTGACATTAGATAAATTATCAGATTGTTATAAGCCCGATACTAATACTTTATTCAATTTACCAGATGTGATACCTGGACTTGTTCCATTACCTCAAATTGCCGATAATTTGGACAAGATCAGGCAAGGGATGGGGATAGTCATTTACGATCCTTTTGATGAGTTGGTCCGATATAAATTCGGTAAAAACAAGGCACAGGATAAAATCGTGATCGATCTTGTAAGAATCCTTGGATTCAAGATGATTCAAAATGCCGTCATTGTAATCTACTAGTCATATGAGTCATTAGAATGAGTCACGTGATACCCCACAGTACATTGGAACTCTGCAAACCCCACTAAGTAATGATATAGACAATATTATAGTCAATTGAACAGCAGTAGAGTTAACAACAATCCTTGTTCATGTAATAAATATATACTTTATAGTCCATAGAGTCATAAGCAATCGCAAACAGCCACATCCACAACAATGTAATTTCAAAGTAAATAAAGAGGAAAAAAAAAAGTGATCACCACTTTTTTTTTCCTCTTGTGCCTTTAATGACTTTGTGACTAAAACCACAACAAATCCCAAAAGAGGGTAATCTTCATTAAACTTATATAAGACAGTACAAAATGCCACCTTTTATGTATATCAGATCTAGATATATCAGATATTATAAATATTATTACTAAATTAAACACACAAAATGACTAGAACTAACAAATGGGACGGAGAATCACACCACGATTCACATTATTTCACCCATAACCACCCATCAACTCAATCCCCAAACAATGTTAAGAAACAAGGTGCTGGTAAGTCCAACTGGGGTCTGATTGGTTCGGAATTGGATGATTTAATCGATGATCATGATATTCCTCCTGTTTTCCAAAAAGAGAGACGTGGATCAAACCATTCTCAACAAGAGGAGAAATTCAAGTATCTCCAAAGACAAAGCATTGCAAGATTAGGTGAAGAAGAAGATGATGACGAATACGATGAAAAATGATGTTACGATTTTATACAATGATAGATTTCCCACTTTTTTTTAACTTAGCTTTTATGATTACTTAGCATACTTCAATTCTTATATATATATATAATATATATATATATATATTTCGATTACTAGCAACATCCGTATATATATATTCTACCTGTCGAAATGACCATTTGGAAGTAAAAGTCTTAATTCTTCAGGTAATGGAGGTAATGCAGCACTCCTCTTATTCAACTGTGATTGTTGTTGTAAATGTGGCAACGATAATTTTATTTGATTCCTTTCTTGTTGATAAAATTTCATAAAAGTTGTAAACGATTCATTTGAATATTTTAAACCTTGCTTATTCTTAGATAAATATTGAGATATTCTGAATATATAATACTCAATATTCTCATTACTATTATTATCATAATTCATCATCAAATCATTATTATTACTATCGTGATTTATCATTGAAGGTTGAATAATGTTTTGCATATCATCCTCGTCATCTTCTTCGTCATCTTCACTTTCGTCATCTTCCGTCCTTTTCAAATTTTCCTTTTCATTTGTGATATCCTCATTCATCTTTTGTTGGTGATGTCCTAACCCATTTCTCGCTTTAAATCTATATATAAATCCCTTTGTTGGTCCTTTATCAATAAACTCATCAGATAATTGGTAAGTCTCTTGATACCTTTTAGCCACTTGCTTCCATAACTGTTTCAATAAAGTTTCATTAACCACTTCGTTATTAGTAATATAAGATCTCACTATTGCCTCTAGACTTCTCACTATTAACGGATACTTAAATGTAGTTATAGCACGTCTTGATAGCAATATTGAGTTATTATTACTATTATTTGAAAGTGACATACCACTATTGGGCACAAACGCATTACTCTCTACTAAAGCCCTAAGCTTATCTTCTTTCACTTTCCAATCACTAACAGTTGATACACTAATCTTGAAACTACATCCAATATTGATAAAATGCTTGACAGCTTTTGATAAAGTTACATTGTTTTTCCTAATATAGTCCAACACAAATAATTTCTGTTGTAAAGAAGCTCTATGTGTTGTCTTGGAATTATGTTGAACACATAACTCTCGAAGTGAATCTGATCCTCCCATATTTAGTACCGTCTACAAATGTCTATCTATATATAGTATATTATTTGTTTACCTTTACAAATTAACTTTTTTTTTCATATGATATTTTTTTTTTTATTTTTTTTCCAACAAAATCGTATCAAAACACTTGAAACCAAATCAAATTATACCAAAGCTATGACTTCTACTCCTATATCATATGACCATCCAGCAGATGCTGCCGAGTCAAGAATATGGGTTGATGGGTGTTTTGATTTTGCCCATCATGGACATGCAGGGGCCATGTTACAGGCAAGAAGATTGGGTAAAGAGCTTTACGTTGGAATTCATTCAGATGAAGAAATTCTGAAAAATAAAGGTCCTACTGTGATGCGATTACAAGAAAGAGTTATTGCCGTTGAAGGTTGTAAATGGTGCACTAAGGCTATACCAGATGCTCCATATACTACTGATCCAAAAGTTATGGATCAGTATGATTGTAAATACGTTGTTCACGGAGATGATATTACTACAAATGCTGAAGGTGAAGACTGTTACCAAGTAGTGAAAGATTTGGGTAGATTTATTGTTGTTAAGCGTACACCAAATATCTCAACAACTGATTTGGTTGGTAGAATGTTATTAGCTCAAAAGACTCATCATATTAAGAGTATGAAAGAAATAGATTGGAAAACTGGTGATCACCAAATTTTGAAATCTTTCCAAAAATTTAAATCATATGCTACAAGTGAAGATGGTAAGAGTGCAGGCTCATTGGTGTTAGTTCATACACAGGAATCACAAATCCACGAATTCATCAAGCTGTCACAATCAACCATCAACAAATTTAACAATGGTATCTATTATATCGATGGTGGGTTTGATTTATTTAACCCTGGCCATATTCAAGCTTTGAAGAAATTAAGAGAGTTAGCAGATAATGAAGGTTTTGGTGTATTAGTTGGTATCAATGATGATACTGAAATCAACAAATATAAAGGTTTAAATTATCCAATTATGAACATTTTCGAAAGATCACTTTGTGTCTTACAAAGTAAGTATGTTGATGGTATTATTGTTGGTATTCCTTACAAACCTTCTGCCTCGATAATTGATAAGATTGAAAATTTTGAAACTTTTAAGATCAAGAAAATATATCATTGTGGCAGCGTTGAGCAAAATAAAGAGATTTATCAAGATGTATTACACTTATACGAAGATCTTGGACCACATTTATTTGATGATATCACTACAGATGTCATTGTTAATAGGGTTTTGAATAATAGGAAAGAATACGAGGAAAGACAGAGGAAAAAAGGTTGGAAAAGTGAATTAGAACAAAAATTGAAATTGAAAGAAGAACAAAAAGATATATAGATAGTTTTTTTTTTTTTTAATTATGATATATACCTGAACTTTGTTGCTGTCGTGTCATCGTAGCTTTCTCATTCAGTTGAATATTATCAAAATTACTAAAGAATTTCTCAAATTTATTTTGCTGTGCTGGCTGTTGTTGCTGCTGATATTGTTGTTGTTGGTGAGGATTATACATTTCTTCTTCTTCGAATGGATCTTGGTGGTTCAGTTGTGGTTCATGTCCCAGAGTTTGCTGATAATTCTGATAAGCTCTCTTTGAGACAGTATTGTAAATGATTGCTGCATTTCTTGTAGAACAGCCATTTAAAAAACTCAACAAGGATCCAATGATTGGAGGTAAAGTGATCAAGAGATCAAACATAATATTCAGTTCCAATTTAGCAACTGTCTTAGCCCCAAGATGATATCTCTGATCTGCATAATGAATCAATCTCGAATGCACAGCATACATCACTATTGGACCAATAGCCGGAAGTAATGAAACAATTGGAGCCAGTCCTACCCCACAGTCAATGGGATAACAACCCAAGAAACACTTGTCATGAATCCAAGCTTTTCTTTGAATATGTTTATATGCTTTTTGATCTTCTTTAGAACAATAATTGGGTAATTTTAATTTCCTAGTCTTACCGTTTGGTAATTCTTCCACATATGGATCTTTTGTTTGGAAATGCTCACCAGCATAGTCATTCCATTTATCCACAAAATAGTCATAAAATGGTATATTCTCTATATTTGACAGAATCTGACTCATTACTATTGATTGTTTAAATTGACAAGTTGTGAATATGATGGAGTTTTCTTCTACAAATAAAAAAAAAAAAAAAAGATTCATAGAAAAACATTAATTTTAGAAACGTAACCGTTAAACACCGGATAGACATGATATAGCACGTTCATTATTTTCGTTTTAATTTGGCCATTTCTTTTCAGCAAATGTTATCAACCTTTTCAAACTCATCAACCATTTTCTTGTCTTTTCATCACTCATTATATTTGATTTTTTTTCTAAACCTGTCAATCTACTATGTGCACTTCTCGCATGAATACCAATATTAATCACACCAATGGGCCAACATGCATTACCTATACTCAATTTCAAATATGAATCATTGCTCATCAAGTAATTGGAATCTTGCAAATATTTCAAAGTTGTCGATAAACTGGCAAATATCTCATCTTCAAGTGATTTCTTTCGTAATTTGGCCAATAATGGAACAATATCTCTCTTGGTCTCTAATAACAATGCCTGTTGTTTCTCATCAGTGACATTTATTGACAGTTCCCATTCTTGTAATAAATATTTGAGATATGCTCGAAGTTGAACATAAACTTTATCAGGGTCATCTCTGATATCTTCACCCACTATCTTGAAATCAATTTCATTTTCCAATCGTACTTGTTCTGCTCTCTTTGTTTGCATTTCCTTCTGCTCTACAATTTTAGTCAATCTCTTTATCTTATCAATCTTAGTTTCGCCAAACAATTGAATAGGCTCATTATAAGTTTTCAATTGTGATATTAATTTTTCTTCTGATATAGAATTTAATAATTCCTCATCCTTCATAGTAATCTTCGAAGTTTCTTCTTCTTCTTCTTCTTTTTTCAATTTCCTCTTATATTCATTAAGGTCATCCAATACTCTTTGTCTCTTCCTCTCTTCTTCTATGCTTTCTGTGCTTTGTTTTTCTTCTTCTTCTTCCTCTTTTACATCTTCACGTTTCCTCTTATTATTTGTCAACTCCCTCTCTTGCAGTTGAATTTCTTGCCTGCTTAAGAATTTATTCTTCTTCCCATTCTTTAAAGAACTCACTAGCAGCTTCTTCTGTTCTATCTCCTTTGTCAATAATGCAAAATCCATCTTCTACTCTGTTTTCAAGTCTTTTCTTACTTGAAGCAAAAAAGAAAAAAAAAGTTTAGAAAAAAAAAAGTTGAAAAAAAAAAATACATTTTAAAATAATATTGATAATAAATACATCAATTTATAGATTAATAAGATGAGTTCCAATGGTAATACCAATGGTCTGAATAGAGGTAGTAGTAATAACAATGATGCAAATGGTGAGAATAATCTGTTCAGTGAGATATATGCTGAAGAAGATACTGGAGGTAAAATCATGACAATGGGTGAAAATGGTCAGATGGTTGAGTATCTTGGACCAAGTATCGATGAAATTGAAGAGAAAGAACCAGAATCATTAGATTTGGACTTGGATGGAGCGTCACAGAAAGTGTGGTTGGTGAAGTTGCCAAAGAGACTTTCTGAGAGATGGAAGGATCTAGATAAGGTTGAAGGCAAAGAATTGGGTAAATTAAGAATTAAGAACGGAAATGGTAATGATGTGAAATTGATATTGGATGAAATTGAAGGTGTGACAGAAAATTTACCATTACAGTACAAGATTATGATGAACAAGAGAATAATTGATAATGAATATATTTTCACGGAGCAAAATTTGAAAAATTTCAAAAGTGAAAAGACAGAAGTGGCTAATGTACCAAACCAACCAGAATTAAAGGAGTTAAATGACAAAGGTTTTGATATGAAGCTGGAAATAAGACGAAAAAGATTCAAGAGATTGAGAGAAATGAGATTTAAAAATGAAGACCAAAAAAACAGACCAAGATATATCCCGTATGTGAAAACCATTCCTAAGAAAGCAGCATTGGTAGGGACTGTATACCATGAATGTCAAGTTGTTCCAACAATGACGGATAAGAATTACATCAAGCAATTGAAGAAAGATTTGAAACCAAAACCAAGACAATCTGCCACTTTGTTAAATGAAGCTCCAGGTTTGATTCAAAGTAACACTGGTCCTTCTATTACAAAAGGTAATACTTCACTGTTCTTGAGACAAGATAAACATAAGAATAAATCTGATGGAAGAGCTATCAGAATGCCTCAAAAAGATTTATTGGATTTATTATTCAGGTTATTTGACGAATACGATTATTGGACAATGAAAGGTTTAAAAGAGAGAACCAAGCAACCGGAGACATATTTAAAGGAAAGTTTAGAGAAAGTTGCAGTATTGATCAAAAGAGGTCCATATCTGTTAAAATATGCTTTGAAACCGGAATATAAGACTCTTAGAGATCAAGAAAAGGCAAGATTGGCCAATGCTAACGGTGAGTCAAAGAAGGAAGATGAAGATAAGGATAAAGAAGACTCTGATTTGGAAGATATGGAAATGGAAGACGTCGTTTAGTTATCTTAATATAAATTTACTACTCTAATCAGCTCTGTAGTCTAAAACTTTTAGAAAAGCCCGGAAAGACAAAGAAGGAAAAAAAAAAAAAAAAAAGAGTTAAATATCTGTAAAAGAAGTAAGCAATTGACGTATTGAAGATAACACCTCGATGTCACTGAAATCAACTGATGAACAACCTTCGACAACGCCTGTAATAGCTTCTGCTACAGGCATGGAAGGTGAAGAAGTGAGAGCTAATTTCACAGGAAAATCGAATTATAAGACACCTACAACGGGGTCATCTTCTTTGAATGTTGTCGCCTCCGGCAATGACAATACAGAACAAGATGGAGCACCACAGACTTCTCCATTATTGTCTTCGACACCACCCACAGTGAGTAAGGCATTGTTGAGATCATATCCTTATCTCTTGTTGTGCAATAAGGTATTGGGTGTCTTGACATGGACAGGAGATGATATATGGTTATCCATCTTGGTGGTTGGAACTTATTCATTGATTGTATTGTATTTTGAGCAATTGATAACATATTTTGGGCACTTAGTTATTGTTGGGTTAGTCACAGTTTATACTTTATTGAATAATCAAATTGCTGAAGAACAAGAACTGAATCCTACTTTGGATAATGCAGTTCATAATTTGACTACCGTTACTGTGAGAGCAGACATGTTATTAGCACCAATTGTCCAGTTAAGTTTAACTTCATATGATTTGAAAAGGCTATTATTCACCACTATCTTCTTGTCACCAATATATATCATCTTGACATATTTCTTGATCACTCCAAGGACATTGTTATTATTAAGCGGATTGTTCATTTTGACGTATCATTCATCGTGGTCCAGAGTAACAAGAAAAATCTTGTGGAAATCTAAAGCTGTTAGACTAATGACTTTCTATATAACAGGATTGGATTTTTCTGGGAACCAAGGTAATAATAAAAACACATTGTTCAAACTAGCAATGTCAAAAGCATCTTCACAATTGAAAGGTTCAGCTGCCTCATTATCTAAAGATGGCCCTATAAGGTTTACTTATGTATTGTATGAGAACCAAAGACGCTGGTTAGGAATAGGCTGGACTTCAAATTTGTTAAGTTACGAGAGAGCACCTTGGACAGATGAATTCTTGAATGAATCGAAATCTACAGAAGAATTTGAATTACCTGAAGTAACAGATGGTTCCAATATGCAGTGGAGATGGGTGGATAAGACTTGGAGGTTAGACTTGACAAATGATGGATCTATCCAGTTACCTTCCACGAAGCCAAAGACCACAGCAGATCCAAGACCTGATGATGGTTTTATTTATTTTGACAACACTTGGAAGAACCCATCAACAGAAGATCTGTTTGGCAAATATTCAAGAAGAAGAAGATGGATTCGCACTGCCGAGTTGGTGCCATTTGCTAGTGGGATCAGCGTTAGTGATTCTGGTAACGTTGTAACTAATCCAACATTGAATGCTTCTCCATCTTCCCCACCTTCTACAATTGAAATACAAAATGTGCAAGCATCTGGAAGTACAAGTATTGAATCACCAACAGCTGGCAAGCAAAAGAAGAGAAAATCGTTGCGATTTGAGCCAAGTATCTTGGAAAGTGTGAAACAATTGGAGAATCAAAGGAGAAATAGTGATGAACCACTATCTGATGGTAGTCCATCAGTGGAAAGTGTCTCAAGTGACAAGAAAGAAAGTTAGTTAGTTTTACGGAGGGAGAATTTGTAACATGTTGTTTGTTTTATTCATGATTTAATCTTATCTGTAAACCATTTGTAGTACTGATCTTAGAGAAACAACAATTTACACCTAAATATCTTATTTTCTAACGTTTTTTTTTATTCTTTTATATTATTGAACCATACATAGATAAACTTAAATCATCAATCAGTTTCTTTGAACTAAATGAGAAACAAAAATTAATTAACACCTATTATCTACTTTAAATATTAAAAAAAAAAAACAATTTGAAATGATTAACCTTTTATTTTCCCTTTATTGTAATTGTAGATTTAAATTTATAATGATTCAACGGTTAAGGTTGGTGGTAATGATTGTTGTAATTTCTTTGATTTAGCAACATCCTTGACAACCAAAGTGTACAAGTTCTTTGAACCTCTAATCTTGAATTTGGTTTCAGTAACCTTCTTACCAACCTTGTTGAACTTGACGTTAGTCTTGATGGTAGCGGTCTTGATATCGCTTCTTCTTGATAATTCAATGAATTGTTTAATGTCTTTAATTTCTCTAGCCATCTTTACTTAATTTGGTTGGTATATTAGAAGTTAACAATTTTTTTTTTTTTTTTTTTTATTAAAAGAAAAATTTCTTTGAAAATGAAAAATTTCTGTGAGCGAAGAAAAAGATTTAAAAAATAAAGAGAGAGAGATGAGGGCTTGAAACCCTAGAATTCACGCATCGTAACACCATATTCGCTATTAACTTAATTGTCCCTGATTACAAATTCGACAGGTTATATAGAATGATTATGGATGTAATTAGACTTGGGTCAGCGTTATGTAACATACTAGGTAACTAAGACTAATCGAATAGCTCTTCTTTGTTAAAAAAGGGGGGCAAGATTTTAAATTTTCTTCACGTAGATAGATATCTCTGAACGACTTGATCCTTATATCGAGAGTGTCATTGAGATCGCATTACGTGACTCAGTCTCGTGTAAGAAAGTTTATGCCTTGAAGAGTGAAAGTTAAGTGTATTACATAATGGACGTTATCTATCTGCCTTATTAAAATAAATTAAAAAATGTAAAATGAAAAAGGAAAATCGAAAAATAATATACTAAACCACTTGTGGCAAATGTTTAAAAAGAGAAACATATCTACTGCAAATGCTAGCAAGAAAAAAGTCCTTAAGCCACTCAGCGAGAGTGAAGACGAAAGCGACGATGACTCTGGTAATGTGGTGAAGCAAGATAGTTCCAAATTTAAGAAGTTTAGACCGAATGTAACAACTGATAAGAAACAGATAACAGGACAGGTTGATTACGACAGCAGTAAGAAAGAGTCTTTGTCACTGTCAACAGAAGCCACAAAACAGGATAGATTATTAGCAGAAGATGAAGAAGCATATAGAGTTTCGGCTTCTACCAAACCAGATGTCAAAAATGAAGATGAAGGAACATACAAGGGCCAAAAGAGTTATGTTGATTTCTCAAATTCTAAACCAAAATCAGCTACTGGGGTGGGTCCAATGAAAACTGCTTCCCATATAAGATCAACCACCACTTTTGACTTCCAGCCAGATGTTTGTAAAGATTATAAGCAGACTGGGTATTGTGGGTATGGGGATACTTGCAAATTCTTACATTTAAGAGACGATATTAAGAAAGGTTGGAAGATAAACAAAGAATGGGAAAGTGTTGGGAAATCAAAATTTAAAGATGAGAAATTGGAGAAAATCCCTTTCAAATGCCCCATTTGTAAAGATGATTATAAAAATCCAATAATAACACCGTGCCAGCATTATTTTTGTCAAGCTTGTTATTTGAAGCAATATAGAAAGACAAAATCGTGCTTCATCTGTGGTAAAAACAGTGGAGGTTCAATGGTGATTGCCAAAGATTTGAAGAAACTCTTACAAGAAAACAAGGACAGTTAACGAGAAAGTGAAAATAAAGTGTATATTAAATATCTATAATGATTCATGAAATTTAACTCTGTTTGTAATTCTGTTTTGCAAGATCTCTATTTCTTCTGGCTTAGCGTCATTATCATCCCAAATTTCTTTCTTGTTACAAATGTACCAAGGATCGATCAATTTAATCCAACATTTTAGGTCAGTTGAATATTTGAAAACTTGGTTATTTTCCAAATATATGAGCACTGAACCATTGTTCTTATCCAAAACGATTTCCAAAATATTTGGAACTTTAACAAACTTACTTTTTTTCCTCTTGTCTTCCTGATCTATTATGTAACTGAATTGGTTTAATATTGTGGATACACTCACATTGTGCAAGACTTTGCATCTCTTATTAACATCCCAAGAATTGATCAACCCGTTATTTGTTAAACACAGCACGTAGTTCTGACAACAAGTTAAGCATGCCACTGGAGATCCAAGTTGGATCGATGGGGATAGCAATAACCCATTGGCAGAGTATAATTTCACAATTCCTGTCTCTGTGGCTAAGCACCAAAATTTGTCTTCAAACCCAACGGCATGTGTCACTTTGTCTTTTTCAAATATTTCAAATCTACGTTTTCCATTCGCATCGTTGCTGATTATTCTAGTCAATTTGCTGAAATCATCATGATCTTCCTCGTCATAAAAATTGTAATAGTTATCTTCATCGTGATCATTAAAATTCCTAATTTCAATGACTGATCTCTTATTTGGATTTAGGCTATTGGATGAGAGATTAACAATAACTGAAGGCTGTGATCTTAAATCATTGAATACTGTGTTAGGTAACAATACTGTCTTGTTAACATATTCAGGATATGCCACTTGTTTGAGACGTTTCGAGGGATTCTTCGTGGCTATCTTCTTAGGCTTTTTCATTATGTGCTCGATAGTGTCAATATCATCATCGTCCGATTCTTCGAACAGGGCCTCTTGTATGAATTTATTTCTTAACCCAGAAACTGCCGTTTCTATTCCTAATCTTGGTAATTGATAGGAAGTTGACGAAATTAATTCTTTGGCTAGATTTTTTTGCATCTTCTTGGATTGTGCAGCAGATGAGATTAATGTTGCCCTCATTTTTTCTGCTGAAGCTGATGAGGTACTAGAAGATGTTGCTGAAATGAGCATTGGTGCAACTCTTTTCTTTCCTGTCTTAGTTAAAGTGATTTTTTGATTGGTAAGTCTACTCAAAACCTTCTTCGGTGTTACTGCCTTCTCTTGAACTGCCGGTTGCGAAGGAATATCAGAAGATGGAGGAGTAGGTGTCAACCTTGGTGATGGTTTTGAGACACTTACTACTGGTAATACTGAAGAAGATGCCTTAGCTTCTGAAACACCCATTAATCTGTCCATATGTGACTCCTTTTCCTTCTCAAGAAATTTTTTCAGCTCTTCTTCCATTATAAGTTCTTCGACACTTTCAGGTAAAATCAAACCTTCTGAACCGGTTCCATAACGATTAAGTTGTGTATCATTCTTCTCTAACGGAACTTCTATACCCAATTCGTTTTTCTCAAAAGATGCAACTGTTATTGTTCCATCCAATGAGCTCAAGTATAGATAGTGACCATTTGGGGACCAGCACAAATCCGTAATAGTCTTATAACAAATTTCATCAGCCACCACAATAGGTCTGGAACGATAAGTGTTCCAAATTGCCAACTTCTTGTCCTGACCGGCAGTAGCAAGAACTGTTGACAATTGTGGTTCTGCATCATTTTTATCCTTAATCTCGTATAACCGTGGTGAAAAACTGACAACCTCACATGGTGACTCGTGTCCAATCAAGCTTATATCACTGTCCCATGTTCCTCTATTGATAATTGCCACGCTTGATACAGGGCCATTCTTAGCGTTTGGTACAGCAATGTGCTGTCCATCTGGAGACCATGACGACCTTCTAAAATAAGTTGTCAATGGTGATTTTTTAAAAGGATCAGTAACAATATGTTCAATTGAAAAAGTCATATCTGTAGTGGATGTCCTATGGTATCTGAATATTCTCACAGTTCTATCATCAGAAGCTGTCATGAAATATTTATTTGCAGGATCAAAAACAATTCCCTTCACGTGTGACTGATGAATATCATATCTTTTTATTTTCTCAAAAGTATTACCGTTCCAGATGATTATAGATCTATCCAACCCCACAGTCACCAAGATAGAAGAGTCTGGTGCCCATGCCATATCTTGGATATCGTTATCATGTGCAACCAATCTTTTTCTGGCAACCCAGTGTTCCATATCTGCCTCTTGCTCACCAAATGCTTTAGGACGTGCTGAAGCTTCTTCGTCTTTCTCCCAAATCAATAAGATTCTATCATCTGACCCTGAGGCCAAAAACCTTCCTGAAGGAGAGAACCTCACACATGTAACAGCACCCGTGTGACGCCCCATTGAACATAATGGTCTACATAATGACTTGTCTGGAAGTAAATCTTCCAGTGGTGAGATCTTGGGCTTCTCCAGTGTTTTTCTTTTCTTATTTGGCTGCTTGTTCAAATCATCATCTCCTGAGATCGATGTAAACTTGGATATTGTATCAGTGGACCATATCCTGATTTTCCCATCCAATCCTCCAGAGGCCAATCTTGATCCATCGTGGCTGACTGTCACCGAGTATATTTCAAATTTTCTGTTCTCCTCTATATTTAAAAACTGAAGTTAGTCTTGAGTCTTTCAGCCCAATTGGGTTCTATGTGGATACTTACCTGTATGTGTGAGCCATGGAAGCTTCAAAATATGCATATCGATAGGTTACAGTTTATCTTGTTTACAGTCTCAACTAATACGAAGTCTTATTATGGTTTATTTTTTTTTCGATTTGAGCTTTTTTTTTTTTGACAAAATTATCGAAGGCATCTCACACAATAAATACAATAAATCTTTTAAGTATATAACTATATATTAATGCAAATAAACGTAATTTAAAAAGACTCCAGCCTAGTCACAGTTGTTCTTCTTCCTGTTGGGTGCAGTTCAGCACCCCTTGCATCCATAAAGCTTGGAGTTGTGGCTACTGGGTCTGCAGAAATGTTTGTATAATCACCCTCATCCAATTCACTATCCAAAGAATCTATATCGTTACGTGTAGTGTTAGATGGGGACATTTCTCTTGAGCTTGGAACATGTTCATAGTTCTGTCTGTTCTGACCAACAGTAAAGGTTATATTTTCAGGTTGACCTCTTTGATGATAATGATCTTGTTGATCATTTTGTTGTGGGAGACGATTATCCATCCAACTGGTATGATCAACGGTACCACCAACATTGAAAAGACCAGCTCTTAAAGTTTTTACTCTGTTGAAAAGGTTCGTTCTAGTTCTGCTGTCAGATGTGTTCATCGTATTGACTCTACTTACACTTGAGTGACCATATTTTTCTTGCAATCTATCAATCAGTCTCATTTTGTCTGAAGGAAGAATGATAGCACGATCTAATGAGTAAGGAAGACCCCTGTGTCTCCCTCTTACCATCATGGCAATGATCACTAATTTTGATATGACACTGAATTGGGCAGAAAATGATGTTGAAGTATTAGGGTATCCTAATGACAAGCCAACAGTACCATAAGCAGACACAATCTCAAATAAAATTTGGAAAATGGAAAAACTTACTTCATTTTTTTCTATTTTAGAACCATCTGCTATGCAAATAATAAATAAACCTAAGAAAATGAACCACAAATCGAAAGACAATTGATTTCTCAAATGAGTGGCCACAAAAGTCTTCGGAGTTTTCTCTGGATCTTCATTCTCGTGAGATCCACCATATATACCTAATGATTGCTCTTCATAGACATTGGTTCTTCTAATGGAAATAGCCAATGGTAAAACTGATATATACATCATTAACATATAACTCACTTGAACTGAGGGATGCAACTTTGACAAGTCAATAACAGCAAAGCCAGCAGTTCTTGTACTAAAAGCTTGGAAAAGTCCGTCTAAGATTCTGTAACCAACTGGTATTGAAGTCAAAGCTTTATTTTTTAAGTCCAAAATTATAAATAACACCAAATCAACAGCATTCAAAGCTACCAATATGAAAAATAACCACCATGTAGGTACTGAAGGAAACAACAATGTGAAACAACGTCTTGGGTGATCCAACAAGAATCCTAAAGATTCCTTAAATAATGAAAGCTGTTTCGAAACTTTGAACAATAGCCAAATAATAAATCTTAAAAAAACAGGAAATCCTGTGTTACCAATAATGATGAAAAACCCTGAGATCAACAAGATGTAAGCGTTTTGATAAAATGGGTACATTGAGTCGGGATTAAGTGTATATCCTAAATCGTTGAAAACACTAGCTGGAGTGAAAAAGCCCCACCATGTAGGAGAGAATCCGTCTTCCCTCATGACACCAGAGTAATACTTCATCTTAAGAATAAATGGTAAATAACATATTATAGCGATGACGTGAAACCCAAAGTAATAAATTACAACAATTTTTGAAAGTAATTTCACCGCACGGTATTCAACACCACCTAACTCTTCTTTTTGTTCGTCTGTTAAAGCAACAAAAGTAGAATTTCTTGCAACGGTTGGAGTCCACGATAAATAGTTTCCAGACATTGCATTACGAGAGACTGATCTGCTTAAATCATTTTCTTCATCATCATCATCGTCAAATACAGAAGAAGAATAACGTCTCATATGTCTTCTCTTTTTCCCCTTTCTTGATCTGAAAATTCTATCAAAGGTTGGAGATTTTGCAAGCATAGATGGTCTTCTCAATGGATTAACATCAAGGGTATTGGCACGTTTATTATATTTCAAACCACCTGTCTGATCCGATGAAGGTATAGCAAGATTTGTCTGGGCTTTTGAAAGTCGGTAGTCTTCTTCATTATCTGCAGAACCATCACTTTGATCGTCACTGTTGCCAGAACCATCTTCACCATCTGTCAAGGCATTCTCATCAGACCTTCCTCTTATTTTATTCCAAGACGGCATAATACTTCCAGACTTGGTTCTTGATTTTGATGGAGGTAACGGGACCTTGAATTGAATCATGGATTTTCTTCTCTCTGGTGCATTCATTTCGACATCATCAATGTTTTCGTCGAGATCCAGATCATACTTAAATTTTTTGATATGGTGCTTCTTATGACGATGACCAATTTTCTTCTTTCGTCTTCTTTCTCTTTCCAGTGGCCCACTTATAACTAACGCTGGTCCGTTTTCATCGTTATCATTATCAGGATGATGAAGTTTATGGTTGTTTTGCATCATGGCAATTGACATGTACATATCCTGTGGCTCAATATCCTTCAGTCTCTTATTAGGATGCGGCAAATCCTCTGCAAATTTAATGTCCTTAGCATTTTCATGTTGCAGACTATCCGACAAATTCCCCTTAAATGCATCTGGTTCTGAGTCACTTGGCTCACTCATGTGGGGCACATCATTGTAGCTATCTTTTGAATGTATATCACTGTCAACTCTTGAGACCACTCTCTGGGGTGCCAAATTATTATGATATTCTATATTTTCATTGTTGTTATTTTTGTGATTATCCATAGATTCTGGCGAGTCTGATGAGTATAACTCTTTGTTTGTTTCAGCACTCGAAGGAGAACCTTGATCACCATTTTCCAGATGTGGCAGATAGTTGTAGAAATCTGCACTTGAAGTGAATCCCGACCTTTGGCCACCTATTGTTCTAGAATTTGAAGAAGCCAGTCTCGGAAGTTTTTCATTAGTGTGTTGAGAATTTATTGCCAGCAACGTGGCCGTCCTTCTCATCTTATGATTCAATTTTGACGTTGCTTTGATATCATCAAAATGTCTTTCAAACCAATATAACCTCAATAGCAAAATAGATCCATGAATAAATATAGGAGTACTTAAAAAGCACATAACGTAAATGACAATTTGCTGGTATAATGATAGATCATTGAGGTTGACTGTATTTAGCCCTGCCTGAGTGGCTGCTCCTGAAGCCAAAAACAACGCATCTATATAAGGGATGTTCCTTTGTGGATATATGAGGATGGAACCTATAATGGCACTCATAGTGATATAGGCATAATGAGCATATATGAATGAAGGAAACATTTTCACCATATATGGACCAATCTTTTCCTCAGCTACTGCTATTTTATTTCTAATTCTAAAACCAATAGTACCATTTTTCCTTTTTGAAATCCTATATTTTTGTCGTATATCGACCCATGGCTTGAGTAGATGCATAGTGCAAGAATATACTGTTCACTTGAACAGATCTTCTATAGTTGTTTTGAAGTTTCAGAGGTTTTCACTAATGTCAAAACTAAAAAGAATTTTTTTTTTTTGATGTTTTTTTTTTTCTTAGCTTTTTTTTTTTGTTATTTTACTTGATGGAATTCAGATTATAGAAGTTTTAAGTATTATAAGAAGAATGGCACTGTTACTTTACGATAAGAAGAAGCTCCGAACCGAGTATGAATTACTATATTTAATCTATCATAGAAACAAAAATCAACATGGTTGTACCAGCTGGTTCAAATATTTAAACATGTTAATACGACATTTAAGAAAACTTTTGATGTCAGACTCTGTTAAGCTTCAAAAACTGAGTTTTCGTCACTTAAATAAGCATGTTATTCCAAAACTGTATTATGCTTTTAACGGGATTATTGCACAGGGTCAGTTCATAACCTTAGGACTTTCGCTAGTAGGAAGTTTAGCTAAGGTTTATTCAATAACTTGTATCTTGGACGAAGAAAAGCCTATGCTGATACCTCCCAATGTCGTACAGCAATCATCAGCAGATGCTGATCAAGATGTTGGAGAGGAAGTTGATCTTGGGGAGTTAGTAGAACTCAAGAAAAGAGCTGCTACTGAGCCTATCGAGGAAAGGGTGCCGAAGAAGAATAAGGCATCACATCAAAAAACTGAAAACGTAACTTTTACAAGAGAACTGGAGAAGAAAGATAAAAAGGACAAGAAAAAGAAAAAGAAGAAAAAGAGCCTGATTGATGATATTTTCGGATAGAAAATGATGTTTGGTAATTATTGAGCTGGGATCGTAACAGTATTTTTCTAAGTTTATATAAAGCGATGAGCCTCGCTACAATTCTACACTTTCACTAGCTTTCAAAAATTTTAAATGGTATTTATTTTTAATTTATGATATTTTTTGCCCAGGTAGGGTGGATAAAACTTGTCTTGTGAATTTCAGAATTGTAGTATCTGAATATCTTACTTTCTTCTTTTTCACTCAATGATCTTATTGGTGTAGTAACATCAAACTTTTTACTACAGCACATCAATCCCAATTGACCCGAGGTGTAAGTTGGTATGGTGACATATGCATATTCTACTAATGGGAAAACCTGTTTGCAGATGGTTTTCAATTCAGCTAATTTGTTGATTTCCAACCAACAATTCTCAGATGCCTGAGTTATTACAATACCATCATCATTTAGAGCATTGTACAACAATTCAAAGTAATGTTTTTGAAAAAAAGCTTCTGCTGGACCCTCGGGATCAGATGAGTCTGTAATGATAACATCATATTTCTCCTTTGATAAAAGTTTGATATCCTCCAAATATTTGAAACCATCCCCTAGAACCAAGTTGACCTTCTCATGCTCAAACCCCTTTGCCATATTTGGTAAGTATTCTTTACTCAATCTTATAACTGTTTCGTCTATTTCAACTAAGGTAACACTGTCCACCTTACCGTGTTTAACTACTTCTCTCAAGACACCACCGTCACCTCCTCCAATTACCAACACTCTCTTAGGGTTTGGGTGAGCAAACAATGGTATATGAGTTATCAGCTCTTGATACAGAAATTCGTCTCTTTCGGTACACTGGACAATTCCATCTAAAACGAGTACGTTCCCATAATCAGTAGATTTGAAAACTAAGACGTCTTGAAATGCAGATTTTTCAGTATGTAATATCTTATCAACTTTCAAACAAAACGCCTGTCCTGGAAAATATTTATCAGATACTTCCCTGAACCAGCCATCTTTTATCGTAGGATGTGTGATTGTTGTAGACATACTTAAGCTATAAGTTTTTAGTTCACTAGATAATTTCTTCTCATTTTTTTTTTTTTTTTTCATCAAAGGAAAATTTGCATGGAAATTTATTTAAGCATATAAGAAAATAAACGTATTAAGGGGTAAGAGTATGTTGATTCACTTTTTTTTGTGTTTAGTCAGGATATTTGGAAATGAGCCAATTTATGCTCTCCTGACTTTGAAATTTCGAACAATAGTATTCTCTCTCAGAAAATTTTGACTTTATGTCTGGAAGAATTTAAATAAATTATAATTGACAAAAAGAAAAATAGGGAATCGCTGAGATTTTAAAATTTAACAGTTATTTACAATCACTTTCTCAACATTGGAGAATATTTGACAGGCATTACAGACATCATCAAACATGAAATCAGAAATCAAAGTGAGTGAGATCATCGAACTTACATTGAAGCCATCTAGTCATATAAATCTCCTGATGAATTTCAATAAGCCCTTTTAGATGAAGAAAAGAATGACAAGCAGGACATAGGAACCAGACAGTCCCGAGTCTAAAGAATGATTAGGGAGTTGAGCTGAGATTTTAAACAAATTTGTTATATGGGTGTTATCCATGTTTAAGCGATAACATGAATTTACCCCCCCAAACTCATCAAGAGAGTATGAAATTGAGAATTTTATGGTATCAAAGGGTAATTACAGCACCCTAGAAGCTTCTTAGAAAAGCCAGCTTTAGAATGTCTACTTGACTAGTAACCAATAATTCAACAATTTTTAAACAATGCACAAAATAACCATTTTGTAATTCAGGCGGTGTAACGATGCAAGCCAATTTTTTTGAACATATCTTTTAAGATTGGCCTCACCAATTAAAGGTGTTCGGATGTATGGCCGAGAGGTCTAAGGCGTTTGACTCAAGCTTAGCGAGTTCCTTCGGGTTCTCTGTGCGATCAAATCTCGAAAGAGGCAGGAGTTCGAACCTCCTTGCATCCAATATATTTGTGAGCTTTCAAAATTGCTTGCACCTTTATTTTTTTTTTCATTTTTCAGAGATTTTTTTTTGTCCGTTGGAAATCAGAGAATACCCCCAATACCAATTTTATTCAGGAAAAGTGAAGATGCCCCTCAAGACTGAAAGTTGATATATATTGATGTCAGGCTATAACCAGGAACGGGTTTGAACGAAAATGTTCTCAGTCTTTTGCTTTTGTTCTAACATTGTACTATAGAGTTTGACAAATACTAATTTGTGCCATAGAAGCAGCCCCATTATGCAGATGATCTAGGTATAAGCTAAGTGATAAAGCAAAGGTTACTACCCTTAGATTTGACGTTATAATGAAAGATCCTACTTGATAATTAATGTTTGGTTAAGACTCTCTGAAGGTCTTTAATTTATTAGTTCTCAGCATTTTTTTAAAAATTCAAGGTATCCGAGCTACCAGGACTCCTCTGTCACTTGAAAATGCTTTTGGGGCTTTGTAGTAATTGATAGCTTTAGGAATGCTAAAAGAGTCACAGTCTTGACCCCAACTCAACAAAATATAACTTTCTAAAAAAATTCTTCAACTCGAACTCAAGTTTTTCAAAAAGATTACATTACATTGAAAATGCCCCAGATGTGATGGAGAGCCAAAAAATCTTTTAGTTAGTTATAATTATAGGCTATGGAAATTCAATAAAGCCTATTAAATATCTGTTCAATATACATTTGCTAAGTTAGTTTTGATATAGCTATGAGACTGAGCCGAGAAACCCCATTCATTGTTTCTCCGAACATAAAGCTTACCTCTTTAAACAGAAGTCGATTTCTTACTAGTCTCTTAATTGGAGGAAACTGTTCAATAATTGGATGAAAATGTTCAAGAAGAAAAGGGGAGATGCAGAAGCGAGAAAGGGGATAAAAAAACAATTAACAAAAAGTCTATTAAATAGTTGGAACAAATTAGATTGGAAAGAGAGAAATTTGTCAGAAGAGAAGAGGTTTGCCAAAGTTACTTATCAAATTAAGCTATTATTATAAGGGCTCTGATAACTAGTTCGGTTGCAACAGAAAGTTCTATCCATTCAAAAATAGAGATTCTCCAACAAGACCTAGCCCTAACGAATAATGGTTCAAAATTGATAAGTGATAGTAATAAGGAACAAAGCGAATGGAGAAACGTTTTGATCACGCAAGTTTGAAACAAAATACCACAGGTGTATTTAAAAGTCCTTCATTGTTCGTTATTATCGGTAACGTCTTCTCATTGGACTCAGGACTTCCATAATTTTGATATTAACTTAAAGACCGACCAATGTTCAATTTCAGAAGATACATATTCAACTATTCAGACTTTTCATTAAAATATTAAAGGTTTTAAAATATTACCCGATAGGGAAATCTGAGATTTGCGGCCATTATATGTTTATAATTTTCCCTTTCCGATGTCATAGTTGCTTCGGTGGCGCAGTTGGCTAGCGCATCAGTCTCATAATCTGGAGGTCGCGAGTTCGAGCCTCGCTCGGAGCAGTTATATTTTTTGACTTTTTTTTTCGAAAATTTTCAAAAAGCACAGAAAGTTTGTGAGTGACATGACATTGAAGTTGTAGTTGTGAATGAAGTTCCAGAGTTATGATTTATTTTTTTTGTTTCCAAGTGGCCAGCACTTTTGAGAATAATGAAGTACAAATCAGATTTATAAACGACCCCCAAATTCAATTGCGAGAAGGAAAAAAAAAAAAAAACACAAAAAATGAGAAAAAATGAAAAATCAATAAATCTGCTGATAGTATATAATCACAAGAAACAAAAATAAGTTATGGCAGAAATTGAATCAGTTCTTCTTATCGGTGGGTCAGGATTTCTTGGTTTACATTTAATACAGCAATTCTATTTGCTTGAGCCTAGACCAAAGATCAGTGTTTTTGATGTAAGACCATTACCTGAAAAACTTTCCAATTACTTCACTTTTGATCCCGAAGAAATTACTTTCTTTCAAGGAGATTTAACTTCTGCTGATGATGTCAATGAAGCTATAAAGAAATCAAGTTGCAATGTTGTTGTTCATTCAGCTTCTCCAATGCATGGATTGGCTCAAGAGATTTACGAGAAAGTTAACGTTCTAGGTACTGAAAACGTAGTTAAATGTTGTCAACAACAAAACATCAAAGCTTTCGTGTACACTTCAAGTGCGGGAGTTATTTTCAATGGTCAAGATATCCACAATGCTGATGAATCATGGCCAATACCAGAAGTTCCAATGGATGGTTACAATGATACAAAAGCTAGAGCAGAAAAATTTGTATTAGACTCAAATGATTTTTCAACTGGATTCTTAACTGTGGCCTTGAGACCAGCTGGTATATTTGGTCCAGGTGATCGTCAATTAGTTCCAGGATTGAGATCTGTTGCTAAATTAGGACAGTCAAAGTTCCAAATTGGTGATAATAATAACTTATTTGACTGGACATATGCCGGAAATGTAGCTGATGCCCATGTTTTGGCCCTGCAAAAATTGTTAAACCCAACAACATCTAGAGATGTTGGTGGTGAAAAATTCTTCATAACAAATGATACTCCATCCTATTTTTGGACTTTAGCTCGTACTGTATGGAAAGCAGACGGTCACATTGATAAAAGGAACATCGTCTTATCAAGGCCAGTTGCTTTGGCAGTAAGTTATTTGTCAGAATCTTTTGCCAAGATGGTAGGTAAGGAACCAGGGTTGACACCTTTCAGAGTTAAGGTTGTATGCGCTTTCCGTTATCACAATATTTCAAAAGCTAAAAAGGTCCTTGGTTATAAACCTCTGGTCAGTTTGGAAGAAGGAATTAAATATACCCTTTCATGGATGGATGAAAGTTCTTAAGATTTATTTAATCTTTAACAGCAAATCTCACAGAATATATTATAAGTTACACAGTTCAATAAATCAAATAGACAACCAAATTTACCATTAGAATTGCGTAAATGAAACTTTGGTAGACACTTGAAACTGGTGATAAAGACTCTTCTTCACATGTGGTGGAATTCGCAATAGTTACATTTGACTTGTTCCCCTTAAAATTTGTAGCATCATCAAAGTCTTCGGTTATATTATTTTTGATTCTTGAGCTCAAGACAATAGGACCAGGAACTTTCGATTTCACATTAACTCTTTCATTTGATGAACTTTTTTTCTCAGAGGATGAAACGCCAACTACAGACTTCACTCTTTCTTCCACTTTGGCTGTGGGCTTCCTTGAACCTGCCCTAAAAGTCTTTCTTGAGATCTTGGCCTCAGCCTTATCAGACTTTTTGAATGGTAAGCCACACGCGTTAACTTCACTAAGGCTTTCACAATCTGTGATTAACTGATCGAGGAAACTTGCTGAGGGACTTTTTCTGCATAACCCAAAACAACGTTGGTCCATTGACTGTAACGCACAACATTCGCATGCTAAATCGTCTGGTTTGCAAACATCTAATTTGGAAAGAACATCGTTTGCACATGTAGTCAATTGGGTAAGTTGTTCAGCTGGCTGATCGAGTCAAAAAGTGAATGTTAGTACTATGTCTCTCTTTCCAAGGCTGGTATTTAGTAGAAATCTTACACAATCATCATAAATTTTGCTATTTGGATTAACATAACTGCCAAACTCCGTTTCTTTTTCTCTTGCTGCCGCTGCCAAAGAAACGAACACCAAAGGGATTAGTGCCTAGAAAGTTCCGATCTTCATTTTTGGTAAGAAAAGGGGTTTGAGATCTATTAGAAGTTTAGTCATTTGAACCATAAAAGAAAAGAAAAAATTAGGGGTCTTTACAGTTAACGGCAAAATAAATTTAAATTGAGTCTCTGCAGCACTACCTTTTTTTAAGGAAGTGAATTGTGATCCTGAAGAGGGAAATGTTAGGAAACTTAAAAGGGTCACAAAATTAAGTTGCAATAATGCATTGTTCTATATTAATCATCATCACATAAAATACATACTTTATTATTCCCTCCTAATCCCAGCAAACAGTGACCATGGTACCCATGTCCACATTTAAAAATTGTGACAGAGTTACTATCAGAGTCTTCGAGATCAATCTCCTCATTCAACTTTAATAACTGGTTATCCCTCCAACTATCATATACGTCATTGCTAATATATGAACCCCATAAGGCTTTACCACAGGCATCACATTCAGATTTCTTGGAAGTCAATCCTTTCAATTTCAATAAGTTTAACATTTCAAACTCGCTGAATATTCTAGAAGTCACTAGTCCCAAAATAGTCTTTTGCAAAACCGTGTCATGTTTGTAAGAAACAAATATTTCATTCAAAATCATCCTCAGATCAGATAACTTTGTAGAATCATGAGGAGAAGCAGCTGAATCATTCAAAAACTCATTAAAGACATTGAAAAATGAAAGCTTTTTCGGTTGAATTGTCTTAACAGAAGAACTATCGCTATGATTCCAATCCAGTGAAATATCATCAGCGGACCTCGAATTGATTAAGTTTGCGAAAAGATCTTGCACCAACCTCTTGATATTATCTAGTATATAGCTTTCATCTCTCGTTAAGTCTTTCCCCGACAACTCCGTATTCACTGCTTTCAAAAGATCAACCGTAGACTCTACTAAGGTAAGCCACAGCCACTCATTCAGACTCAAAGTATCATTGGCATATTTATTGTCCATGTCATAATCACATACTTTTATTCCCATAAATAGATATTTCCATAATTCCTCTTCGATTTCTGTAAACATTTCAAAGGGACTTTCACGTTTCAAAATCTTGAGAATGTCTTCCTTAACGGTAGACATGTACTTTGACAATTCATCAATACAAGCACCATATTGCTTAGTATTCTCTAGAAGAAGAATGACACTATCAATGGCACCATTTTCCCTTAAAAATGGAATTAACTCTTTTATTTGATGATCAGAATCGACATCATGCAAGAATGAAAATGCGGTCTGTTTATCAAATTTTGACAACATTTTTACATATTTGATTTTCAATTGTTGCTGTAATGAAGTAGTAGCCCCATGAAGAGAATGCTCTTGGAATAAAATTTTTAAATATTCATAGCAGAAGCCGTCATTTTCGATTTTTAAGATTTCTCCGTTGATTTCGGGACAAAATTTTGAAAAAAGACGTATCATCTCACCCATATCATCTGCAACAAGAGAAACAAAATGTTTCATTATGAATTCTTCAACTTGTTTTCTCTCCGATTGATTCGACTTTGTTAGTTCAAAACACTTACGTACGATATCAGAATCTTTTTCATAAGTGGGTAGCTTTTTATGCAAGACTTCGTTTTCAAGCTGACTTCTTTCTTTGTTTGCTAGCCATATCTCTAAAACCTTGTGAAATTTTTGCTCAGATCTATAAACATTGAACAAAACGTCGTAGAAACCAGCTTTTTCAAAAAAATAAATGTGGTCATCAACATTCAATGGGTGGTATACGGATAGTAAACTTTGAAGACTAAGTTCGCAGTCTTCTTTTAAATTTGCATCTGGGAAAGAACAAAGAGTTTCAATCAACTCTTCACAAGTGGAATCCGAAAGATGTATAAATTGGAAAAATTTTGGGTAGTTTCTAGCGACAAAAATCGACAAGTAGGTAATGTCTAACTCGGAAAACTCCAAATTGTTGGATTTGAAAACATCAAATAATATCCCTATTATGTACTGTCTTGTGGCTTTGAGCTCAAAATCAGAGGTTGAGCCTTCATATTCAGGACCATCTTCATTCAACAATTCATCTTCAAAAATCTCATTCAAAGCACCTAGAGTTTCGAAACAGTTGAATTTTAGTAATAAAAACAAATATGGAAATGCAGGCTCACGATGGATATCCTTGACAACATGGATTTTGGAGCCCCCCTTAGGCCATGCCAAAGATGCACCATTGAACAACACGTAATACAAGTTCATTTTAGCACTTCGAAGTTTCTCAAAATCTATTAAACGTTCCGTAGGGTATTGCCTCCCAGTTAAAATGTAACTGAGATACCCGAAAACTTTACTCAGTTCGACTCGCAACAATTGCTTTTCATCCGATTCTTGATCAACATCATTATACTTCACAATTGTGTTTATGAAATCAAAAAAAGGTGTAACATAATCACCAAGCAATACATTCCAAATAAAAACTAAAGAGTCACGGAGGTGAAATTCTTCACAAAGTGATACAGTTAAATCAATATCCAAACTTGTGATGTCCAATAAGCAGATCAACTCCTCAAGTTGATCTCCTCTTCCACTTGAAGCGAAATGTTTCACAAGCAGTTTCAAAATCGTTGGTGTCAATTTGACAATTTGTTCCCTTAATACAAAGCCTTTTAAAATGTCAAAAAAAACTTCCAGGGCGTCGGCATCATTAAAATGTTCAAAAGCGGAATCCAACCGTTCAAGTCCAATTTCACCATCAAAATCAACATATATTTGAAAATAGAGGTGTAAGAAATCATTCAAAAGGTTTGGATTCATTTCATAATTTTCATCCAAATTTTTAAAAATATAGTCCAAGCTAGCACTCATCAACTGGAGAACATTGTTGAGAAGGACATCTTTCCTTTCAGATACAGTATGTGGCAATCCATATATTATTAAATCTTCATCATCATCCAAATAAAATTTTCTTGCCCTTTTCAAAGCTCCAAGATAATCACCTTCTTTGATTATCTCTGTTAAATTATCTGCCCAATTACTCAACGAAGTCACAAACAATCCGCCATCTGAAAGTATGAAAATCTTACTTTTCAAAGATATGAATGAGTTTGCAAAACTATTTTCAAAGAGATCTCTGTCAAAGAGCTCTAAAGAACAAATATGTTTCCCCAATAAATCCACAGAACTTAATACCTGCATACTAGCTTCACTTATTAAAAGTAATCTATTACCATTTGTCAATGCAGCTATTATCTTACTATTTAACCATTGTATGGCAACAATGCCTTCCCTTCCTATCCATCTTTTCTTATTCACAAATTTCACAAACACACTTTCTTCATTTGTTTCTCGGTTTTTCATCACTTCATGATTTATTTCAAATACAGTCATAACATTGGTCCAGCAGTAGCATAACTTCAGAGGACTAGACTTAGAACCAGGCAAAGCTAAAGCCGGTAGCCAAGAAATGGCTGCAGTTATTGGTGAAGTCTTGGATATGCCACTAGGTCTTCCAACTTTGAAATGGGTTTGCATTTGCGGGTAAATTGATATAACAATGAGAGCATGAGGTGTAATGATTGCTGTGAGCCCAATTGAGTCCGTCGCTTCCACTGAAGTACCTAGGGGTAAAATCTTTGATGCTAGGATGGGTGCTTTAGATTCCATATCATATGAGTATTTACCTATTATTTTCCTACTTATGACATGATACCCTAAAACATTTCTATAGCCATTATGATAGCATAACAATCCCCTATTATCAGCTGATATCAAAGCTGTATGTCTTTTACCTATGAAATTTATATGGTGAATTTTAGATCCAGCTAAATGGCCCTCTTTAGTTCCCTTTGCCAAATCCCGTTGCTCCAATCCTGGGATGGATAAGATGACATTACTTGGTTTTCGTGTATCCCACACAAAAATGGAGCCATTCTCAAAACCAGCTGCAATGTACGTAGAATCTGCAGATACTGATAATGCGGTGATTGAACCAGATTCCAAGCTTCTCTTTTCTTGAAACACCGTTTGGGAATTTTGATGAAAATCAAAAGTTAAAATATGGCCTTTTGAAGTACCCAAGGCTATGAAATCCCCAACAGACAAAGCAGTGAGTACTCCGTACTGATATTGGAATTGATTAGAAGTCACCAAGTTGGATATACTTTTCAATTTTAATACTTTGATAGCACTTTCTTTGTCTCTGCTTGAAAGTGTTTCTTCCAATTCCCCATTTTCAACATTTGAAGGTGCTCGATAAATCAACTGACTGATACGTGAGGTGATTCTCTCATCTAATTTTCGCCTGCTCGGGCTCGAATTACGAACGTCATTATTTGAATTGTCCTGAACTGGGGTTTCCTGGTAATGGTTCAAATTGGTGCCATCTTCCAATAACTTTATTTGATTATCTGTGGGCACCATTGACGTATCCACACTATCCGAACCATCAGAATTATAATTATTTTCCATATTTCAAATGGAAACCAAAGAGATTAAAGAACCAGACTTGTAGTGTTCCAATTCTACTCAATTCTTAGATATAAAGATGATTTTATTTTTTATTTTTTATTTTTCTCATTAAAATATTTCGAGGGGGCACGACTCCAATTTTATAACAAGCTAGGAGAGTACATAAATAGAGGAAGAGCTATACGTATAAGGCTATATGGCAATATCAATTAGCGCATATATGACGTCTAAAATAATGATGAATTTAGACAAGTTTTTGTTTAACGAAAAATCCCTTCAAATGGTACATTTGATATAATCCAACACCAACCAAGATGAGAACTTGGATGATGGTATATTGAACAGCTTTTGAGTTTACTCTCTCACTGATATCCCTGAACTCTGTTTCTCTTTCTCTGATCAACAATTCCTCGTTCTTTATGGTTTCCAATTTTCTGTTTAATGATTTTATCAGTTCGTTCAAAGTTTGAACTTGTTTTGTTTTCTTACTATCCAATATCGAGTCATCACCAACTTCCACATCAAAGGATATCTTGGTATTAATTTTGGCAAACCATCCACCAAATTGAGGTTGCAAGCAAATTCTATGTTCACCACTGTCCAAAGCTGTGAAAGTGAAATCTCCAGTTGATGGACCTTTTTGGTTGACGACTCTATGGTCATTGTCGAACACTTCTTCGATATATACATTGACACCTAATTTATCATTGTTGAAACTTCCCTCTGTACCAGAAGGTTCAACTTTATATTTTCCAACAAGTAAAGTTCCTTCAACTAATTCCTTGTAAAAACATTTCTTTTCACCCCCATCCAAATAAAAGTGGAAAGCTGCCACTTGGGATATAAACAAGGCAATGAAGATAGAGATTGAAACTTTCATCTTGTCAATATGATGTTGCTATTGTATGATTGAAGATTATTGTTTGTTGTTCAATTTTTTTTTTTTTTTTTCATTGAATTTTTCTATGATTTCACACACAAAAAAAAAAGCACTAAAAAAAAAAAAACTTCGACGCGTTGAAAGGAGAAGAAGAGGCAGAAGCAGAAGGTATTATATGAATTTGTCATTGTTGGACCCATTTGCCGTCCTGAAAGAGTTCCCGGAGAACTTGACCAATACTATAGGGCTTGGTGATCATACAACGTTTATTAAATACAACCACAGTGGTGATTATCTTGCTGCTGGTCTTCATAATGGGGTAATAGCCATAATTGATTATGAGACTAACGGTGTGATAAAGCTTTTGAAAAATCAACATTCTAGAGCTATAACGGCATTGGATTGGTCTTCATGTGGTAGATATTTGTTGAGTTCTTCGAGAGACTGGAAATTGAATTTGTGGGATCTTTCAACCTGTGAGGTGATTAGATCGCTCACATTTGAAAGTGCTATTTGGCATTGTCTGTTGAATCCAAAAAATCATTTCCAGTTTACAGCTTCCATTTTCGAAGACAGCCCTGTGTTTGTAGATTGCTCAAATAAGGAAAACCCAGTGGTGCACCAGTTAGCCACTGTCGAACAAAAAGAAGATGATAAAGTAGATAAGAAACATTACACATTGGTTACAGCTTTCCATCCACAAGGAGACTTTATCATATCTGGAACTTCCAAAGGTATGCTCAATATCATTGACATATCGGATCTCAACATAGTGAAGTCATTCAAATTGACCAATTCCAATATAAAGAATATTGTGATATCTCCTAAAAACAACAAATTGGCAGTCAACTCTTCAGATCGTATCATCAGACAAATAAGCCTTCCGAATCTCCAGACCATCGACCGTGAAGAATGGGACGACTATTTTGAAGTGGAGCAGAAGTACCAAGATGTGGTCAATAGATTACAATGGAACTCAATAACTTTTAATTTCAATGGTGAATACCTTATAGCATCCACATTGGGATCGTCTCATGATATATATATGTGGGAAACCTCAATGGGTTCGTTGATAAAGATTCTCGAAGGGCCAAAAGAAGAATTGTACGATGTTGACTGGAATTACAAGAAATGTTGCATTGGGGCAACTGGTTTGGACACCGGTACCATATATGTTTGGTCTATTATAATAGCACCCAAATGGAGTGCATTGGCCCCTGATTTTGTGGAAGTTGAAGAGAACATCGACTATGAGGAAAAGGAAGACGAATTTGATATAGTCGATGAAAAGATAAAGACCAACGATGTGTATGATAATTCCAACGAAAAAGTTGATATATTGACTAAAGACCTTGTGGATGCCCGTGGATTATTAATAAGAGACTCCTTCGTGATACCCATAACTCTTGATGACGAGCTTCAAACACATGATATTGTCTTAACTGATGAAGAAGAATAAATAAGTATGTATTTTTAATGAACCATCCCCTTATAGTCGTGTTGCTGTAGCACAATTATTCCCCATTTGGGCAATTGAAGATCGGAAAGAGTAAAATTTAGACAAAAAAATATATTTTATATATAATAACGATAAAAAAAAAAAAGAGAATAATAAAAAAGAAGGTGCTTGATATAAAAAGTATTCTTATTCACACTTGAAGTCACAAAGAAAGATAACAATAGAAGCATCATAAAAACTGTTGTTATAATAATTGAGATGTCTTCAAGTAATAGACAAGATCATAGCAATACCAGCAATAACAGCAATGGTGATAATATTTTCCTCAATACACCTTCTTCTCCTTCAAGGTCGACATCAAGGCTAGAGCCGCCTTCTTTACAAAATACAACGATGAATCCACTATTAAGGTCGCCAACAACCCCGAGAAGGAAGAAAATAATTTACAGTGATAGGTTTATACCCAATAGAACAGGTGTAGACTTACAAGCTGCATTCAATTTGACTAATGATGAATCTCACTCTCGCAGCAGAATTAATGACTATGATGTTATCAACAGTGACGTACCAAATATACGAAATGACAATGAAGGAAGTCACTTGAATAACGGTAATAACAATAGCATCACCAATAATAATAGCACTCTGGGACGTACGAATAACGAGACTGAAATTGACTCTATACGGGAAGAAGAACTGAATAGAACTTTCAATACCGTTTTGAAAGCAGAGTTATTTGGTGATAATGTGCCTTCTGTTACGGCAAATCTTCAACAACCAGGGAGTAGCAGACCAACGACATCTGGTTCCAATATTTCAGCAAATTCAACACAACAGAGAACTCCACCTAGATCTACATCAAGTTTAAATGATCTTCTCAATAATACCACAACAGCAAATGTCACAAAGAATGCTACTACACCAAGACAAAATAGCAATCTTTTCACATACCAATCACCAACTAAGAGTAGGCCCACTTCATCTTCATTGGATATACATAACGAATTATATTCTCTTTCGCCAGTAAGAGCAGATTCTCAAAGATTGTTATTATCACCACAGAAAAAACCCAGAAACATTTCTAAAGTTCCATATAGAGTTTTAGATGCCCCTGAGTTGGCTGATGATTTCTATCTTAATTTGGTGGACTGGGGTTCAACAGATATCTTAGGAGTTGGTCTAGGATCATGTGTGTATCTTTGGAATGCAACAACTGGTTCAGTGAATAGGCTATGTGATTTAGGTGAGAATGATGCAGTAACAAGTATTTCCTGGATAGGTACTGGGAGCCATTTGGCTGTTGGAACAGGAAGTGGGTTAGTGGAGATTTGGGATGTGGCTACATCCAAATGTACTAGAACCATGACTGGTCATACAGCAAGAACTTCATCATTAGCATGGAATGAACATATATTGAGTTCTGGATCTAGGGATAGAAGTATTTTACATCGTGATGTGAGAGAAGCATCTCATTATATGAAGAAATTAGAGATTCACAAGCAAGAGGTTTGTGGTTTGAAATGGAATATTGAAGAAAACAAGTTAGCATCTGGAGGTAATGATAACAAGTTATACGTTTGGGACGGGTTATACGAGAAACCTTTACACAGATTTACGGAGCATACTGCTGCTGTAAAAGCTATAAGCTGGTCACCACACCAGAGAGGGATTTTGGCCTCTGGAGGTGGAACAGCCGACAGGCGAATCAAGATATGGAACACTACAAATGGTTCCAAATTATACGACATTGATACCGGTTCTCAAGTATGCAATCTTGCGTGGTCCAAGAATTCAAATGAGTTAGTATCGACGCATGGTTTCAGCAAGAACCAAATCATTGTTTGGAAATACCCTTCGATGCAACAGGTTGCATCTTTGATGGGGCATACATATAGAGTGTTGTACTTGGCGATGTCCCCGGATGGACAAACGGTGGTGACTGGAGCTGGCGATGAGACATTGAGATTTTGGAGTATTTTTGATAAGAATAAAAGCGAGAACGACCCTCCATCAGTCTTACTCGATGCTTTTATGCAATTAAGATAGAAAGAGGGTGACAATTTGTAAAACAGTTTTTTTGTATTTGTAATATAACACACGGCTTTATCGCGGAGGGATATTTTAATCATGCATTATGCTTTCCATTCTGTAAATGTCAAGAAAATAGTATAGTACTGGTTAACCGTCTTTGATTCGGAATTCAAAACCATTGATAACCGCGATGAATAATAATATAAGGGGGGTCGCGAAGTTCCGCAATTAAGTACCTGTAACGGTGCGAAACCTCTCAAAAACTGTACATTTTTTTTTATCGCCGTTTTTCGCTCGTTTTGGTGATTCATCGATTTTTTTCATACTGAAATTTTTTTTTTTTTTTGTCAAATCTTCCTCCACCTTTATTATATATAAAGAAGATAGAAAAACTCCAGGGGTTAATTAAATATCTTTCATATATCCAAAAACACCACAGAAACCAAATATGACTGTTGTAGATTTAACACACTTATTATCAGAGGAGTCGAACAGACGTCAAGAATCTTTATTGAAAGTAGCTTTCAAGTATTTTGCCGACCCAAATATGGTATTCCTTGGAGGTGGTTTACCAATGCCAGACTATTTTCCATGGGATAAGATCACTTCAGAATCTCCTTCAGTACCTTTTGCAAACGGTATTGGTGCTAAGCCAACTGAAGAAGATGTCAACAGATTTGAGATCACCAAGGAACCAACTAATGATTTGGATATTCCTTTAAAGACCTCTTTACAATATGGTCTTGCTACTGGCCATCCAAAACTTAGAGGTTTCTTGGAAGAACATACTAGACTCATCCATAACCCACCATATGAAGGATGGGGAGCCATTGCCACCGTTGGTAACACTCAAGCTTGGGATGCTGTCTTGAGAACCTTCTGTGACTCAGGAGATTCCATTTTGGTTGAACAATTCACCTTCCCTGCCTCCATGGAAGCTGCAAGATCCCAAAATGTCAAGACTGTTCCAATAGAGATGGACGAGTTTGGTATCCTTCCAGCAAAATTGGACGAACAATTATCTAAATGGGAGGGTAAGATGCCAAAATTATTATACACTATTCCAACTGGTCAAAACCCAACAGGTTCATGTTTAAGTGAAGAAAGAAGAGCACTGATTTTGAAACTTGCAAGCAAGTACGATTTCGTTGTCATTGAAGATGAACCTTACTATTTCTTACAAATGGAAAACTACACAGAAGATTCTTCAAAGAGAGATGCCTCCTCCGTTCACAACCATGAAGATTTCAAAAAATCCTTGATCAAATCCATGTTATCAATGGATACCGAAGGTAGAGTCTTGAGATTGGATTCTTTCTCAAAAGTCTTAGCTCCAGGTTCCAGATTTGGTTGGATCACTGGTCAAAATGCCATCTTGGAAAGATTCACTAGACTTCACGAAGTCACAGTGCAAACTCCTTCCGGGTTTTCACAATCTTTGATTATGGGTTTATTGTCAAGATGGGGTCAAGATGGTTACTTAGACTGGTTAATCGGTTTACGCCACGAATACACCACCAAGAGAGATACTGCTATCGATGCTGTCAAGAAATATTTCCCAACTGAAGTTACCACAGTTGTCCCTCCAGTCGCCGGTATGTTCTTCACCGTTTCCTTTGATGTTTCAAAACACCCTAAATTCCAAACTGAATTTGGTGGAGACGCCTTGAAAGCTGAGACAGCTATTTATGAAGCTGGTTTGAAAGCCGGTTGCTTGATGATTCCAGGTTCTTGGTTCTGCGTTGGTGATGCCCACGTCAACAAGTCCACTATTTTCTACAGAGGTACTTATGCTGCTGTCCCATTAGATAGATTAGTTGAAGGTTTGAAGAGATTCGGTGATGCCGTTAAAAAGGAATTCGAGTTATGAAGTCAATTCTCCGATATAAAATCTTGTATATTTAATATTAGAAATTCACTCTAAATTTTTCGGATGAGAACTTGTAAGCTTCCCAAGATATGGCTCCAAAAAAAAAAGTTTAAAACGAAAGCCAAAAAAAAAAAAAAAAATTACAAAAATTCCTTATCAGTAGAGAGACCTTTAAATAATAAGTACCCATTTCATCTTCACTGCAAAATAAATACCTAACTACAAGATGAAATTGAGTTCATGGATAATTTCAGGGTTCCTAGAGTTCCTAGCTTTCCATTCCTCGGAGTGCTTCCAATGGTTCAACATTTTGGAAGATTCTATTACCCCAGAAATTACCAAAATCCAGTTACAAAACTCTAATCGGTTGAAAACTTTTTCGAATAATTTATTCCATACTTGGGATTACATCAGCCATCCAAAATTTGATGGTTACACTGTGAGAATTAAAGAGACCAAGCCTGAGGCTCTTAACATTGACTCAGTCAAACAGTATTCTGGATATCTTGATATAGAAGAAGAAGATAAGCATTTTTTCTACTGGTTTTTCGAATCCAGGAACGATCCAGTTAACGATCCAGTGATCTTGTGGTTGAATGGAGGACCAGGTTGCTCGAGTATGACTGGGTTGTTTTTCGAATTGGGTCCTTCTTCCATCACCAAGGATTTGAAACCAAAGTATAACCCTAACTCATGGAATTCCAATGCTTCTGTTATTTTCTTAGAACAACCTGTCGGTGTGGGATACTCTTACTCATCTCAAGAAGTGTTTTCTACTCTGGCTGCTGCTAAAGACGTGTTTGCATTTTTAGAACTTTTTTTCCAGAAATTCAATCATTTGGCTAAAAATGATTTCCATATTGCAGGTGAGTCTTATGCGGGCCATTACATTCCTAAATTTGCATCCGAAATTGTCAACCACAAAGATCGTAGTTTTGATTTGACCTCAGTGCTCATTGGTAATGGGATCACAAATGCTAAGATCCAACATAAGTCTTTTAAGCCAATGGCCTGTGGTCAAGGTGGTGTGCCACAAGTGATATCAGATGAAGATTGCGAGTTGTTAGATGACATGTATCCAAAATGTGTTGCCTTGATTGAAGTATGCGAAGCGGTCAAATCTATATTCACTTGTAAAGCTGCAAGCGACTATTGTACCAAGATGCTTGATCCTGTCTTGAGCACTGATTATAATCCATACGATCTTCGTGTTAAATGTGCCAATGGAACTTCAGGTTGCTACGAAGAAGAAGACTGGTTTGCCGAATATTTGAATGACCCAGAGGTGATGCAACTGTTAGGTGCTGAAGTTAACCAGTATGTCGGTTGTAGTAGGGATGTGTCAAAAGATTTCTACAGTACTGGGGACAGAGTAATTCCATTTGACGGGTATATTAGAGAATTACTCGAATATCGTATCCCTGTTTTGATCTATGCCGGGGACAAAGATTTCAGATGCAACTGGATAGGTAATCACATGTGGACAGATCAGTTGCACTGGTGGGGGCATGACGCTTTCAAAGATGAAATGTTGACTCCATGGCATACAAAATTCAGTGGTGATCATAAGGCAGCAGGTGAGATCAAGAGTTATGGAAATTTCACATTCTTGAGAATTTATGAAGCTGGGCATATGGTTCCATTCAACCAACCAGAGAATTCATTGGCAATGGTTAATGCTTGGATTCAAAAAGATTACACTCTTGCCTCCGCATGAGACTATTTATAAAAACAAATGACAATTTTCTTTTTTATTGAATAACCGTAATTATCCTTATATCTAACGGCTTGGTTGAAAGAGTGCTGTATTTGTCCAGAGTTATGCGAATTGGCAAACTCACATCTCCGATATAACCATTCAAAAATAAAAAAAAACACAAAAACACTAAGAATTGGCTTTCATAATCTACAAATTCAAAACTTGAACATGATAAAACTAAACTCTAAATATTAATTGATTAAAATGATGAATGTCTGTATAAAGAAAATGTGTATCAACTTTTCCTTTCAAAAAAAAAAATATTAAAAAAAAAAAAAAACTCAAAACACAAATATGTATAGATGTAACAAAAAATGGAAAACATACCCCAAGGACAAAAAACAAAAACTTTTAAACAAAATAAACAAAAACAAAATCTAGTATTGATGGGTGTGGATTTCTGGAACGTGTTCAACTTTGACTAAAGGTCTGTAAACTGGTTTCCACATTTGCTTTTTAACCCATTCAACACAACCTTCGAAATCTCTTGGAACAACAACTTGTTGACCATCTGGTCTCTTTTCAGACTCAATTCTAGCAACACCTTCTTTCAATGCTTGTAAGATCATGGCAGTGGCAACTTGGGCACTGACTTCATCAATCTCTTCCAATCTTGGTAATAAACCGGCTCTTGGATCATTCAAAGCTGGAGATAATGACAGTAATTGATCGACAGCTGCACTGATCATGGTATCGGTAATTGTAGAAGATCTTGATAACAAAGCACCTAAACCAATACCTGGGAAGGTGAAACAGTTGTTATTTTCTGAGATGACGTGACCGTTAACAGGTTTGAATGGAGATCCAGTAGCAATTAAGGCTTCATCATTAGTCCATTTCATTATATCGGCTGGAATAGCTTCATGTAATCTTGTTGGATTTGATAATGGGAAGACAACTGGTCTTGGATTATGTTTATGCATCTCCTTGATGATTTCTTCGGTGAAAGCACCTGGTTGAGTAGAACATCCAATCAAAGTAGTTGGCTTGATCTTTCTGACAACTTCTAATAATGAAGATTTGTCAATACCTTCCCATTCAGAATCTCTATCAGCATATTTCAATTGATCTTCAGTGTTACCTTCAGATTTATCAGTAATCAAACCTCTTCTGTCAAGACAATGGATTCTAGCTCTTGCATCTTCAACAGAAGATCCATGGGCAACCATATGGTTGACAATTTGGTCAGCAATACCTAAACCAGCACTTCCTGCACCATAAATGACAATTTGAGAATCCAACAAGTCTCTGTTTGTGATTTTCAAAGCAGCAGTCATCGATGCCATAACAACGGCACCTGTACCTTGAATATCATCGTTGAAACATGGGACAGTATCTCTGAATTTTTTCAAGATTGGTCTTGCGTTCAAGACACCAAAATCTTCAAAATGTACAACAGCTGATGGGAATTTTTCCTTAACAGTTAAGATGAATTTTTCAACAAACAGGTCGTATTCTTCACCTCTAACTCTTGGGAATTTGTTACCCATATACAAGTCATCGTTCATCAAATTTTTATTGTTGGTACCAGTGTCCAAACAAATAGGGATAACTCTACCTGGGTGAATACCACCACATAAAGTCATCAACAGTAATTTGGAAATTGCAATTCTGATACCACCGACACCTTGATCTCCAATACCCAAGATCCCTTCACCATCAGAGACAACGATATAATCGATATCCTTGGATTCACCGAATCTTGAAAGACGGTCAGCAATGGAATCTGGATCGCTAATATCCAAGAAACAACCTTCTGGTTTTCTAAAACGGTGAGAATAAGCTGCGATAGCATCACCTTCAGTTGGAGTATAGACAATAGGCAATAATTCTCTGATATGTCTTCTAACTAATTCATAGTATAATACTTTATTTTGAACTCTCATTGAAGAACAGAAATCGTTTTTCAGTAATGGAGTTTTCAAATAACATAATTGCTTATAAGCTCTGTCAACTTGTTCATTTAAATCATTGACTTGACTTGGTAATAAACCGTTTAATTTGAACAGTTCTCTTTCTTCAATGGTGAAAGCTGAACCTTTGTTGAACAATGGGGAGTTCAATAATTGGAAACCTGTAAGATCACATTCAACTGGACCTTCTACTGATAATCTGGTAATTTCAGGTTTGTTTAATTTTGCTTGTAATTCAGCCTGAGTACCAATTGGAGTCTTGACAGTATGTGTATGTAAATGAGTGGATTGCAGGTTTGTTGATGAAGTTGGTTTTGAATAAAAACGAATGGTTGAAGAAAGACACGAAAGCCTCTTCGTTGTTGCTCTTGATGTTGTTGTTCTTAACATGATTTTGCTTGCCCGATCTATTAAAACAAAGTCTATATAACTATGGAAAGGGGGGAAAAATGGATGGATGAAATTTGTTTGTTTTGTTTAAAGAAAATCTCTGTTCTTCATAAAAATATCTATATCTATAGAGAACTCAATCTAATGAGTGAAATCAGTATATATATTTAGAAACCGATGTAATACATATATATATAAGATTAGGTGATGGATCAACTGAAGCTTATATAGATCTTACCACTTTAAAAAAAAAAAAAAAAAAAACTCGTCAGACGCAAAAAAAAAAATTTCACTATAAATAAAACAGCACTAATTGCAGCTGCAAAGCTAAAAGAGGGAGATCTCGTAAAAAAACGGACATCTTCTCCTCTTTCGGAGACAAGGAACAATGTTTTTTCTCATAGTGAAGAAAATTACCGGTACACGAAACATAAAATCGGATAAACTTTAATTCTATTTCCTATGTTCGGAATTGCCAGCCACACCATTATTCAAACGAGTCAGAGTTAATCCGGTATCTTACTCTGTCCCAAGACCTATCTAACTATATGTATATCAACTGATGTTAAAGATCTCTATCTATTTGACTATATCACTATTGCTACTACCGACTAACCCGCTACTCTAATAACTCCCTCATACTCCTCCTGCGTAAAAATAATATTTTATTTTTGACGGAATAGGCTTTCTTGTTTCCACTATAAAATGTGGTTTCGATATGCGTACGCATAAAATATTCCCCTCTCCGTGTAATCTCTTATTGACCCCTCACCAACAGATAGCCCCTAACTACTATATTCAGATTTCTACATACATCCCTTTAAATATATATGACTAGATAGAATTTAATCACTTATACAAGTCACTTCTTTACCATCAACAATCCCAAATAACATACCATTCAAGTTTATTTTTTGTAAATTCTTGTACTTGGCTTGTCCTTTCCCTGATAACAATACATTTCTCAAATTTTTCAATATCATCTCTTTAATCATCGAATCACCGTCAATATTATCAATAACCATATCATCATCATTGTCACATAAATAATCTAAATCAGCCCTGTTTGAGAGTATCTCCAATTCTTTCATTATCTTATCGTTCAATATTGGTTTACTAAATTTCCCATACATGGAATAATCTTTGATCAAACAACCATGATTCAACATGTTGAATTTCAAATTATAAAAAAACTCTTCATCCACAAATTCATTATTCAAATTACCAAAAAATGTGAAATTTTTCAATTCTTTATGCTTGATCAAGAAATTGTTAAATTGCCCTATTTGAAATTCATTAGAAAGTTTAATAATAACTTTATCCAATTGACAAGGTAATGAGTTCAAGAATTGGTTTAAATCTGGTTGGATTTTCTTATAACACGAGCCTTTAATTTTAGCTCTGATATCTTCAACACAAACAGAGATTTCCCTTATATTCACCAATGATACTGACAACTTGTGCAAAAAATCATTAATTTCATCCAAATATTGCAAACTGGGTAAATCAATCAAATATGGGTTCCTGCATAAATTCAACGAAGATTTGAAATTGATCTCGAATTTTTTCAATAATGATAGGTCCATAGTGGAAGTCAACACTGACCAAAATTCGGCATATTCAAATCTCCTTACAGTGTTGATTGATAACCTTAAGCTTGTCAAGTTGTTGAATTTTTTGATCCTCAAAGTTTGCAAAACCATTGGATTATCAACAATGATTAATTCTGATAACTTATCTTGTAATATCTGTTGATTATTTGTTAGACAATATTGCAAATCAATATTATCATGGATTTTCAACGATTTTAAATTATTCAAAACAGGTAATTGTACATTCTTATCCAATTCAATAAATTGCAATTTATTGATTAAAAAATTATTTCTTAAATTGATCAATTTGTCAGTTGGATTATGAATTACAGCACTGAAAGCGCTCTTAATTAATGCTTCACTTGAGTCATCATTATGATAATCGTACAATTGTTCAATATATGGAATATAAGTCGGGTTCAATTTTTCAGGATCATAGCAACATGCTGACCTAGTTTCCAAGCATTTCTTACTTTTAGTTATCAAATTTATTCTTTGATAAATGGAATAATTGGCAATGATATTCAAATATTTGTTGGTCAATGATAGAGATAACTTATCTTCAAATCTGAGATAACTCAAGATATTCAAGATAATCTCTAAAGGTAATTTCTCTTCCAATGAAAACAAATGGATAGGAATTTTTGATACCGATAATGATATCAATACCGGGATAGTTAAAGTAACAGTGTGAATATAAGATAGTATGAATACATAATAAGTACTTGAATTCATCATTTCTCAGAAAAAAGCCATCTCAATAATTTTTTTTTTTGCTCTCGATAGTCTTTGGGCCATCTTAATTATATATAGATCTCAATAAACAATTACAAGATCATTGCTGATACTCATCATCATAATTACCTCCTTTTTCCTTGTGATTTATCACTCACCTCAATGTGTTTCCCTCTTTTGTTTTTCTCTCTTTAAAAAAAAGCAAAAAAGAAAAAACAAAAAAAAAAAGATGATCAATCAACTTTAATAACGAATTAAAAAGCAAATAATAATAATTACTCCAAACATTTTCACTCAATTAGTTCTCGAGGTTTGCTTTTATTACTAATTCATGAATTGTGATAAGATGGTTTTATATTACCGCCTTGCAGTTTATGTGTCTACAGATAGAATAAGGTTCTGGAGCTATTATTTCTTACAAAAATTTAATTTGTTTCAATATAGTCTATTAGATTGACTATATACATTAGTCTTCATCTTCTTCATCTTCATCGTCTTTCCAGTCGATGTAATTGTCTTGTACTAGTTTTTTACTTCTCTTCAACATCAATGGATCAAATGGGAAATATCCATTTAATTCATTGTTTTGTACTTGTTGATTATTTAAACCATAGTTTTCTCTCTTGATCTTGTCAAGAATACTAAAACAATAACATAAATTTTCCTTGGCACTTAATTCAGCAAAAATCTTGACAACATTTTCATTACAATATTTTAATGGATTAAAATTTGTTATAATAGCTTTTTGGAAAAATCTATCAATTTCACATTCCCATTCTCCATCTTCTTTTTTCAAATCTTTATATTTAAAACAAAAAATATAAATCAATGTTTGGAAACAATGATAAAATAATTTAAACTTATTCAGAAGATTATTATTATTTGTTTCATCAATTTCAATTTCACGTTCTTTAATAAATCTGTTTAACCAACTTATTAAGAAACTTGTAACAAACATTAATTTATCTCTAGGTAAATTCTTGCACCGAGCAATAAAACTTGAAATATATTGCATACTTTTAATTCTGTTCGACAAGATTTCTTGTTGCTGGAAAGATATTTCAATCAATAAATACAAAAATGAATCCATCAATTGTTCATGCCTTGTTGCTAAATTGAAAATCAAATATTGAATACAACGTGTGAAATGTGTTGGTAAGACATGAGTCTTAAAAAGTGAAGATAAAATATTGTATAATTCAATTCCGTCACCTGTCTCTAAGTCTTGAGATGTTACTGTTGTCTTTTGTAAAAGTATCACCATTATAGAATCCAATTTAGAAGATAAGTTTGATATAGTCTTTATCATATAGTGTTCATCTTCAACCTCTTCTTCGTCATCATCTTCATCTTCGTCATCATCTTCGTCCTCTTCTTCTTCAACATTCTCCTCTTCCTCTAATTCATCATCATCTTCATCATCATCGTCATCATCATCATCTTCGTCATCCTCATCAAGTTCATCTAACTCATTTTGTAACTCAACATCTAATTTGATGCAATTCTCAATGATCAAGCACCAGTTTTGGAATTTCAATTCATGACAATATTCATTCAATTTTAACAAGTTTTTAACATAATTTATAAGTTCTTTTTTCTTATTGTTCTTATTAGGATAAAATTGGCCCAATTTTTTCTCCAATATATTGATCGAGGATGGTATGATTGTTAAAACTTTTGATAGTATTTCATGATGCAAATTAATATCATCGTAGATAAATTCTGATATTATCTTATTACAAACTTCACTCCACCATTTTGGTATCCCAGACACCAATACAGTTATGAATAATTGGTAATTTCTCATAAAATCATAATTATCTTTGAATTTCACTATTCTCAAATTGATGAGTCCCACTATCAATGACTGACAATGCTTATTATCTATTCTAGATATTTCCTGTGATAATAATCGTAAAATTATGGATAATTGATTTATGCTTAAACTCTCTGTAGTAGATCCAGGTTGTAATGAAACTTGCGATGTCAACTTATCAATGGCCAAATGATCCTTCTTATTCTCTAATGTATCTAATGCGGTCTTGATAATACTTTTATAAATCTCAACATGAAAGATATCATCTTCCTTCGTTGTCTTATCATCATTCAATTTTCTTTTCTTTAAAGGTAATTCATCTCCTGTTGCTGATGCACTTCGCTTCAAATCCTCATGCGAATGAGGCTGCTGTACTTGCTGTTGCTGTATAGACATCATCATTACTATAGCCAAATATTACTCTTAACCTTGATATTACTGCTATAACTAACCCTATATCTCTATCTATACACAGTACCTTCTTCTTATTACCACAATTCTTTTTTTTTCTTTTTTATTTTTTTTTATAAAAAAATTTTCTAAAATTTTTTTTTTCAGTGATTACCTAATCAGACCATCAACCTCCTCAAGCATTCAATCTGCCAGTTATTTTCATTATCCAATTTACAGTTCAACAACAATTCACCAGTGACAGGGCATCTAGGGGACTTGGTTTTATCTTGATTTGTTAAGTAATTGTGTATGCATTGATAACAAAAGACATATCCTGTGTCTAATAACAGAGGTGTTACCATTGTCTTATCGCAAATTGGACATTCTCCATCTTTCTTATAAATGTATCGGGTCCTTGTATGTACTGGAGGGTCAATTTCAATATCTTGTTTTTGTTTCAATTTTGAGACAAATTCACTTGAGTTCCACCATTCAAGGAATTTTAAAAGGAAAATTGATACAGGGAATATCTTATTTGAAATCAAATATATCAGTTTCTTCAATAATTTGTAAGAATTTTTCAAAACCAACGAAATATGTTCTTGTGGAGTCGGTGGTCTCACTCTATTTAATTTCTTGGAAGATGGGTGAGAAGAAATTTCTTTCAGGTTCAGTGCATCGTTCAAATCATAATCATACAGATTCAATCTTGAGTACCTGATCCCAAAAACCCAACATAATATGGAGGGTGACTTATTTTTACCACTGAGCATGCTAATGAGTGTAATGAAGTTGGCCAATTGCCCTAGAAATTTCAATACTGGGTATGCTTTAATGAAAAATCGTTGTAATGATGTGACATTGTTTAATAAATATTTGGAATAAATCTTATCGTAGTAGACATCCAATTTCTCTTTCAAATAAGGAATTCCTATAACTTCAAACAAACTTATCAGTAATTGCAAATTTGTCAATCTTTTCTTTGATTCTCGTATGTTGAGTGGTATCAACAAATTTCTTAAATATTTCTTATCGTTACATCTTTTTAAACCATAAAATTTTTCAATGAATGATCCATTCCAATTCTTCAACGAGTTGTACTCCACTAGTCCACGAAATACAAGGTTCAATTCATCAAATTTGTTCAATATTTTAATCAAATATTGTGGATATCTCTGGGTATAATATACCAAGATATATCTTATCGAGGGAGTCAATAATTGATCCAACTGTTGTGAGGAAATCAACTCAAACAAAGTCGGAGTTTCAGAATCAAGAAACCTCGAGTCCAAGGATGAATAGAAGTCCATTATGTCCTTGCCTTATGATATTACTTTGTATATTATGAGTATTTTAAATTATGACTTTTTTTTTTCTTTCGCTTGATTTTCATCGGCTCTGACATAAACTTTTTATCACATGAAAATATCCCATTAACTGAACAACGGGACTTCACAGACCATAGATCATAACTTGAAGCTAGCCTGTTAATTAAAAGTACCTCAGTAGTATATGGGAAAGCAGAAGTTGTTCGATCAATTATTTAGCTCTCCTAATTTACAAGATAATGGCTCTGATTTCCCCACTATTTGTTACAATTTCTAAAGAAAAAAACGTATTAAAAACGTATTAACTAATATTACAATATGGTACACATGTATATAGACCAATTAACAATTACAGAAACTCTTTTTCACATTCTTCAATAACCAAATTTTCAAAATCCTCCAAATTAGCTTGAATGTTCAATTTGAAATTGATTATAAATTCCAAATATTTTTCAACTTTACCATGAAGCTCTAATTTGTTGAAATTCAAATCATGCTTTAATGTATCATATTCCAATTTAATATTATTGTATCTTTGGTTGACCAACATTGTTGATTCTTGTTTCTTGAAATTCAAAATTTGTAAATCTCTTTGTAATTTTTCAATCTCTAAATTGGCATTTGATGATTCCTGGTTGAAATTTTCATATAATTGATCATATAACAATTTAGAAGAAGATAATGAACTCTCTAAACTCTCCAATTTTTCTGCTTCTTCTTTAATTGATTCTTGTAATGAATCCAACTGTTCTTGTACTTTTATTGTCTCATCTTGCAACTGGTGCATTTTCTCTGTTATCAACCTCTTCAATTTAAATAAATTATTTTTCAAATCATATTCTTTCAATTCACTAATCATTGCATCTGGTTTCAAACCCAATTTTTCATTACTCAACAAACTGATATCAAATGAATTGATTTCAAACTTGTTATCTATCTCATATTCATTCATATTAATAGCATTCGATATCTTATAAATTCTTGAGTTGAAATTATTTATGATTCCTTCTAATGAATAAAATGAATCTGAACAACTGGTTTCCTTTTCCTTAACCATCTTATTAGTATTCTCATATTTTGAATTACAATTTTCTAAAGTCTTGGTTAATCTTTCTCTGTCTTGACTCATCTTATCCAAGTCACTGACCGTGAATCCCAAGTCTTGTAAGTGCCTGTATATATTTTGTTTTTCTTCACCTATTTTTTTCAAAGCCAAATCTTGTTGCTCGATATTTGATTTGAGATCGCTGATAACAGTGTCCCATCTGGTCTTGCTATTTTCCATCTTATTTATGTAATCTTTGAATTTCACTGTATCATCTTCCAAGACTCTTGATTTGTTTATTGCTGATGTAATTATGTCATTTTGCTTTTTAACCTTGTTGTAGTCTTCTATCAAGTTTTCGATTTTTTGTTTCAATTCTTCAACTTTATTCAGATCTTCTTGATTTGAAGCCTCAAAGTCTTGTTCTAATTCTTGCTGATACTCTGAGTAATCATCTTCATTATTCAAGAATGCCTTGTAACTTTTCAATACATATCTGACGTATAACTTATCGACAAAATCATTGATTTCATCTTCTTCTTCACTTTCATCATTCAGTATGGAATCATCACTATTTTGGACAAGATCTTCATCATCATCCAATTTCATAACTGTCAAGTTAAATTGGACCATCCAATGCAACATTCCTAAAAATATTGGCCAATGCTGACCACCAACAGCTGATATTTGAGATTTATTTATTGATTCCAAATATGGGTATCTCATAGTTTTCAACAAGAAATAAACCTCTTGTTCGATTGATTTTTGAAATTTATAACCAGGATCAGTTCTATGGTATAACCATTGGAAAATGAGCACGAAATCTTTTTGAGTCGGTTGTTTTAATGTCTTATTGGTTAGTGGATGTTTCATCTCAATTTCAAATAAGTTTTTGTAACTTAAGAAATCCAAAATCTCCTGTTGCAATTGCAACTGGTAGTTCTTATCTCTTAAGGGCCTAGAATCTTTAATTTGAGTTTGGACATTGTACATTGATAATCTATTATTATTATTATTATTTGGAATTAATGATTTTCTTCCACCAAGACTTGTTCTCTTGCTATTATTATCTTGTAACCCGCTTGATGAACGTCTCTTATGGGACAATGCACCCGTGGTGGTTGTAACAGCTTGCCCTAAATTCAACAATTTTCCATTACTCAATCTCTTATCTGGCATTGATGAACGTTTGTTGATACTGTTGCGTTTGCTCAAAGGTTGCGGTAAATGGGAAATATTAGACAATTGTTGAGGATCCAAATTGGCCAATATATTATTGGTAGTAGAACCTGTAATTGTAGCTCTTTTCTTATTATAATCTTGACTCATTGCACTACGTGTAAGACAAGAAGTTGTCGATTAATGATGAATTGATTTAAGATTAATTTTTGTTTACTTTTTTTTTTTTACTAAAGATAATTTTTTTTGTTGTTTACCTTTTCGTGTTTTTTCTTGTTTTATGATAGACAAAACAGGGGCGGTATCTTTTACAAAATCTAGTTTTTTCAGAGACTTTGTGCACTACTTTTGTTTGTTGCAACCCCTGGGCTTATGAATTCTTAACATTTTTGAATTTTTAAGAAATGATCTATGACTGGAAAGATATAGTAGTACTGATATTATCTGAATTACTCATTTTTTAATGGTTTCCAGTAGATGAAGAAGAACCAGATTCACTCGTATTACTCGTTTCTTCAGGGATACAGAGGGAGCAAAACTACTTTTTTTTTTGCTTCTGCTGCCAGAGACAAGCAAAAAAAAAAAAAAAAAATTAGATTTGACGTAAAAGAATTAAAATATAATTAACTCAGTTCATCTTGAAGCATCAATTGTCCAATTTTGCTTTCTGGATAGGATAGAGATTACTTCTGGCAAATATGTCAACTGCATTGGATGAAGAAAAATTAGAATCAATATTATATGAGACATCCAATGTGATACTTTATAAGATTCCTCCTCCAAATATAATTAAAATTGGCAATCATGTTCAAGAGTATCATGATATAAATAGATGGGAGACAACTAAGGACAATATAATATTTAAAGGGATATTAAGGATTAAAGAACAAGAATATTTTATTTCTGATGACAGTGATTATGATAGCGATGAAGAAGACGATTCTATAAAATCACTGGAAGAAGAAAGTGCGGAAAGGTTCCGATTAATTATAGAGTTGATCAATTTCCAAGATCAGCAAGTTTGGGCAACAATACGGTATTACAATTTATCACCATATATCACTACAATCGATAATAAGTCATTCCATTCTATTCAACTGGTGAATAATTCCAATTTATTTTCTACATTTATTGAAATTGATGAAGATTTTAAGATTGGATGTGGTTTAAAATTCCCAAATAGAATTGAATCAAGTAATTTTCAAATGATTTTAAATAATTATTTGAAAGATTCTGAAAATTATACTAAAATGATCAAAAACAACAGGCAAAATAAGATTAGAAATGACCAACATGAATTAAATAATGATGATAATGAGATTTCAACACAACTTCAGAATAGTAGACTAAATGATAACATAAATGACGATAGAAATTATTCTGATAGTCAAGTAAACGTTAGAAAAATAGAGTCAACAAGTGAAGAAGACACTGATGACGATGATTTTGGAGATTATGTTGGATAGTATCTAACGTAGTCCATATCATATCATATATATATATATATATAAATTACATTTGCAAGAGAAAGAACAAAAAAAAAAAAATAAAAACCAATTCTTTTAATGACTATATACATAAATCGCTTTCAACATTCTTAATATTCATCTCTTAACCACATTCTTGTTCTTTTTGATTTTGAATCTTTGGCATTAACTTTTTCCTGTGACCATTTTGATTTTCTGTTCTCTATTTTTTGTAATCTCTTGGTCAATAATTCTTTATTAGCATCAGTACTCAAACTTAAAAACAAGTTAGACACTCCAAATTTCTCAATCAAATCTTTTCTTCTCATACCACTGTCTCTCAGTTTTTGTAACTCCAAGATCTCTTCTTTAGTCATGTGATATTTCTTCTCTTCCAATGTTCTTAATTCTGGCATATATTCTAAAGAAACACTATTTTCTGTGTTATATAATGGATTGGACTTTCTTGGGTCTTGTGCAGGTAAAAATGAATCTGGAGTCTTGCCAGGTGTTGGAGCTGATGGTGCAGGATTATAAAATATTCCACCAACATTTTTTGGATAATTTGGTTTGAAATTGAAAGCCGAGTTCTTATCGTTATATTTATTTGGTGTTTTCAAAAGTGTATGTATATTAGGTGCCGCATTCGAAGATGACAGTCTCTTGGATATCGAGATCACCACTTTACTTGACATATTCTTCATCATGATGTATGGTATTCTTTACCTCTTGAAAAAACTTTCAATTTTTCACTTTTTTTTTCTTTCTTTCTATGAATTTTTTAGACAAAAAAAAAAAAAAAAAACACGAAGTCGTGTAACAGGACATCATTTGGAGGAGGTGCACTACGTTTTATATCTCATATAATAATATAAAGCATCTTTGTCAATTTATTTATCGTTGATGACTAGAGATAGTATAGTCAGATACTATTTATTACAGATTAGTCTCTGTCATTTTTGTTAAAAAAAAACACACACATCCAAGTCTTTATTTCTTCTAACACGATACATAATAATAATAAAAAAAAAAAATAAAAAAACCCCCCTGAAAAATAATGTGTGAGCTAACAGCTTAAAATAAAATGATATAAAACACAATTGAAAAAAATGAGACAGAAGCTTCAGCAACTGATAAAAAATGAAACTATTCTAGAATAGAATAGAAGGCAAAAACTTTTTCTGTTTCTAAAAAAATTAGAAGATGAATTCAGTAAACGATAATAATAATAATAATAATAATAATAATAATAATAATAATAATAATAATATGACAATGAGATACCTTTCAATCCTTTTCTTTTATTCTTTTTTGAAATTTGACAACAAAAACACAATAAAACCAAAAACTTAAATAATAAATAAATGAAAATAAACAAACTTTTTTTTTTTTAAAATGGATTTTCAACATGCTTCATGAATTAAACTAGGAACACAAACAAATAAAAAGCAAATCATGATAAAAGGATAAACAAATGATGACAATAAATGATATAAATGATAAATGATACGTTTTTTTTTTAGTATCTAGACCTATTTTGAGGTGCGTAATATAATTGACCACTTTGGGGTCTTCCAAAATTAGTTCTATTTGATAATGGAGTTGATGAGTTGTTATGAATGACACTAACGTTCAATCTCTGTGGAGATGGTGAGGAATAGTACATGTCGTTACCGCTAGTTGCGTACATTCTGTTGGAACTTAAATTGGTTTGGAAATTTGATCTATCTGGAGTACTCAATGGAGATCTAAAAACTTGCAGTTGAACTTGAGAAGTTGGTAATTTATAGGAAGAAGTAGAAACGACATCCAAATTATAATTGTTCAGTTTTTGATGTGGATAAAATTCATTGTCTTCATCCAGTTCAAAAGATCTATAAAGATCCAACTTCTCTCTGGCCTCTCTTGCGGCTTGCAATTTCTCACTCTTAACATCTTGAGTTGAACGACCTTTGAGCGGTGGAGAAGTCTTCCCATAGTTCAGATCAAAACCTGGAGTACTGCTCATATAATTCTGTTGAAATTGTTGGCGATTACCAATGATGTTGCCGTTGAGGTTGTTAACCGCATTATTATTATTGTAAAAAGAACTACGATAGTTCATTTGTTGTGAATACTTGGAATGAAGTTGTTGTTGTTGTTGCAGTTGAGGAACATTAGAGCGACGCATGTTCATATTTTATAAATGAATAGTGGTTATATGCTATTATGAATGTTGAATGCTAACCGTTTAAATGATTTGTTTCCTTCCAAATCAGAAAAAAGTTTCAACAAATAGAAAGGAGAAAAAAAAAGACTGGAAAAAATTTTTTTTTTTTTGTTTGTTCTTTGTTCCTTTTTTTTTTTTAAAAGAATTTGTAGAAAGCCCTGGTTTTTTTTTCATTTCAGCATCATTAGTTTTAAAGAATTGTGAATCTTAGTGAAATCAACTGCAAGAGATTAATGAACTGTATTAGGAGGTATTCAACTAAGCTGTTCTCGCTAAGGAAATCTCCTGTTCTAGATTTACAACCAAAGCAACCTGTGAGGACCAGATTTGCTCCTTCTCCAACAGGTTTCTTGCATCTTGGGTCTTTAAGAACTGCATTGTACAATTATCTTTTAGCGAAATCGACAAAGGGGCAATTTCTCTTGAGATTGGAAGATACAGATCAAAAGAGATTGGTACCCGGACTGGAAAAAAATATATATGATACATTGAAATGGCTAGGGTTGCATTATGATGAGGGACCCATAGTTGAAGGCCCTTCTAGTCCATACCGTCAAAGCGAAAGAACTGATATTTATCTTAAATATGTCGCTGAATTGTTGGACAAAGGTGAACTGTACCGTTGTTTTTGTTCAAAAGATAGATTAGATATGTTAAGGGATAGTGCGAAGCAGTTGAAACCTCCAACAACAGTGTCGTACGACCGTCATTGTTTACATTCATATGATAAACTGGAATCAGATGCAAAACTGAACCTGGGTGAAGAATTCACTATTAGATTTAAGTCACCCAACAGTTATCCCATTTTCAATGATTTACTCCATGGGAATGTCAATTTACAACCTCAGATAAATAACACTGATGTGAGATATGATGATTTGATTTTGTTGAAATCTGACAATTTACCTACATACCACCTTGCAAATGTTGTTGATGATCATTTGATGAAAATAACACACGTAATAAGAGGCGAAGAATGGTTACCATCTACCCCAAAACATATTGCATTGTACAGAGCATTCGGATGGTCGACCCCTAAATTCATTCATATCCCATTGTTGACAACTATAGAAGATAAGAAATTATCAAAAAGATCGGGAGATATAGATATAATGTCATTGAGAGCAAAAGGGTATCTTAAAGAAGCCTTGTTGAATTTTTGTGTCTTATTCGGATGGTCTCCAAAGAGAGAACAAAATGAATCGATAAAGGAAATTTTCAATTTACAAGAATTGGAGAATTTGTTCAATATAAATCAATTGACAAAAGGTAATGCAAAAGTTGATTTCAAAAAATTGAATTATTTGAATAAACACTATTTAACGTTACATCTTCAAGAGACAGAATTTTTCAAAGATACCGTTTCTCAAGTTCACAAGTTTTATCCACATTCTAGAGAAGACTATGTTTCAAAAGTATTAAAAGAAGTTGGGACAACTTTAACCACATTGAATGATTTACAATCTAAGGAATATTCATATCTCTTTGATGCACCTGAATTGAATACTGAAGAGGCACAAAAATTTTTGTCATCAAACGATAAACAGCAGGTAGCTTCCATTTTAAAACAATTCATTGTTATCAAAGGTGAAAAAGACATCGATGAAGCTGTTAAGACTTTATCTCCAACATACCCAAAGAAACAGATTTTCCAATCATTGAGGTACGCTATTAGTGGGTTGATTCCTGGTGTTAAACTCCCTCAATTAGTTGCATTGTTGGGTGAAGAAGAGATTGTAAAACGTATTAGAACTGCAATAGATCAATTACAATAGAGCATTATATTTGTAAATAGTTAATATTAATACATGCATTATTATATTTGGGGAAGCTTTTCATTCATCATCTAAAAGTTTTGGGTTATTTTCCAATTTCTGTATATACCGTTTCCACCATTCGTTAAATTTGGCAATCGGGACTTTTTTATTTGAGTCTTCAAAACTCGATAAGAAATTATAACAATTTTCTATTATCTTATTTGACATACGCACTTTCTTTTCTATGCTTATTGCTCCAGAAGATGTTGAAGCATTGTTTGTTAATAACAATTGCTTTGGTTGTAACAGCAGCAGTTGTTGTTGCTCTCTCAACGATTGCAAAAGTATCTCTGCTTGATTATTAGATTCAATAGATATTCCAATGACCACTTCCTGTGTATCGAGAACATTTTCGTCCATCATGTCAATGTCATCTATCATCATTTCATTGCTGCTATTAGTGTTATTCGGTCTATTTGAATTATTTTTGATCTTGTATATAGCAGATTGTTTTTGTAAATTCAAGCCTCCAAGTAGTTTGAATTCAGGATTGGCAACAGTCAGATTTAATTGGTTTATTTGGAAATACACCAATGCCGTGTAATTGGGATCAAACTCAATATTGGGTAACATGAATATCGTTATATGAGAGATGTGCTGAGATAAGCTTGGGAATGTAATGACATATTTCAAAGCATCTACCTGCTGAGCCATTTGAATTGGCTGACCTGAACAACATGCACCAAACATTTAGGAGAATTGAACTATGTTTTCTTGATCTCTTTTTGTCAAATATGGATCTTGTCTTATATTAAAACCAAGATCTGATGCTTCTTGCAAGCCCTTCTTTTACTTTTCTGGAAGCTTCTAAGAAATTAACATTACTAACACTACCTTTTCCGAGGTAAGAAGAGAAAATTTTTTGTAACAGAGATAAAAAAAAAAAAAACTTTTCAACTTCAAGATATGAGGAACTTCATTTAGCAAAGAACAAGCAATACTTTGGAAAGCTTATGATTATTATGTAAAGGATTATATAGCTCATAAGTCATCTAATTATTGCTTATTAACAATGGATAGATAAAGAAGGTGATATAATGCTGTCTTTTCAATGATCGTTTGATCTAGTTTCAAATATTTTATATTTGAAATCAGTTCAACAGTAGCATCATTTTAAAGATTAATTATTATATTGTCGATACATCTGTCCTAGACTAACTACGTTGAACATATTTTCCATCTTTCGTTGTGTTAATATCTACGCAAAAAGATGAATATGGAAAAGATACTTCGTGACATTTTTTATTCATCTAAACAAACTATCCAACTCGTAGCACACCCACAATATATATCTATTAAATTTTTTGCCTCATAAATCTCATTCAAATAATCAAAAGTGACACACTCTTGTCGTGACTTACCATCGTGATGTATACCACAATTGCCATGCTCTCCCCAACCCCACGAGTATAACTTGTTATTTGATGCAATCAAACCATGCTCACTTCCAATCGCATACTTGTCTATATGCAAGTCCTGATTTGATAGTAATTGTCCATGTGAATTATTGCCAATGGAAATCACTTGTCCATCTACTAGTAAATGAATAGATGACCACATAGATTTCAACTCTTGTATCTTGTCCTTTTCTATAATTTCTAATTGACCTGCAATATTGAATTTATCCTTCCCAATATACGTGAAAGAGTTATCATCGAACTGTAACAAACTGAAATCCCTACCTACTGTGAATTGCTTCACTCTCTTAACAAAATCTAATTTTGTAGGTTGCCATACTATCTTGTTGGTTTTCAGATCATCATGCTTCAATAATTGTTGTTTCTTATTGTTTCCCCAACCATAAATTTCTCCATTCTCAAGCTGTAACAAGGCGTGATCTAGAGATGTGGAAATCTTAATGATCTTAGAATCAAATTGTGTAATTTTGGAACAACTCGAAACTTTGATATCTTTCCCCAACCCTAATTCACCATTTAACCCTTCACCGCAGCACCATAGCTCATTTGACTCGTTTACAAACAAAGAAAATGACCAACCCGTCGCAATAATTGTCCAATCTCCTCTAGCTATAGATATTTGCTGAAATTTCACCACATGCTTGCCAGAACTATCAATACCACACTGTCCTGATGTGTTTTGACCACATCCAAAGATCTTACCTTCTACCAATAATATGGTATGGTTTCCTCCACAACTTAAAACCGGTCTATGGTTAAATGAAATTACATCTTGCCATTGATCATGATCTTCATCATCTTCGAGCCCCAACTGATAGTTCCCATTACTCCCAATACTCTTCAACAAATAGCTCATCTCTATTTCATGTTGCTCTGCTCGTGTTTTGTGTAGGAAAAAAAATCAACTGCAATGGAACGCGATTTTTTTCCATATTTTTTTTTCCAGCAAAAATACAAAATTTTTTTTGGCAAAGATAGAGATATAAATCAACCTGTATTGTTCAGTTGAAATTCTTTTAAAGAGGAAGCATGAGTGAGACTCCAAAGAAGAATAGTTCATTTATCCAAGTGCCAGATTCGTCTCCGACGTCGCAGCAGCCGGGCCAATCTCCGTCACCACAGCTGCCACTTCCAACTAGCAGATTATCAAGTTTGAAAGATCGTTTTGCTTTCAAGCCTTACCAGCCTCCTACCAATACACAAGCTTCACAGGCAAAGCAAAATGTCCTTCTTTTGAAGAAGAGATATCCTTATATCAACACAGAAAAGATTATAGAGGTATTTAATGCAAGTAATAGGAACTTGAGAGAGACTTCAGCAAAATTGAGCTCCTTTCCAAAACCAAATACAATAGATATTGGACCTGTTCAACAGAAGGCGGCTTCGAATCCAGCTACGACACCTTTATTCCACAAGTTTTCAGTCAAGGAAGAACAGAATACTAAAGTTGTTTTAAACAAACCTTCTACTTCGATCGCTGCAAGATATTTAAACAAAGCTAAATCTCAAAACATTCTTAATTTTAAGATAGAAGATTCAAACCAAGAGAAAAAGAAAAGAAAATTGGTTAGAGGTAGTAAAGGATCTTCGGACAGTGATAATAGCTCTTTCCTTTATGACGGTGAGGAACTTGAAGTATTGGAGAAGAAAGGTAACTCTAAAGGAAAGAAAGGGGCTATTTCATTAAGTGATTCAGAGGAAGAAAAATTACTAGAGGAAGATGACTTTGATAACTCTAGTGATGAAGATGTTGAGATGGTCACAAGTCAATCTGCTTTTGATGATAGAGTATTGTCATTTTTAAATACTGCTGAAAAAAGAGACATTGTGGACATTGCAGCAGTTACTCCAACTGTTGCTGAATCTCTTATTAGCCAAAGACCGTTCCAGTCAATATATCAGATCCAGTCAAATGATTTCAGTGAAGAACCTGCATCACTGAAAAAGAACTCAAGAAAGAAGCTTATGGGAGAAAAATTAGTAGACAAAACTTCAGTGACATTAAGAGGCTATGATGCTGTTGACTCTTTGATTAAAAAATGTTCAGAATATGGTGATTTAATCTCTTCAGAGATTAAAAAATGGGGTGTAGGTATAAATGGTGACTCAGGTGAGTTAGAATTAGTGGAAGTTGATATGGACTCAGATGAAAATGATATCGAGGAAATTCATGAAAATCATCATAATAAAGTTGTAAATATCAGTGAAGAAGAATCTGAAGAGCCACCAGAAGATGAATCAGATATGGACTATAGTGATGATGACAATAAGGTTACTTTAAAGAATGGAAAACGTAATAAAGTTCGTCACATTAACAATCCAAAGAAATACTTCAAGAAAAAACCAGCTTTGTTGGCACCAGATGTAGAATTGAAAAATTATCAACAAGTTGGTGTCAACTGGTTAAATTTATTATACCAAAACAATTTATCATGTATATTAGCAGATGAAATGGGGTTGGGTAAAACATGTCAAGTTATAGCATTCTTGGCTCATTTGAAAGAATTAAAATACGATGGCCCCCATTTGGTTGTTGTTCCATCATCCACTTTAGAGAACTGGTTAAGAGAGTTTGAGAATTTTTGTCCCGATATGACTGTTGTGCCTTATTATGGAAGTCAACAAGAAAGGGCTGAACAAAGATATGAGTTGGAGGATACTTCCAAATATGATGTCTTGGTGACCACTTATAACCTTGCCACAGGTAATAAGTACGATCAGAATTTCTTGAGATCTTGCAAATTTAACGTTGTTGTTTATGATGAAGGTCATATGTTAAAGAACTCAAACAGTGAACGTTATGTCAAATTGATGAAATTAAAGGCCAACTTTAGAGTCTTGTTAACCGGTACTCCGTTACAAAACAATTTAAGAGAGTTGATTTCATTATTGGCTTTTATATTACCAAGCTTATTCGTGGAAAAGAAAGCTGATTTAACCACATTATTTGACCAAAAAGTCACTACAAATAGAAAATCTGATGATACACTGGGAACACCTGTTCCTGAGGATAACTATAACCCATTATTGTCTCAGCAGGCCATTTCGAAGGCAAAGACGATGATGACCCCATTTGTATTGAGAAGAAAGAAAGATCAAGTTTTGAAACACTTACCAGCTAAATTACATTTTACAGAGTACTGCGAATTTTTACCGGATCAAAGAAAGTTGTATAATGAGCTCGTCGAAACAGCTAAAGTTCTCAAGGAGACTAAACAGCAAAAATTGCTCGATAAAAAGAATGAGAAAGACAGCCTCAATCTTAAGACCGCTGAAAATGATGGCACACCTTCTACCTCGACTAATGTTATTATGCAATTGCGTAAAGCTTCATTACATCCTCTTTTGTTCAGAAGATTATTTGATGATGGCAAAATACGCAAGATGTCAAAACAAATAATGGGGGAACCAGAATACGTCGACGCAAACCCACAATTTATATATGAAGATATGGAAGTAATGTCAGATTTCGAGTTGGACAGATTATGTTCTAAATTTCCAAAGACATTATCAGAGCATTTATTACCGGATGAAGCATTTTTCCAAAGTGGTAAGATACAGAAATTGAAAGAGTTGTTGACTAGTATCATTGAAGGTAAGAAGGAGAGATTGTTAATTTTCTCATTATTCACTCAAGTATTGGATATCTTAGAAAAATGTTTATCTATATTGAACATTAAATTTATCAGATTGGATGGACAGACAACGGTTAACGAGAGACAACAAATTATTGATACTTTTTACCAAGATGAAACTATTCCTGTATTCTTGCTTTCTACAAAAGCAGGTGGATTTGGTATCAACTTGGTTTGTGCAAATAATGTTATCATTTTTGATTTGTCTTTTAATCCTCATGATGATAAGCAAGCAGAAGATAGATGTCATAGAGTGGGTCAAACAAAAGAGGTCAACGTTTACAGATTGGTCACAGGAAATTCCATAGAAGAAAACATCTACAAAATGGGAGAGAACAAATTACAATTAGACAAGAGTGTTAGCGAAGAAGAGCTGTTATTATCATTAATATGATTTGTATAATAAAAAGACAATTAATAGACATATCTAAAATTTAAGTTTTGCTTATCAGTTAAGTCTTCTAAACCATGCTCAAAAGTCATTGGGCCCTGGGTTCCTTGTAAGTCATCTCTTTTCTGGTTTTCCCTTCTCAAATGCAACCCTAAGAAGATACTTATAATTATTTCCATGAAGTTACAGAAAAGCATACCACCTATTCCCAAAGAATATTGTGGGTATTGAGATTCTTTGAATAAGAAAGGACCAACAAGATTGCCACAACAGTATCCTAAAAAGGTCATTGCATTTGTAACAACTTTCTTTGTGTGACCAGCAGTATTTGAAGTATTCTCAGAAAGAATCAAGACAAACGATGCATTATATGCACCAGTCATGTAGTATGAGAAGAGTCTTCCAACTTTGTGTTCCAGTCCAGTGAAATATAAGCTGAAAGAACCTGCTATGTTTGGGAGAATGTAAATACAAATCAAAATTGTTCTAACATTCCAACCTTTCTTTTTAGTGAAATAATCGTTTATGTATGCACATGATAAGATGCACAGAGAGATGAAAGCACCGTAAGGTACTTGTAAAAGGGTAGTACCTAAGGTTGAAAATCCCATACTCTTGATGATTATGGTTCCGAAGTTGGATATACCACCATTAGGGGTGTTTGCTAACGTCGATAACAAGAAAAAACAATAGACTTTGACGTCTAACATTGCTTCTCTGAATTGTTCCCATTTCCAAGTCTTGGTCTCCATACCTGTTTGATTATTTTTGATTCTCCATGCTATCAATTTCTTTTCTCTATGGGTGAACCAAACTGCTTTAATAGGGTTATCTGGTAAGAACAAGAACACAACTATGCCCCAGATAGCACACAGAGCTCCGATAATGATGAATTCATATTTCCAAGAAGACAATGAACCCTTTATATTACCAATACCATAACCCATTAATCCACCTGCAGCAATTCCTAAACCGTTGAAAGAGAACCAAGTACTTATAGCCATAGGTTGTTCCAGAGAAGTATAGTACATTGAAGTAATTAATAGAAAGGCAGGATCTCCCACTGCTTCAGCCAGACCCGAAACCAGTCTTACCAGCAGCAAGCCTTGGAAATTCTTGCAAGATGCTTGAATCATCAAAAATACACCCCAAAGAAAGATGTTGAGACCCAAGTACTTACCCACAGGAAATCTTAATAAAAAATAATTGGTGATGAAAGCGAATGCCAAATAACCGAAGTAAAAAGTTGAGCTCAACCAAGAATATTGATCTCCAACAAGATTCAAATCCTCTTTAACACCAAAGATAGCAGCATAACTTAAAGTTGTTTTATCGACATAAAAGAAGGTGTAACAAACGGCTATAAAAGGTAATATAGTCCAATTGATCTTTCTTACCAACAGTTTAATCTCTTTTTCGTCAAAATCCAAGTCTTCATCTCCATCAAGTATTTTGTTCGCTTCATCAATCCCCTTAGCTGAAATTTTTTGTTCAGATATAGAAGTCACAGATTGCTGTTCGACATTTTCAATTTGCTCAGTAAAATGTTTTTCGTTAATTGAGGAAGACATTAGTGTTTAAAATAATGAGAAGATTTTAGTACAATCATCCTTCGAAACAGAGAGAACTATTTATAAGTTTAGAAGATGCCAAGTTTTTAATGTTAAATTTGAATTCAAAACACTGGAAACTGAAAAAGAGGGTTTCAGCTAGGTGGAAAATTGTTAGTGTTCAAGCTTAATCCTGCATGAGTGGGAAATCTTTTTTTTTTTTTTGACAGATTTTTCTTCCTCTTTCCCCATGAGAGATCTTCAATGCAAGACACGCTAATTTCAATCATTCAAAGTATGACATTGCAAATCTATATGGTTAAGAGAGACCCTCAAGGTGGCTGCAATTCTTCATGTAACATAATGTGATGCTTTTTTTTGTGGGGGAGTGAGGGTGAGTGGCATTTGTCTTTGAACTCTTGATCTTTTAAAAGATTTTCGATTTTACAATCAAACAAAACAAGAGACCAAATTACGTCAAAGATGTTGCTTTAGAGCAATCATAAAGACCAAAAGTCTTACATTTCACTTGGTATGGCAGTTATAGTCATTACCAAATGTAGTTGGTTTTAACTATCTTCTCAAATGTTTTGAAACACATGGAAACCATTTCTCGAGATAATGCCCTCCCTTTTTTTACCCTACGTGCTTCATAAGTAAAACATATGAAATGCTATTTTACAAAATACAATAAATAAATAAATTATTTTCCATACTCTATATAAAATTGTGTTTTTGTCTTTAATTCGGTCATAAAATGCATCATTTCTTTTTCTTCTTGTAATACATCTTCTGTATGATAGAGTTTCCTTTCAATTCTTTGTTCTTATTCTTACCATACTCGATGTATGCCATATCTTCACCACCAGCCAAACTTGCCAAAGAACCAGCTGTTCTATTAGCTCTCGACTGGTATTGCTCACTTCTTGCTCTCCTATTGATACCACCACCAATTATATTATCAGCATCTTCGCCCGCTTCAATACCAGCAGCATCTTCATTCTTTAATAATACTTGTTGTAATAACTCTCTTCTTTCTCTTGCAGAGGCATATGCTAAATCAGGTAAGTTTTCCATTCCATGCAAATGTGTGATGACTTTGAAAGCATAACCTTGATCAACTAAGAACAGTTGCCTCTTTGTCGAATAATACATCTCCTGTGTATCTTTTGAAACTAATGAATAGAAAAAGGCATTGAAACCTTCGTCATTTCTTCTCTTAGCTCTCAAGATTCTACCTAATCTTTGTGCCTCTTGACGTCTTGAACCGTAATGAGACGATATTTGGATCAAGCAGGTCAGCTCAGGCAAATCAATAGAAGTATCACCAACTTTTGATAGGAAAATGGTGTTCACTTGATCATTGTATTGGAAATTTTGCAAAATATTCATACGTTCCAGTTGTGGTGTTGATCCGAAAATAAAAGGCTTACCCAACTTCAAAGCATATTCTTGTAATGCATAAACATTATCAGAAAATACGATGATCTTATCACCTCTGTTCTCATGATAATGAATCAAGAATTGACAAGCTTGGAATTTTGTTGGATTCATGATATATAACAACATTCTCTTTCTAGCAGTCTCTTTTAGGTATTCCTGATAAAACTCAGCAGTCATAGGACACCACACTTCTGCACATTGAACATTTGCAATATGACCTTTCTGTGCAAGATCCATCCAATTGGCCTCATATAACTTAGGTCCAATAAGGAAATTCAAATCACCAATCTTGTCATCTTCTCTAACTAAAGTTGCAGTCAACCCCAATTTCGCATGAGCAGCAATTGTAGTAACAACTCTTCTAAACATTGCAGCTGGAACAACATGCACTTCATCCATAATGATGAACCCCCATTCTCTTCCAGTTAAGAAATCCATAACTTTTTGAGAGTCATGAGATCTATTTCTTGTGTTAGCAACCATAGAATATGTCGATACCACTAAACCTGACTCTGTTGAGAACATTTCTTTATTTTCAGATGTGAACTCTGCTACCTGTTCAGGTTGTAAAGTACACCACTGTAAAAACTGCTGTCTCCACTGCATAACGGACACAGAAGAAGTACAAAGCACGATAACAGACTTCTTAATGGTACATGCAGCTGTAATACCAACTAAGGTCTTACCAGCACCACACGGCAAAACAATAATACCTGATCTAGCACGTCCATTACCAAACATTTTACTTAAAGACTTCTCTTGGTATGGCCTAATCTGAGTTGAAGGTTTCAAGTCGATTTCCAAATTTGGATTTCTTAAATCATTTTTGAAATCATATTCTTCCAACACAGGATAGTCAATCTCTTGACACCTTTTCTTAACAATTTCGACGGACTCGTGCGATATTTCAAATGTATGAACAGTTTCCATGTCATCATCATCATCGTCATTTTTGTCACCAATAACAGAAGCAAATATATCCTCTATATCTTCATTTGTTTTTTTCTCAATCTCGTTAACTTTAGTACCATCTGGTTTCAAAGTTCCTGGAATAACCAAATCCCCTTGGGTGGGTTTAGCAGATTGTTCCAAATCCAGTGAGACTGATTGCACTCTTAATGGGCCTATGACTTCATCTTGTAACAACATTCTCAATATATCTGCCTGAGCACTTTCAACATAATATCTATTGTGTTTCAAAACCAATTTCACTTTACCATACGAAATTGTAGCACTTTTAATAAAATTAACGATAGAAGATGCCACTGGTACTTTTGATAATCTGTTCAAAACACTTATGATATCATCAGTCTCCAAACCAACAGAAACAGCAGCATATAAAGAATATGCAGTGATTCTATATTCATGGATAAAACTTGGCCTACTTATAGGTTCTGCAATCGTTACAAGAAAATCTTGTGCCTGCTCAAATAATGGTGAAAATCCTTCCAAAATTATTCTTCCATCGTTTGGAGATATCCACAAAGGTCTCGAAGCGTGATCAGGCTTCAATTTCAAATAAGAGAAATCTGTGCCACCAAATATGTGAGAAACAGAATCTGGAATGAAATCTGATGGTCTTTCGACAGTTGCCTCTATAAGTTCATCTTCTTTAAAATGAATATCTTCAGATTGCTCTTTGATATCATTCATTGCCCTCTTGGCTTTTGAGCCATCGCCCCTTCTAGATCCGCCTGATTTGAAAGAAGTCTGCTCATAGTCAGAAATACTGGTATCTGAATCAGAAGAGTAAACATTATCCTTCTCATCTTTATCGATTTCTTCTATTTGCCCTCCATTTAATTCAAGATAATTTTTTCTTGTTCCTGTCCTTAATGACATAACTCCACAATGTTCTAAGGAATACAGAGGTCTTGTAAATGGTCTCTTGTCAGGTAGAAAGATGGACTTTCAAGAAGAGAAATAAAGAGATGAATTAGTAATTGAAGTATTTTTAATACATACTTTTTTTTTCCTCCTCATATAAACTACAGAGATCATTTGAAAAAAAAAGTTTGATTTTTATTACACGAAACTATTATCTCTAAATTAAAAACTATTGGAATTTGTAACTACCACTAGCCATTGTTATGGAACCACCTCTATAGGAACCACGTTTCATCTTATTTTTATTTTTGGTGAAATCTTTTCCTCTGACCAGACCCAATCTTTCATTAGCTATTTCACCCCAAGTTCCAGCTGCACCTTTATAAGTATTATCTTGCAAAGGCAGGGCTTCAAATGAGATTTTTGATCTGTCGACTCTTGAAAAATGATGTCTTTGTCCTGGTTTCAAATCACCATAACCTTCGTCGGCTGAGACAAATTCTGGTGAAGACTCTTTTGATGGAGTGACAGATGCTTCTGTCGTTGTTTGAGCCAGAGGTTCCGTTTTAGCTTTCTTTGACGAAGCAGGAGCTGAATCTTCAGCTTTTCTCTTGCTAGTTTTTTCTTTCTCTTCATCTGAATCTGAGCTTGAACTTGAATCTGAGTCAGAATCTGAAGAATCTGAGCTTGAACTTGAGTCTGCATCTGAAGAATCTGAGTCTGAACTGTCTGAACTATCTGAACTATCTGAACTATCTGAACTATCTGAACTATCTGAACTATCTGAACTATCTGAACTATCTGAACTATCTGAACTATCTGAAGAGTCTGAGGAGTCTGAAGAATCTGAAGAATCTGAGCTATCTGAGCTGTCTGAATCTGATTTATCAGAAACTGGAGCTGCGGCTGAGGATGAGGATGATGTTGATGTTGAATCGCTTGATTCCTTTTTGGTCTCTTTCTCATCTTCGGATTCAGAATCTGATGAGGAGCTATCAGAGTCCGATGAGCTTGAGTCTGAATCTGATGAAGAATCAGAATCAGAGTCTGAGTCTGAGTCTGAGGACTCGTCGTCACTCTCGTTATCAGATGAACTTGAGGAGCTAGAATCAGAGTCTGAGTCTGAGCTTGAATCGCTTTCTTCCTTTGTTATTATCAACTTTTCCAACTTCTCATCGTCCTTTAAATCAATAACTGACAATTTTTTATCCTTAATTTCTTTTGTCAAAGTTTTTGAAGCCTTGGAGAATCCTTGACGGTTCAAGTAGTCCAAGACTTGTGATATCAATTTCGAATCAGACATTTTTTAAAATTATACAGGTTCTAATACGTCGATGTGATTGACTAGCTGATAAGGTATGAAAGAATTTTGAAAAATTTTTTTTTTATTCTTTTTTTTTTTTTTTTTTTCTTTTTTGCTTGATGAGGTAGCAGTGAAACTAGGGCTGTGAAGGTATACCGTTTTGGGTGAGGTGGAAGCCGTTATCAGAACTGGCTCAAGAAATAACCTTTTTAATTATTTTTCTGTATGTTTTAATTACAAATACTCAAGAATTAACAACCATGAAACCATCGTTATTACTTCAGACAGCTGCATTGACATGTGTCAATGCTTTAAATTTACTTAACCCTTTGCAAAATCTGTTGGGTTTGGACCATGAGTCAGAATTGATGAACAGAGTCTCCGAATTATATGGTGGAGATATCTCAAAGTTGAATTCTGACGTCTTGCAAACATGGGCCGAAATGGAGGCTTCCATCTCTAAGGACAAGATTAAATCATCAATTGAGAACTTCAATGACTTTGTGACTTCAAAGATTAAACCTAATATGGATAAAGTCTTTGCTCATAAGGAAGATACCCTGGCTTGGGACTATGTCTCTGTCAACAAGTTTGAAGATTACCAATTGAGAGTCAAGAAGACACATCCTGAGGTTTTGGGTGTTGACACTGTTCTGCAATATGCTGGTTACTTGGATATTGACTCCGTCGATAAACATTTTTTTTACTGGTTCTTTGAATCTAGAAATGACCCTGTCAATGACCCTGTTATTCTTTGGATAAATGGAGGCCCTGGTTGCTCAAGTATGACTGGATTATTCTTTGAGTTGGGTCCTTCAAGTCTTACTAATAACTCTACACCAAAATTGAACTCATACTCATGGAATACAAATGCCTCTGTTATCTTTTTAGAACAGCCAGTTGGTGTTGGTTACTCTTATTCAAATTCCGAGAAAGTTGGTAGCTCAACAGCAGCTGCAAAAGATGTTTACGTCTTTTTAGAATTGTTTTACCAAAAATTCCCTCAATTCTTAGGTAACAATTTACATATCTCTGGTGAAAGTTATGGAGGTCATTATTTACCAGCTATTGGATCTGAAATTATAAACCATGCTGATAGAACTTTTGAATTAACTTCTGTCTTAATTGGTAACGGTATCACAGATGCATTGGTTCAATACAAGTACTACCAGCCAATGGCCTGCGGTAAAGGTGGTTATCCTCAGGTCATTTCTGATGAAGAATGTGAAGATTTAGAAGAAATTTATCCAAGATGTGCAAGATTAATTCAAAATTGTTATGACTCTCAAAATGCATTTGCTTGTATTCCTGCATATTTGTACTGTGAATCAAAGATCATGGGTCCTTACTCAAAGACCGGATTAAACGTTTACGATATCAGAAAGAAATGTGGTGACAGTGATTTATGTTATGAAGAAATGGGTTACATCGATGCTTACATGAATAGCCCAGAAGTTATGGAAGCATTGGGTGCCGAAGTGGACTCATATAGCTCATGTGATGATCAAGTCTTCCAACAGTTCTTCTTAACTGGAGATGAACCAAAACCATTCCAAGGTTATATCACAGAATTATTGCATGCCGAGGTCCCTGTCTTAATTTATGCTGGTGATAAAGATTACATTTGTAACTGGTTAGGAAATCATGCTTGGACTGATCTGTTAGAATGGAGTGGTCACGAAGAGTTTGAAGCTCAAGCTTTGAAACCATGGTACACTTTGGCAAATGATAATCATGCTGGTGAAGTTAAAAATTTCGGAAATTTCACCTTCTTGAGAGTCTTTGATGCTGGACATATGGTCCCATACGATCAACCAGAAAACTCCCTTGATATGGTCAACAGATGGATCGCAGGTGATCGTACTTTTGGTTATTAGATACTTTAAATAGAATTAAATAAATGAGCTACAAGTTAAACTTTTTTTTTTCCTATAACAAGCCAGACCCTGCACCAATTGGGAGGTTGTAAAACGTTAGTAGCCTGTTCTAAACAAAAGGTGGCTAAGAACTAATTTAGACTCAAGAATTCATGAGGGGTGTGCAAATTATAGTTAAGGATGAGAAAAGGTCCACCTTTTCCGAACTAAAATGGGCTATCTCCGCTCAATGAAGATCCCTCCATCAGTGAAGTCATCATTTTTTCCCCCTACTTTTAATTGTCTGACGGTCATTGAGTTCCACTTGACCATTTCCTTAGAGGTGATTGATTTTATTGAGCCTGTAGCAAAATCAAAATACAGGGGATAGATAAGTTGCTTAATATTACCCCATCAAAATTTAAATTTAGAAAAACAAAAAATGTAATCTTATCTTGGCAAATGATAAGTATAAAAAATGGCATTTTTATCTCATCTGTCAGGACACTAAAAACAAATACAATACTGCTAAAAGATATATAACAAAAATCAAATGAGTGCAGCATCTTTTGTTGAAGGCAAACCAGATGCTGAACATATAGAACTTTATTCCAGCCCTGCTGAAGATTCTGTTGAAGAACAAGAAGAACAGGAACATCATCTTGCTAAGAATACTTTAAGTAAAGGGGTAGACGAGGCAAATAAGATATTGGGAGATGATGAGGAATTGGAATTTGATGATAAGGAAATCAAACATCTAGTAAATAAAATCAATTATTCAATATTACCATTCATTGCAGTATGCTATGTGTTCTTCTATGTTGATAAGACAACTTTGAGTTATGCCGCGATCTTTGGGATTAGAGAAGATTTGTCTTTGAGTGGGAGTGAATATTCCTGGTTGAGTTCGGTTTTTTATTTTGGGTACTTGGCTTTCTCATTCCAAACCAATTACTTATTATTAAGATTCCCTGTTGGTAAGTACTTGGGTTTTAACATTTTCTTGTGGGGAGTCTTTCTTATGTTCCAAGCTGCATGTAAAAATTTTCAAGGCTTAGCTCTGACAAGACTGATCTCAGGACTGGCTGAAGCAGTGGCAGATCCAGCTTTCTTATTGATCACTTCAATGTATTACACCTCCCTGGAGCAACCTATGGCTATTAGTATTTGGTACTCTTTCAATGGTTTAGGAATTGCTGTTGGAGGTTTATTGGGTTATGGAATAGGTAACATTCATGGGGCACTTCCATCTTGGAAATATGAGTTTTTGATTATTGGTGCCTTGTGTGCCACATGGGGTATAGTTGTTTTTTTGTTCTTGCCTGATAACCCAATAAAAGCAAGGTGGTTCAGTAATAGGGAGAAAAAATTAATTGCATACAGGATCAAGAAAAATCAAACAGGGATGGAAACAAAGACATGGAAATGGTACCAAGTTAAAGAAGCTTTTACTGATATTAAAGTGTACTGTTTTTTCTTGTTGGCAATGGTTTCTAATATTCCTAACGGTGGTATTTCCAACTATGGTACTATTATAATCAAGAGTCTTGGTTATTCGACATTAGGTACTGCTTTGTTACAAGTGCCATATGGAGCATTTATCTCTTTTTTCATTATCACATGTGCCTATATCAATGAGTATTTTACCAAAAAGAAAGGATGGAACGTTAGAACTATTTTAATTGTTATCTATATTCTTCCAAATGTGGCAGGCTCTTTTAGTCTTTATTTCACTGGAGCTGAGCATAAGATTGGAAGATTATTTTCATATTATATGACAGGAGCATATAATGCATCCTTTGTCTTGATGCTTTCAGAAAACACATCAAATACTGCAGGTCACACAAAGAAGGTTGTCACTAATGCCATGTTATTTTTAGGTTATTGCGTTGGAAATATAGCTGGTCCTTTTTTCTACAAACAAAGTCAGTATCCTCGTTATTCTTTAGGCATTGGTTCATTATTATTCTGTAATTTCCTGGGGATTGCTCTCAGCATCTTCTTGGGTCTCTATTTGAGATGGGAGAATAAGAAAAGAGATAAATTACAAGGAACTCACGGGCCAATGACTTTTGAACATGGTTTAGAAGATTTGACCGACAAGCAAAATTTGAATTTCAGATATGTATATTGAATATATAGTTTGTTAAAGCTTTGGATAGTTCTTAAACCATCCTTCTGATAATTTTGCATTATAAGATTTATCAAAGGAGTCAATTGATCTTGTTTTCAGTTTCACCTGGCTTCTCTTTGTTAAGAATTGTACAATCACTTTTATTGTGTCATCTGGTTGTTCGGCCATTACCATATGAGTACCTTTAGGAATGGCAACTAATTGACAATTTGGGATTTCCTTAGTGATATTTTGAGCAGCTCCTGGTGGGTTCCAATTTGCATCTGCACCAACTATGTGTAAAGTTGGAACACTTAAATATTTCAATAGAGACCAACCGATAGGAACAGAATAAGATCCGGAGCCATAGACTATCATCTGGTATGGTTTAGAACACTTGGCCTTGGTGGAACCGTTCTCGATATATTTTTCATCAGCTAAGAAATCCTTCATGATCTGTGGATGAAATTTGCGATAAAAACTTCTAGTTTTCATATATTTTACAAAATCAGACTCTGTATTAAATTCGGTCTGAATAGCTGAAACCAACAGTTTCATTAAATTACTGCCACTACTACCTCCAGCGAATTTTTCACTTTTCATTATCACAGGTTCAATAACTATCAATGAATCGAAAACCAATGGATTTAAGAAACCAGCCATTAAACTTTGGAATCCTCCTAATGAATGTCCAATGGCAACGTTCACAGCATGTTGGAAAGTTGCATCAGTGGCCGTCTCGTGTTCAATAACTCGCAAGAGATCTCTAGAACCGTCTTCCCACATAAAATCAGTACCTATTTTTCCTTTATTTAAAACAGCTGAATCCCCATGCAAAGCACCATCAATGGTTATGATACTATTGAATTGGAAAGTACAGTCATTATCGAAAGAAAGGGCAATTAATTTTTCAGCGAAATAAGTCCATATTGCCTTATTCATGCCTGTTCCATGTAAGAAAAACAAGTTAAATCTCTTGACATTTTTCTTCTCGTACAAATCAGTGTTAATTTTAAATTTGTTATAAACCAATTGAAAACGATCAGATGTATTTATAGTAGACTCAATTGATAGTCTTGGATAAGCAGCTTCAATAGTAACTTTAGAGAGTTTGAAATTATTTGACATTTTCCCATCCCCATATAATTCATAAAAAGTGGATGTGATAATTTTTTTGTATTATATATATTTGCCTTGTCTTTTCCAGATGATGATAGTTGATTTGGTTCTCCTCACTAAATACCGAGACTTATTCTGTATATCCGAGAAATAAAACACACACAAATAGGGGCTGTTAATGACTACCCTTTTGGGAGAAGATATCTATAGGGGGGGTTGTGCAAGTGGAAACTCCGCTTAAGGTATTTACCAATCAGACTAAGTCTTGGGTAACTGATAGAGTACTAATATTAAGTCATTCATCAGGGGTTAATTTTTGTTTTCACAAGAAAGTCTAATTTCTCTCAATATCAGGAGAAGAGTTGCCCTCTCGTAAATGAAAAAAAACACATTTGCCTCATCTATTCTCTGCAGTATGGATAAATTTTCAATACCCCAATAAATGTAAAAATTTGTAAATTCACCTCTAACGATGTTTAATTGCAAGTGATAAAAAAGGATTCATGGAGAATATGAACATCTTTTGAAACATAGCTAATGATAGTATACTTTCTGCACCTAAGCTAGTTCATTTTATCATTCTCCATTTCTGATTAAGTATGCATACAATGCATTTCATGACCTGTAACCCATTACCTTAGATACCAATAATGGTATTAATATATAGATTTATTTTGCATTCCCATTTCTACTTATCAATCTTTATAATTCATCCAATTCCAAATATATCTGGAAAAGCTTATTATTCAGATAATAGGATATTACGGTGAATGATCAGAAAATCTCAATCGCTAATCATGGCCAAAGAGATCTAATCAACAGCAAAGTTATGTCAAACGCATGGAAGAACACAAAAAAAAAGACGCAAATCAGCTAGAAATATACCGGAAAGGATGATAAAAAAAAAAATTAAGGAAAAAAAAAAAAAAAAAAGTGACAAATTAAACAAACAAAAGTTCTTGTTTTAAATTCCTTACAATAATCACTAAACAGTTGATTGTTCAATTGTATTAACAATTGGTCTATCCTATATCACCAATTTATATAAGGAACTTTCTACTGTATATTTTCTCTCTTACTTTATTGTTCATTTGTCTTTGGAAATACTGGAAAGAGAAACTATACAATGTCAGAGGCATTGAAAGAAGATAACATATTTCAAGATCCTTCAGGTGATGAGAATAGTGATGGCAATGAGCTTCTTGGGTCTTCAAACTATACTTTGAAAGCTTCCAACTTAAACTCATCAATTAATAGATCAAGATCACTATCACCGTTCGAGGTGCCTGCGGATAGTATTGATGATACACAAGAAGAGTCTACCAATGATGATGTGCAAAATGATCTTATGCAAGCAACGGCCAGGAATCCCACTGCAGTATTAGAGTTGGATATGGATTGTAATGTCAGATTTATAAGTAAAAGCTGGGAAACCATAGTGGGGACTAAAATTAAGAAAATATTGAATAAACCAATATCAGAGATAGTCATTGCTGACACTGAGATGGAGAAGAGCATTTTTTCAAGAGCCCTGGAAATAATGACATCGGATGATTCGAGTTATCGTGTCAAGTTCATTACTCCAACAAATTATACAGGCTCTCAAGGGGAGGAATCCGAAGAAGACGAAGAAGAAGGAACAGAAGGTACAGAAGGAGAAAATGAAGAGACCAGGAAACCAACTTCATCTGGTAGTAGTGTAAATTCAGGAATATCTACAGATGGTGGTTTAATTGAAATGGAAGGCCAAGGAATTTTGATACATGACTTGAAAACTCAACTTCCTACTCACTCAATGTGGATTTTGAGACCATTTGTCCCAATAGAAGTCACTCTAGAACTTCCAGAGGCATTAATTGAAAAATTAGGTTCGGGAATTGATATTTTGGAAAGCTTTTTGATATCCTTGAACGACTCCGGAATAATTGATATGGATGCTGTACCCGCACCAAGGCATGAACTTTGTCGTATATGTGAACAACAGGTGCCCGCGTGGTGGTTGGAGAGACATTCAGAAATCTGCTTGGTTGAACACAGAATTGAGGACAAAGTTCGCTCATGCCATGAAGCATTAATAGATCACAAGAAATCACTAATTTCATTGATGGAAGGTTTATCTCACAACGCTCCTGCGTCTCCGACCTTACAGTTATCGTCTTTGAGTTCCCCATTGAGTACTTCGATAAGCATGAGTCCTTCAGCATCAACATCCACTACTGCATCTTCATCCTCATCTTCCTCAACAGCATCAACAGCATCGTCGTCATCCCACCACACAAGAATCAAGTCTGTGTTGGAGTATAAAGGTCTTCCTTTACCTCTTCCTAAACCAGTATCATCTTCTGCTCCAACGACATCTTCTCCATTATCGAGCAATGCATCTTCCACTGTCTCAACTCCAGTATCCATAAGGAAAAGGTCTTCTTCGATATTTGGTTCAATGAGATTTCCTATAAAGAATTTAGAAAGATTGGTACAATATTGCTCCGAAGCTATATCAATCAATCCTGGTGAAATAACTGCCAAAAATGATCAAAATTTCCTGGATGTTGCTTATTCTCCAAACTCTGAAAAATCAATAAAGTATATATTGAACACCAGCTTACCAGAATCAGCAGATCCAGCGATCCGTTTAATCACCGAAGATACAGAGGCTCTTGCAAAGGAAAAAGTTGATGCTATTGGAAGATTGGCTTCAAGTTTGCAATATTCTGAAAAATTGAAAAACGAGATTGATCAATTAGTCTTGCAAGCTGTCGCACGTACAGTGGAAAAAATTAGAGATAAGACAACTAGATTTGATAGTTATAAAGGTGAGAAATCAGAAACTGACGAATTATTCACAAATGCTTACATGAACACTGACAAGTTACCAACTACGCCATTAGAAGAGGTACGCCAGTCCACTGCATCTCCACTCTCTACTTCCACCAGCTTGATAGAGACGGTTCCCAGATCTGAGACACCAAAGATTCAAGTCAGTGATCTGCATCAACACCATCTGCTACAAACTCCTGAACCTATAAATGATTCAAGAGGCCGTAGATCTTTCTATCCACAACATAGAAGTGTTTATCAATCACCAAGGAGGCTGTTGTCTCCTGCTCCTGCATATTTTTCTAACTCACCAATGGCATCATTACAAAAAAATTCGCGTTCCAACAGAGACTCTGCTATATCTTCCTCAACACCAACGTCGTCTCCACTTTTGACTGCTAATGATTTACCAATTCAGTCAACAATGCAAAGATCGATCAATCACAACAGTAGTGTTTCAACATGGGATTCTAATGCATCCGATAGGCATTCTTCAACAGATAGTAGCATCTTGGCTCCATTGAGTTCTACAAAAGCACCTTTATCGCCTTTATTGGTTTCTACTTCAGTTTCAAGTAAGCAGGTTACCCCATCTATAAAAGATTATGAGATAATCAAACCTATCAGTAAAGGTGCTTTTGGTTCAGTGTATTTAACTAGAAGAAGACTTACTGGAGAATATTTTGCTATCAAAGTATTAAAGAAGTCTGATATGATAGCCAAGAATCAAGTTCCAAATGTTAAGGCCGAAAGAGCCATCATGATGCGTCAAGCTGATTCTCCGTATGTGGCACAATTGTATTCCAGTTTCCAAAGTAAAGATTATCTTTTCTTGGTGATGGAATATTTGAATGGGGGTGATACAGCTTCATTGTTAAAAATGTTAGGCACTTTATCTGATGAATGGGCTAAGAGATACATTGCTGAGGTAATTGTTGGTGTTGATGATTTACATAAGAAGGGTATTGTGCATAGAGATCTAAAACCTGATAATTTGTTGATTGATAATCTGGGTCACTTGAAATTGACTGATTTCGGTTTATCCAGAATGGGGTTAATTGGTCGTCAAAAAAATGTTCGCAGAGATAGTGTTGCTGACAGCAATAGTATTTTCGATGCTTTACAACAAAATGTTACCCCTAATAGTATCAGTCGTCATCATAAGAGGACATCATCCATAACACCATTTTCATTATCTCCAAATATAGAACGTGCAACTTTGCATCTTCCACTTAAAGGAAATCAGGACTCGCTGCTGCTGTCTCCAAGCTCTCCCCCAGCTAGCAATTTCTTTGAACATTTCATCAAAAATGAAGGCACAAGACGAACTTCATCAAATGCTAGCAGTACAGATTCTCCACTAATAAGACCTTTAATTCCTCGCACAAATTCGCAAACATCGTTTGCAATTCTGGATGACGTCGAAGGATCCAACTCACCTGGTGATTCTAGTCTGCTGCAACTCTCTAACAATCCTTTTGCATTATTTGATCCTCAAACTTCAACTCAAGCAAGAAAATTCGTCGGAACACCTGATTACTTGGCTCCAGAAACAATCGAAGGTGTTGGCCAAGACGAGGTGTCTGATTGGTGGTCAATAGGTTGTATCTTATTTGAATTCTTGTTTGGATATCCACCGTTCCATGCATCCAGTGCTGAGAAGGTTTTCGAAAACATCCTTAAATCGGATATCGACTGGCCAGAGTTGCCTACTGCTGAACTCAAAAAGATTTGCTCGACAGAAGCTAAAGATTTGATTACAAGATTGTTAGTCAAAGATCCAAATCAAAGATTGGGATTCAATGGGACAGATGAAATCAAGAGTCATCCATATTTCAAGGCTATAAATTGGGAAACTTTATTTGAAGAAGAGGCATCATTTATACCACTTATTGATGATCCTGAATCGACAGATTATTTCGATGCTAGAGGTGCCGAATATACTACTTTCCTGAATGATAATGAAGATCTGGAATTAGTTGATGATGATCATGATGACGACGACGATGATGATGATACAGACTATGAGAACGATGTTACCGATAGTCTTGATTTTTCCAGTGCAACCAAAATTGCAAGTCCTAATCTTTTTGAAATTCATAGAAACTCATCAAGTGGATCTGTGGGTTTATTAGGTATCCCTACAACTGATAGAGAAAGGAGACGAAGCAGCAAACTTAGTGAGAATAACTCCAGTGAATTTGGGTCATTTCAATTTAGAAATTTGGCAGCCTTGGATAGGGCTAATAAGGATCTGATTAATAGATTGAAAAGCGAGCACATGGAGCACCGTGGTAGTTTCTCTGGATCATCTTCTTCCACGGAATCTGGACAACCACGCTCAAGAGGTTATTCATCTTCAGGGGCTCATGTGAAACGGCCAACATCTCCTTCAATTGTTGGTACTCCTTCTAGAACAAGTTTTTCAAGTACAAATCCGACTCTTTACAAATTAAGTACATCGCTGACAGGAAGTAATTCAGGGGAAGATAATACGTCAACTCCATTGCTTAATGAGTCTTCAGGGAGGGATTCTCCTTTGCAATCGGCTCTTCAAAATAGATCTACAGATTCTGGTTCTCCAGTTCCAAAAATTTTGAAAAGCTCCACTAAGTCATCTGCATCACAGTCACCTGGTCAGCAACAGTCTCCTCAATATCTGGCTTTCAAGGCTCTCAACCAATCATTTCAAGATTTTTCGCCATCAAGTTCAGATAACGAGGATTCTAGAAACTCTGCTATATTGAGAGTGAGAAAGAGAAGAAGCTCAAGAAGGCTTGACTCTGCATCTTCTGATAATAGTGAGCAAGTGAGAAAATCATTGATCTGTTATGATGTGCTCTTATGTGAGCCAATTCCTATTATAAGGGAGTCAACAAAAGATATACTTCAGAGACTTGGATGTGCTGTAGTGGCTATCAAGGATGGAGATGAATTGATTAGAAGAGCTACTGGTGAAATTAAATTTGATTTCATCGTTACAGCATTACGTACTCCGAAGGTCAATGCAATTGATGTCGTCAAATTGATAAAACATACAGCTTCTGTGAACTCTGATACCCCTATTATCACAATTACGGCTTATTACAAAGAGGCAAATATGTCTGGTGTTTTTGATTATGTATTGGAGAAACCTGTTAATGCTAAATTGTTAGGAGATGCATTGAATAAACTTTCTATACAAAAACGTAAAAATGCTCAAGAGGCAATCAGTGATACTGAACCAATAATATAATGATACCATTACTAGATTTTTTTTTTTTTTTTCTTTTATATTAATTTCACAAATTGTTTTTTTTTAATTTTTGGAATTTTATGAGATAAACATCTATACAATATAGTAGCCTTCTGTAGTCAAGTTGTAGTATAAATCGAAAGGATACTCTTCGCCTTCAGATTCCGGATCTATGCTTGATATTCTAGCAACTTCAACACCACTCATATTTGATAAACCATTTTCAACTGAGAAACTAACTTCCATTGGGAATAATAATTCTTCATCTTCACATTCGACAGAAAATTCAAAGGATCCTGATTGGATCGAATCCAATTTATTTATCAGGAGGATGAAACCGGTATCCATGTATTCGATATTAACGACATTGTTTTCATCATCTTTTAAAACAGCATTACAACCAGCAGCAGGAACAAAAACGAAAGCTTGCGAGAGAGGATGATCAAATTCTAGGAATCTATCTGTGGTTTCATACTCTAAAGTGATATCAACCATACCATTACCATCGTTGTTGACCCAACAGGAGAAGGTTAATGGTAATAACTCTGATTCATCAGCTTTACCAACACCTCTCCATCTTAAGACTCCTAAAGATTGATCATTTGATGGGAAGCCTTTGGATTTGTCTTTAAGACCCAAGACACTTTCTTGGTTGAATAATTGTTTGTCAACGTTTGGATGAGTCTTGAATTGAACATCGATTTCCTTATTAAGACCCAACAGAATTGAAGAACGGGCTAATGATGTGTCATTTATTCTCAATTGAAGATCACCTTTAATTTCACTGTTTTGTACTGAACCTTCTCTAGAAATTTCAGCAGAAATCTTCTCATTAATAGCAATTAAGATACCATTGTTATTCAATTTGTTTACAGCTGGTTTAGGCGTTGCTGAACCTGATGGAATGTATTCTTCTTCTCTTGGAGCTCTTGGTGTAGGAGCAGCAGCAGGACTTACTAATAATGGTTGAGCATCAGCAGATGGTTTTGATTTCTTGCCCAATTGCAAACCACCACGTCTTGGAGGTTGTCTTGAAGGCTGTGATAATGAGTGGGATGGAACCGGTGAAATTGAAGGTTGTGGTGAATAAGTTTGTAATTGCAGAGGCGGTTGAGTGTATCTTGAAGGATCCTCATAAACATTACTACCACCAAATCCAGATTCCATGTTACGACGGGCCAATTCTTTTCTTTGAATCTCTTTAGCACGTCTTTTTCTCTCTTCGGTGGCTTCCAACTCTTTATTCTTTTCTATGATATCTTGAATTTTTTCTTCATAAGAGTCCAGTTCGAGGAAAGTCTTGATTTGCAGTATTGTCAAATTTTCTTTATAGCCTAAATTGATGATTTCGTCAAAGGCTCCCAAGATTTGGAAACAATTTTCCAAGACTTCTCTTTCATCAACAGTCCTTAACATTGAAGTGACAGTTTGTGTGAATAAATGCAAACTCTCAATATCTTGCAAGATGTTTGAATGTTTATTTGTAATTAATACAATATACAAATCTTCTAAAGGTTGGTAAACATATCTAACATTTCCATCTTCAATCGTGGTATTTTGTTGTGATTTAGTGTCAGAAAGCAAAGTTGGGAAAGCTGCTAATAAGGCAGTTATTCTATCACTGGATAAATCCTTGAATTGTCTTGACAAAATGGCCTTACCACTACGTGAACAAACAGATGCTGCTAAGACTGCCATATTGTTGTTATTGTTATTGTTGTCGTTGTTGAATGCTCAATGGCTGTAAAATATAATAACAATAATGTATCAATTGATATAGTTTCCAATTTCAATGAGAATATACTTAGATTAGCCTAATTTATTGCTTGATTGGGCTTCCAAAACGACGTCTAATCGGTATGTATTCACAATGATTTTTGATTTACGTGTTTAAAAATCTTTCAATATTTCACTTTTTTTTTTCTCTCTTTCGTCCTGTTTTTTTTTTTTTTTTTTTAGTTTTTTTGTTGATTTTGTTTTTTTAAAGACAGCCCCTTTTTTTATATTACTAAAGGCAGTCGATATACACTATACATTCTTAGATTTATAAAGTTCATCCCAAGCAGTTCTTTGTGAAATGAACCAGTTTGGTAAGTATTTCTCCTGTGGGAGCACGATTTTTATTTTACCTTTTTTCTTCCCGTGATTTGTCAAGTTGTCAAATTGGGTATCATAACTCTTGTAATAGGCATAGTAGTTGTGATTTTTGGAGTTCAACAGTTCTTCTGAATTGTTTCTCTTTAGTTCTTCTAGACTATCGTCACGGGAGTTGTGTTTTTTCAGTTTCCTTTGTTTAGCCAATTTGAGCAATTCATGAGGTATCTGTGGAGATGCAGATAAGGATAAAGTGTCCTGGTGCAGTTGTTCAAAATTGAAATCATCTAGATCTGATTCATCCATTCTGAATTCCTCGATACTTCTTGACAATGAAGAAATACTGGATCTTGCTGAGAAACTATTTCTATGTGCATTGATCTTTATACCTTCCTTCTTATAACTACTCATTCGGATCTCTTCTTCCTCTTTTTTCTTATTCAACTCATTCTCTTCATAAGGCACAAGTTCCATCCTGAGCAATTCCAAGAAAGTCTCCGTTGTGTATGTAGACCTTGTTGCTGCATACAATCTGTATTCACTTATAATACTGGAAAAACTCCATTTTTGCAATTTTCTGAGCAAACCTATCACTGTTTCTGTCTTATCAACTATCATCACATTATGCTTTGACTTATTGAAGATAATTTCAAAAATTTCGACAATTAAGTTCGGGCTTATTATCATCCAATCTTCCATCTTCTCATACCCAGACATTGAAGAAGGTGCAACACCGGGGAGATCATGAGGATTATTCTGAGCACTGACAGCCTCTGGATCTTCCAGATTCTCAATGACTTTCAAACCTGAACGGCCAATATGATATAAAGATGTTGACTTGTCTTCAAAAAAATTCAACAATGCTCGTGGTGGTTTCTCAGCATCGAGCAACACCAACGATTTAAGATTCAATGTTTCCAAAAATGCGAAATTCAAAGGATCTAGCTTTGCACAACGGTATATGCCTTCTTCTACTAATCCAAAATTATCAGGAGGCACTAACATCTCTTCCGTTTACAGTTGTTATTAAAGACAATCTCTGGTTAAGCCAAAAAAATAAAATTAGCTAAAAAATAGCCAAAGTTTAAAAAATGACAAGAAAAAAAAAAAAAATAAAAATAAAATAAATTCCCCCAACATTCATCGAGAGGAAAAGCAAAAGTGGGAAAAGAGGGTGTATTCAGAGAATGGTACCGAACCTTTCTAGTCCGAACTTTGAATTGACTGTTCTAGGTTGTTCAGGGGGTCCATTAGATGGGAGAACTTGCTCGTATCTTTTGAAACCTTCTAAAATAACTTATAATGAGATCGTAAAAACAGGGCTCAGCAATAAATTTTTGTGCATTGATGGGGGTACTGGGTTATCAGGGTTAGTTGATTTGATTTCTAAAGTTGAAAATGATAAAGTAATGGAAGATAATGCTTTACTTAGGATATATACAGACTCACTCCAAGTGTCTGATTACACTTATTGTCATACCACTATTCCATTTGACACAAGTTTAATTGATGGGAAGAAATCTTGTTATCAATTGGGTACAGAGATTATGGCGTTGCTCGATAATTATCTTATCACTCACCTGCATGCAGATCACTTAATGGGTCTTGTGGTGAACTCCCCTGGTTTCAAGAAAAAGACCATTAATGGTTCTTTCCCCACATTAGAGATCTTGAAGAAAAATATATTCAACAATCGTGTTTGGCCAGAATTGAATACTATCAATTTCAATGTTCTCGATGATGAATGGTATCGTATTTCAGATGAATTCGACGTTAGATATTTTATCAACAGTCATGGATATTTTGTTGAGAGAGATGAAGCTGTTCGATATGATAGCAATGCATATTTAATAAGACATGTTGAAAGCAAGAAACTGATGTTGATATTTGGAGATGTAGAACCAGATTGTTGTTCAAAAACTGGGAGTATCAGACGAATTTGGGATCATATTGCCCAGTTGATTCATAGCAAAAGTTTACTGGCCGTGGTTATCGAATGTTCCAATTATAATCTTCCATCAGATGTGCCGTTATACGGCCATATGACACCAAATTATTTGATCCTGGAATTGAAAATGCTAGAAGACATTATGAAATCCAAATTTGGAACAATTCAACCTTTAAAAAATTTAAATATAATCGTGACACATATTAAGGAATCTGATAATGGATCAGATCCAAGAAGAAGGATATTGAAAGAATTACATGATTTAAACGATTTACACAACTTAGGAATAATATTCACCGTGGCTCTACCAGGCCTAACATACTGCTTATAAGATCTTTTTTTGATTTTCATTTTTCTCTTTTTGCTACAAATTATATCGTTTTATCGCTTTTTTTTTTTTATTCACCCATTCAGATTCTATACACAGTATAGGCATTCTTGGATCTTAAACTGTCTGAGTACCATAACCTTTGACATCTTTGGCAAAATCCCAATTCATCTCTTGAACTTTCAAATCTTTGAAAAATTTGACACCTTCAGTCTTGCTCAATACAACTAATGAGTATTTGTCCAATGCTCTTCCATCTCTATAATATAAAACTTTCATACAATCTCTAACTAACAGAATACCTTCTTCCTCTGTAAGATTCTTACTATCAGCTTCTGTATCCACTTTCTTTCTCAATAATGGAATAGCTAAGTAAGCACCAAATCCAGTGGCTAATGAAGGGGATCCATATGTAACACCTAATAAGTCTGCATATTTTAAAAATGGTTCACCAGTTTCTGCATCGAAACCTCCAACTATACATGCATTCCACAATGGGTTCATCTTTGATCTTCTTTGATACAAGAGTCTTGATAAATACTCATGGATGTTATTGGCTTTTAAATCGTCTCCTTCAATGTCATAACTGTTGTCTATTTCAAGTTGATCTAAAGTACGTTCAATTTGTTGTAAATCTGATATATCTCCAGATACACCAACTATTGTTTCTTTACCAACTTTGATAAGTCTTTCAACATCATCAAATCTAGCCAATGATCCATATGAAGCTAAATTGTCAGCTGCCATTATAACCCCGTCTTTATATTTTATTCCAAGAACAGATGAACCAGTGACAATTGGTTGTTGAGTGGCCATCTTTGGTCCTGAAAGTGAAGCATTGGCTATTTGATGATTGTATTCACCATATGTTTCGTTGGATGGTCTTCCCCATGAATATGGATCGTGATTCATTTTCTTTACTTTCTTATATTCTTATAAGCGAGAACCTTGTTTATTTTCAATTAAAAAGAGAGATAAATCAATTGAATTGAATCTTGAATGATGTCCTTTGATATACTTTATTTATTTAGTGGCGAAAACATCAAAAATACAAAAGATTTTTTTATGCTTTTTTTTTTTTTCTTTGTTGTTCGTATTTTGGATAGATCGAACACTACTTTATAAAGTACCTACAAGATGGGTTTTACACTTGTAGTATCTACTGTTTTGTCCTGGTAATAGAATGAAAGAATTGAGTCTGCAGTTATGAGCTGTAGTTATTAATAAACACTTTTTTTGATCTCTTAAGTAAGGTTTAATGTAGCTATGTTGTTTATTCTCTTAGTAAATGTTGTGCTGTCCAGTCTTGCACAATTTCTCTTAATTCGCATAGCAAATGCATTATAGAGTCATTGTAAATAGCATGAATAAATTGGATTTGAAAAAGGGGCAATAAATCATTTAATTACCTATAAATAAAACATACAGCATATAAAAAATTTGTAGTAGTGTTGAAATGAACTGGACTTGTTATCAGTTAATAAGTTACCTCTGCACCACCAGTGTTAATTTCTTCGATCTCAAGTTCATCAACATAACTGTATCTAAATCTCTTAGGAAGTTGACTTCTTGAAGTTAACAATGAACCACTTGTTTTACTTGGGCCTGATGAAGATGGGGACTTGAGTAATGATTCTGGAACTGAACCTGGGATTATATTACTTGGAGCACATGGATGAGGTCTAATAGCTGACGATGTATTACCTTGAAACTTGGGGTTAGTCTTATTAATACAATTTCAAATATGATGTAAAATCTACTCACTTGTAAAAGTATGTGGGCCTCCAACAAACTTGATTGAAGGAACATGCTTGGCTAATGTCTGTATGGATACTCTCATTGTTATTGTTAATACAGTTCTTTAAAGATAGTTAATACTTTAGGTATTTGAATTATTTCTGTCTCTTTTGGAAAAAGCTGCTCTCGGTTCCGTTAAAAGGTAGTGTATATAACACTATAAAAACAAGGGCTGTTTCTTTTGGCTCTAAGCTTTTTTTTCTTATTAAAACCAAAACAAAAAAAAAAAAAAAAACACAAAAAAACCGTTACTCACAAGATAACGTAGCTGAAACCCCTTTAATTTGACTATTAACTCACTAATGTCTTATGCTTATTCGGCTGATAATAGACAGCAGAGACGCCCCATACAGGGAATGAATCCTAATATGCCTGCTTATGGGAGAAATCCTGCTCCTGGCCACCCTCAACCACCACCACAACAACAACAACAGCCTTATGTCAAGAAAAATCAGTACAGCCATAATAATTACAACAATATAAATACTATGCCACAGAACATGAATGGACCAGTGAACTATTACAACTCAAGACCTGCACAGATGCAATATCCACCTCAGCAACAAAGTTATTATGGATCACAACAATACAAGAATCCAGGAGTACAATATAATCATAACAACGCAATTCGCAGCCCACAATTTGATCAATTTCCAATAAGTAGTAATAATACCACTCCAATGGATGAAACATTCCATTTTGAGCAACCAAGTCCTCGTTCACCAAATTTCCCTCAGCAACAGCAGCAACAGCAGCAACAGCAAGAAGTGAAACCAAGTTTACCACCAAAGATACCAGTTATTTCAGCATCTCCATCAATAGAAACTTTAAATGTTAAGAGTAATAATGATAATTCTGATCCATTTTCTCAAGGTTTTTATCAGAATAATCATAGTAGTTCCTCTGGTGATAGTAGTGTTGATGACTTGATTGATAGATATATGGAAGGTGTTTCGTTGTTGGATGATTCAGATAGTAAAAAGAATACGAAAAGGCCGTTGTCAGAGATCAGAACTCAAAAAATGAGACCAGCCTCGATGATTAAGGAGTTAGAAACTGTTGACAGTCCTCCACCGTATGAAGAGTTAGAGCCACAAGTTTCAAATCAAAATTTCCCTCAAGATATGAAGAAACCATTACAAGCTCCAATGCGTGATAGCAATAGTAATCTGGAAGGCTCAAGTAGCAGTACTAGACTGCCTATTACTACTGTTAAAAGTAATGACTCAAGGACAAGTTCTATGAAGTCACTGCCTTATCCAACTGAGGATCCATTAGCAGGTATGCCAGTGGAAGAGCCACCAAAGACCAGACCAAGAAGATATACAGATGAATTACTTGAAGAGGTTCAGAATCTGAATGAGAACAAGATTGATCCAGCAGTGATGAACAATAGGAAAAGATCAGAATATAACATACTGAGTGAAAAGATTATCCCAAAATTGGATCCAATTGAAAATTTCATTATCACTAGAAATGAGGCTTTACAAGATTTCAAGAGTTTTTCATTGAATATTCAATTGAAATGGGCAAAAGTGTTACTTGAAGCCATTGAGAATACCAAGATTATTTCATGTGTTAATATTAATGGGCATCGTATTCAACCTCTTACCAATGTGAAGGAGATAAAGAAAAATAAGATTATTTTCTTGAATACATCGATGAAAGTATTGAAAAGGCTCTCTGAAAAACATGATGACGCTGAGAGTCAAGCAATATTGGGAGATTTATATTCAGGTTATACTTTGCTGGATATTAGTGAAAAAAATATACAAAGAGGGTTTGAATATTATCTCAAGGCAACAAAGGGGAAACATCCAAATGCCACTTATAAGACAGGATGTTGTGTTGAGCATGGGATGGGTACCAAGCGTGATATTGAGAAATGTTTCCATTTCTATGAGAAATCAGCATTACTTGGAGACCTGGATGGGATGTGTAAATTGGGGATAGTTTATATAAAAGGTTTATTGCAACAACAGAAATCTGCACAAAAATCTGTATATTGGTTGAACAAAGCCATTCTGACAAATGAAGGTGCAGTATTACCGATCTTCATATTGGCCAAGATACATGAAACAGATATTGCGACCTTAGATTTAAGGCCACATAAGATTGATAAAGATGCTGATGTGATTAGGGAATTACAAAAAATGCAAATATATTGTGACACAAAGACTGCATTACAATTATACTTGAAAGCTGCCAAATTAGGACATATAAAATCACAAGGGCATTTAGGTTATTGTTATGAGTATGGAGCAATGAAATGTGCAGTAAATCCTCGTACTTCGATATATTGGTATTCTAAAGCAGCACTGAAGGGGGATCTGAATTCGGAGATGGGATTGAGTGGTTGGTATTTAACCGGAGCTGAAGGTTTATTAAAACAGAGTGATACCGAGGCATATCTTTGGGCCAGAAAAGCTTCAGAGAAAGGTTTGGCGAAAGCTGAATACGCGTTAGGTTATTTCAATGAGATTGGAGTTGGTACAAAGAAAGATTTGAATGAGGCGAAGAAATGGTATAAAATTGCAGCTTCTCAAGGTTATACGAAAGCTGTAAAGAAACTCGAGAATTGGAGATAATGATTTGTAATAGTAATTTTTTTTTTTTTTTTTAATGGCTTATGGAATAATAAATAGACAATAGGTGATACCAATATGTGCAACTATACAAGCTTGATGATCTTTATTGTAGATGTGGGTCCCTTAACCTATTAACAAGCGTGACTAACCCAAATTGGGTAAATTCTGTCAATATATCAAAGACATACATGGTTTGACGGAATTATGCGAATCCTCTCAAAGGCCATCTTTCATTGATAAGCAATTCAAGAACTAAGAAGCAAAGACACGAAGCAAAACGCGGAAGGGGGAAAATCAAATTCAATTTAACTCTTTTAGGAAATTAATATTTTTTGCTTTTGGTACACAATGTGTATGTACATCTTTATAGCGAAAGACAAAGAGAACCGGTGGGAGTACTAGAAAAGATTAGCCTTTTCAATTCTTTCGATACGAACCTTAAGCTTATAGTTGCTTTAATCATCTATCATATATATATATACTCTGTTGTATTTAAACAGGCACGCGTAAAATAATAAAATTCCAGTACAAAAAGAGGTAAAAAAAATATTTAAAAAATTTTCTTACATAAAATTCAAAAACACAAAAAGGAATTTAATTAGCTGCATCAATTGGCAAAGAGTGCTTCTTCAATTTTTTTGTTAAAATTTGATATAATTTCATTTAATATCACTTTTAATACATTTCATCTTCAAGGAAGTCATTAGATTCTCTTTGTTCTTTTTCTTCATCATGCAACAACAACATCAGTCATTTTCATCAACATCAAGATCATCTTCGAATTCAAATCAAGATGAACTGGCTATTGCCCAGGCAATATTGAAAAGAGCAGAGATTGCTAGAATAACAAGACAGTTGAAAACCAAATTATTGAAAGCTAGAAATAAGACTGAATCTAATTCATCTTCGAATTCATCGTCGTTGAAAAATTCTCCATCCATCTTACCAACTCCACCTTCATCACAAATTCAACTCACTAGAAAGAGATCAAGAGACTCATTGCATCAAGACGTTCAACAAGTGCCTATAATAGAATTCCATGATGAATATGAGACCGATGAATACGAATCACCAACAAAAAAGTCAAATACAGGTAGTAATAATATCCCATCGTCTCCTTTATATACAATAGGTGAAACATTGACCGTACCTCCATCGACTCCACCGAGAAAGAATGCAACACTTGCTTCTACAGTCTCGAATGACTTATTATCAACACCGAAGTCAAAAGTCATCAATAACCGTAATTTGACAAATTTCAAGACACCAACTTCAACAACATCCCATAAGATACTTTATAATAACAACAGCAAGACTCCAATTAATACATTACCATCTTTAGAACCAACTTCATCGTCAAAGAAATCCAAGAAATTTGGTACTCCAGGTCATGCAGCTGAATTATTAATGTTTTTTGCCAATTCTCCATCCCCACTGGCACAACCTGCTGCTCAATCGAGAAAAGTATTACCAACGACCCCAAAGAGATTATTCAACGCGGGAAGCAACAGTGACATTTTCAGCTCCACTCCTCCAACTTCAGCTGGAATTCTGGCTGCCAACGCATTAGGGTCGACTCCTTTGACTTCAAGTGTTCAACATTCAAGAACACTAGACTTGTTTGGAGCTAGCTCTTCCTCGGCCCATAATAGATTGAATCCTCCAGTGACACCTGGAAAGAAAGGCAGTTCATTTGTATTAAATGATTTTGTCACTTCTGTCTTCACTCCTTCCCCAAGGAGATAATTTTTTCTTCCTTTTTTTTCTTTCTTTCTCATGTGTTAATTTATATATTGGTTTTCAAAAGGTTGCGTTGGTTCTAGAGTTGGCTTGTGTTTGGGTTTGTGTTTCTGTATAGTTTAATTAATTGATAGTTCTAAGTTAAAACTACAACGGAACCCTGCACGACTTTCCGGAGCGTAACCAAAAAAAAAAAAAAAAATCTACAACAATAAAAAAAAAAAAGAGCGAAGACTGCAATAAAAAAAATTCCCATTTGTGCAAAGTAAACAGTTTTTAGCTTAAAAGATTATAATTAGGGGTGATCATGTCGACAACACCAGAGACCACCACTGATCCCCAATTGCTACCACAGCTGCTGAATGGTTCATTTGGACTCCACTCTTTGTCATCACATAATCAAATGCACGAGGAGTTGGAAGAAGAAGATGAGGATAGTGGTACTAAGAATTCAAGAAATGTTCCTCCAAGGGCTACGCTTCTGCAAAAGATACGAGTTCTTGATTGGCATAGTTCTTCGGAGAAGAAGAATCAGTTGAAGACATTGAAGCATTTCAAGAAACTTGGAGAATTCACAGTGACGAAATCGACTTTGAATAGATGGGTTCAAACTGAGGAGAAATTACGCAAAGAATATGATGATTTGAAAGTTGGTAATGCTGTTGTTTATAAGACGAAACCAAAATATAAATATCCCGAGACTAATCGTTGCTTAGAACTTTATTATGATCAACTGTTAAACGAAGGTAAGAAATACTCAGAGAAACTGTTAATTTCTAAATGGACCGAGTTTCACAAATTGTATCATGACCAAATTAATGATGATCAGGCAGATATGACAAGCAAATCAAATGGGTGGTTACATTATTTCAAGAAGAGAAATCAGATAAAGAGAAATATCACTGAATTATTTTATAAGAGGAAAGATGATTTAAAGATAACGCATTTACAACAAGAAAAAATCAGACTTCGAAATGAATTGAAAAATTATCAGCTTCATCAGATATATCAATTTGATGAGATATCTGTTAAGACCGATTTCCCCATTTTTGGAATGAATTCTTCTCTAAACGATTATGATCAACTGGATATCTTGAATTCATTATCATTTGTGAATCCAACAAAGAGAATTATCATTGGTGTATTGAGCAATGCTGATGGTTCAAGTAAAATTCTGCCATTGATATTGACAGATGAGCAATTACCTCCAAGTCAGTCATCTGTTCAAAATTTGTATTGGCAAAAAAATGGGATGTTGACAACAGAGATTTTTTATAATTATTTGAAAAAATTGAATGATTCAGTTCATGAGCCAGTTGTTGTTATGTGTGATAATTATTACGCTCATTTTGTCCCAACAGATAAGTTGAACAATGTTAAATTATGTTTCTTCAGTGATACCTTGAATAATTTGAGATATTACCCCTTGGATTATGGAGTACTAAGACTTTTCAAAATAATGATTAAAGATTGCATATTGCAGTTTTTCTTAAAAAAAATAATGCTTGGATTTAATAATTCAAAAGATTTCAAATTCACCAAGATTGATTTAATTGGGTTTATTTGTGACTCGTGGGATCAACTCTTAAAGAATCAACATTTATTTATTCAATGTTTCAAAAATTCTGGAATAATACCTCAATATTTTTCATCGCAAGAGACAACAAATGATGATTCTAAGAAAATGTTCATCGTGAAGGATAATTTAAGAGAAACTCAATTGATTGGTTTACTCAAGATTTTCAATGATAAAAATTTTATTAGAACCAATTATACCATTGACAGTTTTATCTTCCCAAAAGATGAAATTGTATCTAATATTCATATCACCGAGACAGATATTGTATCTCTTGTCAAGAGAGAATTTGAATACAAAGACAATTTTTTCGAATTAGAATCGCAACAACAACAACAACAACCGATACCATTTGCTGAAGATTCAATGGAAATAAGAGAATTAAATTCATTAATTCTTAAGAAAATTAAACCTTTTTTCGAAAAAAATTCACAAAATGAATCATCTTTACAATTCAGTAAATTCTTAAACTGTTTTGTCAAAGAGACAAATCTGAAATTTTTGAATTCATTTATGAGTGATAATAACATTAAGGAAAAAATAGAGAGGAAAAGGAAAAGAGATGAAACTATTTCAATTAATAATAGGAATTTAGAATTTGGTAACAATAACCTGGGAACTTTACAAGAAATGTCTGATCAGCATGTTGTGCCTGTTACTATTGATTTCAATGAATTCACAAACAGACAACAACTGCAGCCACTGCAACTGCAACAAGATCCAAGATTCTTACTTCCTTTTGCATCTAATTTTAACATAGCTGTAAATCACCCTCAACAATATGCAGAATCCACTTCCAATTCCACAGATCAAAGGTTGAATAATTTATCAGTTGTACAACAATTACAACAACTACAACAACAGCAGCAAGTGCAAAAAAATTTCAGAGGCGGATCACAAAATAGTGATAATGGCTTTTTCAACAATAGAGAAAGAGAACATCACTAAATGTTGACCTTTGTGAGCAGCCCGAGACCGGGAATAACAGGGGTTTTTTTTTTTTTTTTGGTTTTTTGGCACGGGAAATTGATTCGAAGAGCCCAATTTTCTTTTACCACCTGTATACAAAACTCTCATAAACTAAAGAGATAAGCAGTCTATATATGAAGAACATAGTTTTAGTAAAGACCAATTAGTTGGCCGAAGAATCACCCTCAATTTTTGAGTTTTTCTTTCTTTTCCTGTAAGCATCACTAGCAAATAGTTAAATTCCTCTTAGTTTTCCATTGGGATAGTCTACAATCTCTGAAATAGACTACAGTATCTAGTAGTTCAAATCAAAGTGACTAGTAGTGAAAAAATGAAATAAAAAAAAAAAACTCTTTAAATTTTTTTTTTTTTTTTTGGGATCAAAATTTTTTTTTTTGTTAAGAGAGAAAAAAAAATCTTTTTTCAAAAAGTTCCTTAGCCAACAATTTATCATTTCCCAATTCAACCTTGGTCATTTAACAAAAGGAAGGTCTTTTTTTCTTCTGGCATTTCATCTCTCTTTGCATACCTCCAAGTATCACTTTCTTTTTGTTTTTGCTTTACCTTTTTTTTTTCACCCTCCATTGCTTCATTTGTCATTTTCTTCTTTTTTTTTTTTGGCCTTACTTTCCTACATCATTGATCTCATATACCTAGAATAAGAGAAAGACAAAGCTAGAGATACTCTGCTTTTATATTATCTTTGTGGTATTTTATTTTTCTCCATTCCTCACCCAGTGATTCTGCATTCAATACTACTCGCTAAAGAATTAAAAATCAGTCACATGTCTTCATCAAACTCCAACCATAGTGGTTCCCCAATTCAGCATGTCTCCTTACACCAACAATCGGATGATCTTCAACAACAACAACAACTGCAACTGCATCAACAGCAATTCCAGCAGCTGCAGTACCAACAATTTGTCCAACAACAGCAGCAACAACAAATGTCCATGCCTAATGGTCAATTGATGGCATCTCCAATGGCCCAAAATGTTGCCAATTCGAGCAACAATAATTTTGGCCAAATGGTGGGAAATTTCCCTGTACCTTATCAGCAATTCTCTATGCAATATTTTCAATTTCAACAACAACAGCAGCAGCAACAACAGCAGCAACAGTTGTATCAAACAATGCAACAGCAGCAACAAAATATCATGCCTCAACTGCCAATACTGCAACAGGCTGTCTCATATATACCCCAAAATACTACTGCTCAGTTTTCACCTCCACTTATCTCAAGACCACCTTCACAGACGGCAATGGCTTCGCCTCTGCCAGTTGTCAGTAGTAACTCTGGTGGAAGTGGATCAATGAACCCTGGAAATAGAAAGAGACAAAGACGTTCCGATCATGCATTACCCGGTGACGAAGGTGATAATGAATTGAAAGAATTAGCATATAAGGCATTGGAAATCCCATTTGAAGAATTTGCATCCCAAGTTAGGTTAGTGGAAAATGGTAGTTCTAGAATGTCATCACCTGTCAGTGGTGCCACTGTTAATAATAAACAGAATAAAGAAGAAGAATCTACAAAAGAGAGAAAACGTCAAGTCTTTGGAATGGTTTGCTTAATCAAATCTTGTCAAGTGTATCCGAAAGCTGTGGTTCCAAGAAATAGAATATATGCTAGATACGTGGCTGTGTGTGCTAATAATGGTGTTACCCCATTATCTGCTGCCTCATTTGGGAAATTGGTTAGAATCTTATTCCCAACTATAACAACAAGAAGATTGGGGATGAGGGGCCAGAGTAAATATCATTATTGTGGGATACAATTAATTGGTGATGATTCACCAACTAATTCACCATCGGCTCAAACTCCAATTGCGTCACCTTTTGCTACACCTCATACGGTGAATAGCTTGGAAGATACTTCAAGAAATTCACCCATGTCAATGGTTTCAAGAACTTCTTCGATAACAAATATGAATCAAACTTTTATTGGAACAAGTCATTCATCAACACCAGCTGCATTAGATAACGATCTCAAGAATTTTATAACGCCAAATCTTAAATTTAGTACGAATTTAATCAAAGATCTAGCAAACTCTCAACAGCATGAACAATTAGCCAATGATATAATATCATTGAGGCTACCTTCTATTCAACAATATCTTCCAGATAACGTTGACAGGGATATTGCTACAACCTTAGAGTCATTATATAAGAGTCATTGTAACTCTGTTTTTGAATCATTACGTTATATGCAATTGAAAAAATTATTCAACTGTATCTCATCTTTTGCATTTTCATTAACATTACCAGTTTATAAACTATACATAACGGAGGCAATACAACCATGGGTTGTTGAATGTGATATCATCATGTATCAATCGATAATCAAGATGTTGTCGAAACTAGCATTACAAAAAATCCCAACTTTTGTCACACAACAATTACGTTACATTGTGAAAAATTATAACGAAAAATACCAAATTGCATTGAAAAAATTACCAATTGAATTCACTAAATTGAAATTAAAACCTGCTGAACAATTTGCCAGATTAACTTCAAGATTATTGAAAGTTTCGAATTCTACAACTTCTGCATCTAAGATTTTGTTAGACCCAAATGAACGTGTTAAGATGTTGAACGATTGGTCCAAATGTGATTTCAAAGAAATCATAGATAGAGATGTTCCATGTTCAAATGCATTATACACCGCGAAAATTTTGGAAATTTGTACTAAGGATGTACCCGATTTGCTAAATTATGATCCAAATTTGGAACTTGTTGAAATAAATGATCTATCCGAAGATGACAGAATCAACAAGCTTCATCAATTATTGATGGCCAAATGGACTGATTATTTGATCGAATTACCTTCTTTCTTCCCAGAGATTCCTCCAAGGATGTTTTTACTTTGCTTGAGTTCTCTCTTGACCACGACTCTTAGAGAAATGACTTTACTCGAAGGTGAAAGTTTTGGTGCTTGGTGGATCTTGAGATGTTGGGTGGATGATTGGTTATCATGGTGTGCCGAGTTAGTAGGTTTCTTAGAGACAGCTAACGATATCCAACAACAAACCACACAAAATGCCTCATTACCAATATTAAATCTGAATGACGTTAAAGAAGATGATGAAGATGAAGAGGTTACTAATGATAATAGCAACGAAGACAACGATTCTTCATCCGCATATTTGAAACATGAAGATGTTTTGAATATGCCAAATCAAGAGCCGGATGAAATTGATTTATTAAACATCTAGTTTGGAAGGTCATATTATATATAGATTGCAGTTTAGTCATTGAGAAAAAAAAAACTACTTTTTTTAAATATAGTAAAATTTTCATGCATGTACTTTAACCAAAAAAAAAGGGAGAATAAGACAAATAGATAAAGATTCGTTGTCTCCATTGAATCTCAGCTCTTTGTCATAAGAATAATTGAAGTTCATTGTTCTCATCGAGAATCCTTTTCCACTTTGAGGAGATTGTTTTAGATTTAAATTATCAAAATATATTATATATATTACAAGATGGAAGATTCGGCGTCTGATTTATCGCAACTCTTCTCAATTGATGACAGTTCATTAAAAATACATTTTACCCCTTCAGCTCAACGTGGTATTATCGCATCTAAGAATTTCAAAACTGGAGATAAAATTTTGGGACTTATACCTAAAGTACAGGTTTTGCAAACTTTTCGTGACGATGATCATTCAAAATATAGAGGTAATTCTTGTGCTTATTGCCATTTTGAAGGTCCGATGCCTGCATTTTCAAGTGATATAACAAAGATTTCCGTGTCAGATGAGACCAGAAATCATATGTGGAAATGCCATAAATGTCATATACAATTGTACTGCAGTAAATATTGCCAATTGCAAGATTGGCCAATTCATGAATTGGAATGTGCTGTTAGTTGCAAGAGACAAGATTCAGGGGTGCACCTGATTTCCGATACTTTTGAAAGATGTGTTATTCGAAGCTTGTCAAGGTGCTCAAGGTATGATAGATTCAAGCAACAAATGAAAAAGATGTGTAATCATAAAGATATTATTGAGACAAATAACGATTACAAATTGAAAACTGAGCAAGTTGTGGAAAATATCACTTCTGTTGTTAGATATTGGTCACTGGATCTTATCAAAGAAACTTGCTATGTTATGTTTATCAATTCCACTATCTTATTTGACTCATTTGGAGGTCCAATTGGAATGAACTTCGATCCAACGTTGGCATTGTTCAACCATTCTTGTTCCCCTAATGCAGAATTGTTTTTCGAAAATAACCAACTGAAAATTTATGCCAATGCCGACATCACTTGCGGAGAAGAGATTTTTTTAAATTATTCAATGATAAATTTACCTCGTGTCTTGAGACAAGAAGAATTACAACATAGGTTTTTCTTCAAATGTCAATGCAGTAAATGCAGTACTACTCAAGATATACATCAAGATTGGAGTTGTAAAGATTGTGGGAATATTATTTGGAACTACTCAATTGTGGATTATTTGAACAAAACAGAGGGGAGCAGTAAATTTAAGAACAATTGTTGTCGGGAAAATTTTATCGTTATTTCCAATTTACAAACTTCTCATTTCCAAAACTATACTGATCTACTTGATATCTCAGAGTTTAATGACACCAAAGAAAGTTTATTCAAAATCATTGAGTCATGTTATCAGTTACCAGAAATTGGAGTTGAAGATTTCAAAAAATTATCATTAGATTTCTCAAATTTAGATATACAGTTCCCAATTCCTCAAATATCAATGGCTTTAGAAAAATTCTTTGAAATTCATCAAGAAATAGTGGAACTGGACCCATTACTACCTTTTTTTTACAATTACACCAATAATTTCGTGTTCACACCACAACCTATTTCTTTCCCATTGAAATATTATGATTTTATCATAACTATGTTGAGTTTGAAAACTCCAATAGTATTCGAAGTTTCATTTAAAATGATGATCTTCTGCTCATCAATAGTATGTTTTGACAAATTGAGCAAAATCTTTGGTTCTGAAGCCAAAATTTATCAACGATGTGCCACTATCATTTACAATTATCATTATTTGATCAAAATGGATAAAGATATATCTTATGAAAATTTCTTAGAGAAAAGGTATAATCAAAGTTTAACGGCAAGAGACTTGAATAAAGGGATCCAAGATTTCTTCAATATTTTACAAAGCCACGATAAGAGATTTAAAAAAATTGATATATTAAGACTTCTTGCCGAAGAAAGTATTGATGCTCACAAGGTACTAGATGAAGCACTTCAATATATAAGATCAACTTTTTATTAATAAGAAGAAAAAAAAAAACTTATACATCATTCAATGCAACACATACGGCACCTTTATGGTGGCCATTATATTGTCTTACTGTTTCACTTGTAGCCAAATCCCATAATCTGACATAATGATCTGAACAGGCAGTTACTAAATATGCACTATCAGCACTGAAAGCACAATCCCACACCCAACGTTGGTGACCTCTTAAACTCGTCTCTATACTGAAATTATTATCTATATCCCATAATCTGGCAGTGTGATCCAGTGAACAAGTGGCAAGATGTTTTACATCTGAACTTAATAACACTCTAGTTATATATTTCGAGTGAGATTTGAATTTTGTTATTGGTTGTAATGAGGTGACATCTCTTTGATTCGACATTTTCCACACATAACAGTTTCCCTTGTTATTTCCTGCAACAAGCATACTACCATCTGATGCAACACTAACACTCTTAACTGGGACATCATCTTCTGGAATTAATTGATGTGTGCATTGATTTTCACCAAGATCCCATATCCTCACATTCCCATCTTGATCACATGAGATCAATTCACCTTGATTTGGATGTATCACCACTTCATTTACGGGACAATTATGCTTATAATTTCTTTGCACCACTGGTGACCTCGTATCCCAAACTTTAACAGTGCCATCTTCCGAAGAAGTAACCATCCATTTATTATCAGCTTGAAATTGCACGGATGTCACATTTGTTGTGTGACCTTCAAATGATATCACTGGGTTTGGATTTGTAGTCTTAATGTCATATAACCTAACGTGTAAATGTCCAGCTGCTACCAAGTATCTCTTATCTGATGTAATTTCTAATCGATTCACTTGCGAATCTGTATGTTGAATAGTTCTAGAACAAACACCTGTTAATGCTTCCCAAAACCTGATCGTATGATCATATCCTGCAGATGCTAGGATTACTGACATATTATTTGATGATGAATATAAAATGTATACTATATCTGTTCAATATTTTTTTTTTTAATGTTTTTTTTTTTTTTTAATACAATTTTTTTTTATACTTCTTTAAGGTGAAAACTACAATAATGAGAATTGTCATTATAACCATTTATTTGGCAATTAAACTATGTATAATCTATGAACTTCAGCCAAAACAAATTCATTCATCCAACAGCAACAAACATGCATCATGAAACAGGGGGAAAAACAAAAACACAGACTTTATTTAAAAATATGAGTTAATTACATCTCTTTGATTAGTAGATAATGTCAATGGATAGTCAACTTTAAATGATATGATTAAATCACCTCTTCCTGTTATTTGTCCATTCTTACGTATTGGCATACCGAGCTCGGGGTATTTAGTTATTTGTCCTGGTTGAACTGGTTGAGTCTTGCTCAATGGGATTTTTCTACCGTCTATTGTGGTAATTTCTTTTGAAAATCCTAACAAACTTTCTTTGAAAGATAATGGTAAAGTCATTTTCAAATCGGCACCATCTCTTTGGAAATATGGATGTGGTTTTTCTTCAACAACGAATTTGATTGTTTGACGTTGTCCATCTGATTGATAATCACCTTCATTAGGGAAACTAACAGCTGTTCCTGCTTTCCAACCTGGTTTAACATCTATTTGCAAAATCTTGGATTCTGTGTCTCCATGCATACCTTTACTATGTACTTTCATCTTTTTAACTTTACCGGCATATAATTCTTCTAAAGTACATGGAAGTCTCATAGTGACAACTTCTGGTTCTCTTCTTGGTCTTGATTGTTGTTGGAATCCACCTGGCATACCTCCACTACCACCGAATGGAGATCCACCACCGAATCCACCAGCACCACCACCAAATTGTGAAAATGGATCATCTCCTCCTCCACCTCCAAATCCCCCAAATTGCGAGAAAATGTTGAATGCATCAGCACTGCTGAATTGATGACCACCACCACGTCCACCACCTCCTGGCATTCCTCCAAAATTGAAATGCATACCACCACCTGGACCACCTCCAGCACCTTCAAATGGATTACCACCAGCTGGAGCATTTCCTCTTGCAGCTTCTAAACCATACTGATCATAAACTTCTCTCTTATCTGGATCCGACAATATATCAAACAGTTCTGAAATTTGCTTAAATTTCTCTTCATTACCAGTAGGCTTATCTGGATGATATTTCAATGCTGATTTTCTATAAGCTTTCTTTATTTCCTGATCACTAGCAGAACTACTGACTCCTAATAAATCATATAATTTAGATTCTTTTACCATTATGTATATATATCTTTTGAATTCTTGTATTCAATTAAAAAACACTTATTGGAATAAGTTGGTTATATATATTAAACCATTTTTTCCTTCCTCTCTGCAAGAAAAAAAAAAACAAAAAATCATCAAAAAATTCAGAAAATTCTAGAAAAAGATGGGAGACAGCCCCAGATTACTTTTTTCTTAATAAAAGATGAATTCAAAATATAAAATATAAAAACTAAAACAATGTACAGTTAGATTACTCGTCTTTCTTGGACTTCTTGGACTTCTTCTTCTTCTTTTCACCATCTTCTTCACCTTCATCCAGTTTTCTCTTTTTCTCCTTCTTCTCTTTCTTTTCTTTCTTTTCTTTCTTCTCTTTCTTTTCTTTCTTTGGAGTTTCAACTTCTTCAGACTTGGTTTCAACTAATGAAGACTTGGATTTTTGAACTTCTGGAGCCTTCAATTTGGATTCTGGAACAGCTGGAGCAGCTTCATCTTCATGGCTCTTGTATTCTTTCTTCCAGTTTTCTGGAGTGTTTTCATTGACTCTACCGAATTTGTCTAATTTACCATCAGCTTTCAATTGCTTCTTCTTTTGAGCAACTGGACCCAATCCCCATCTTCTTGGGTAAGTGTCTCTTTCCATAATACATCTCTTGACCTTGGCAACGGTACCGTGGTCACAGGTTGATAAATCAACAGTGGTCATTTGAGCAATGGCAATGGCAATAGCTTCACCTTTAGTGGTGATCAAGACAACTTCATCATATAATTCAATACCTGATTCATAACGTAATAAACCTGGAATCATCAATTTGGCACCGTAACAGACAGAGTTAACAGCTGAATCTTTGACAACAATTCTCTTGTAACCAACTAATAAAGTTTCTAAAGGTTGAACAATTCTTCTTAAATAACTTTCATCTCTTGAGTTATCGTAAGTCCATTGAGCATCCAAGACATCGTGCAAAGTAACCAAGTTTTGGTTTTCACCAAGAGCTCCAGATCTAACTCTTCTCAATTCTTGCATATGACCACCAACACCAAGTAACATACCTAAGTGTACACATAAGGTTCTCATATAAGTACCAGCTTCACAGGAAGCCCAGAATACACCTAAACCTCTCTTGTTGTCGAATTCAATCAAATTTGAATCATAAATGGTTCTAACTCTTAATTGTCTCTTAACAGCTGAAATTAATGGTGGTCTTTGGAATAAAGCACCGGTCAAGTTTTCTAAAGCTCTGCCCATGTCTTTTTCGTCTTTTAAAGCTTCATGCAATCTAACAATACAAACATACTCTTTACCAGCACCTTGTTGTGATTTAACTAATCTTGTAGCTCTATCAACACAAACGATTAAACAACCAGTAACTTTTGGATCTAAAGTACCAGAATGACCAGTCTTCTCAACTCTCAATATTCTCTTGATCCATGCAACAACTTCATGCGATGATGGGTTTGAAGGCTTGTCCAAGTTGATAACACCAGATGAGATATAACTCTTCAAGTCTCTTTTCAAAGGTGAACAACCTGCTGGAATAGGAGTATAATGACCTGATCTCACCAATAACTTGTCAAAGTTCTTTAACAATAATGGCCACTCAGAAGTGTCATTGCTAGGAGTGATATTCTCCGGTTTGATCATATACTCGTCAGTGCTCATGGCTCTAATACTACTATATGATATATGATAGATGGGATACCTCTTCTTCTTTTCTAACAAGATAATTTTTTTTTTTTTTTTTTTTTTTGTTTAGTGAAAAATTTCTCTTTTTGCAGGAAAAATTTTCTTTTACTTAGTGCTGAATGTTACACTGAGACTCACTATGGAGGACATACTTTATTTGCGCGTATATATCATCACTAACTAACTACTTTTTACTCCCTTTTCTGTTTATTCAGTTGAAGTACAAGTCTCTTGTAATTGCAAATTGTTTACAATCTTTTTCATCAATGCTCTACAAAGAAACTGCTCCCTAGCAAGTTTTCTGACAAATTTCATTGTCTGTGACAATTGCAATTTCTCCAATTCGTATAATTTCGTAAGCAGTTGAATGGTATCGGTGATGGATTTATCCCTTGTTACCAATTCGTATAACTGTTGATGTTGCAAAGTTGGTGCCATTATCATCTCATCTATATCAGATTCCGGTTGCTGTCTTAACTGTGCATTTAATGTCTTCACTTGTGTAATCTTATCGTCAAGTATAAAATTATTTTGTTTGATGGCCTTATCTAGATAAATTTGATCTTGTTCAATTTTCAAAACTTCATTTTGCAAAAACAGTAAATCCTTATTAGAGTACTCCAACACCAGTAATATCTCATTGTTAATATTTCCAGATACCAGTTCCGAAATGTTCAATAAGTTCAGGTTTAAACTGTTCAACAGTTCTAATCTAGTAGGATTTGGTGGTAATTTGGGGACTTTTTCATGATTTGTATCTTGGTCCATTAATGACAATTGTTCTAATTCTTTATATATAGGAGGAGAAGGGGATTTAAGTCTCTGATGTTGTTGAGGTGGAGTTGCCACTGGTGCTGGAGTAGTTGGGATTGATATCGGTTTCGGTGGTAATTGTGGAGGCAAGTCCCGATGTTGCACATTAGGTTTAAATATACATGGCAAATCTCTATTCAATATTTCATTAAGTAAACTCATGAATCTCATGATTTTCAAATTATCTTTATCATCTTGGATCAAGTTCCAGTCATAAAGAAAAGGGTGAAACACCAATCCATCCTGTTGAACATGATTTGTAGGTTTGATAATGAATTGCTCATTGGGTAGTATATATGTGATTGGAGCTTGAGAAGGATACTCGAATGGGAACCATATATCGATTGGGATCTCTAATTGGCTTAATTTGAGGTGTCCATAGATGTTTAATAATAATTGTGATCTACCATATTCATTCGTATACACTCTTGTTCTTGGTTTCAAAGTTGGATAATTGATTAATATTACACAGACATCCTGATATGTTCTCTTGGGATCTCTATACTCATTTAAAAGAACTTTATATAGCCATTGCAATAGTTCCAAAGGAAGTTCAATTGCCATTCTTGGGTCAAAATCAACTTTTGATCTTTTATCTTTTGTTAAGAAGCAAAAAAAAAAAAAAATGGTTGACAAACCAAAAAAAAAAAATACCAAAGAAAAAAAAAACGTAAAGTGTTGCAACAACTAATAATACATTCAATTCAGTAAAAGAATAAGTATGAGTGGGTAAGTGTGCTTAATTACGATCAACACATTGGGATAAGTGACTAACATTTCTTTTCTACATGAATTTTCTTTCATTGATCTCGAGGCAAGATGATTGAGACAAAATTGAAAAGATTCTTTACTCTTGAGATCTGTGGGAAAATGTAGAAATATAATTGAACAGTTGGACAGTTGTAGCAGCATTAATAGTTGTGATTATAATATCTGTTGTCTTTTGGACATTTGCTCCAAAGGAGAACCAAACGTGAGTAGAGTTGTTTAAAAATCGGATTTTGTGTTCTTACTAACAAATCAAAAGTGTTTGGAGATCATCGGTTATATTGACATTGGCAATGTGTTATTTGATGTGGGCCATAACTTATTTAGCTCAATTGCATCCATTGGCACAACCAAGACGTTCAGATATGAGACCCGAAGTGACAACTTCAGCAACATAAGTTGAGTGTGATAGAGAAGAGAAGTTGGAGAGATAAGAAGTTTGGGGTGGAATGCCCATATACAAAATACATTTTATATTTTACCATTTAGTTTTCAGTTCAAGTTATTTTTTGTTAGATAAAAGATCACTTGTAGATTTATATAGATATAGTGACAACCATCTCAACGAAATCATAATCTTAGTGGAAAAGCAATTACAATTTCTAAGCAAGATGATCAAATTCACACGATCCAACAATCAAGTTTCGAACGAAGTATCAAATCATTCAAGTTCAATCATTGGCTTGTTCTTCTCCGTAAACAGAACCCAGTAGTCTATCCAAATTTTGAAAATTTTTAAAAGAAAATGGGGCAGAAGTAGGAGATTATTAAATAAAAAACAACATTAATAGAATACCGGTATTGAAAACATCTAATAACTATTACAACGACTTTCAATACGATATCTAATTAAATGTTATCTGATACTTTCAATCAAGTTCAAAGTTTATGAAATTGAAAATGAAAATAAGTAGAAGAAGAAGAAAATTTTTTTTATACTGTTTTTTTTTTTTTGTCTCTATTTTACCCTGCTTGGTTTAATAACATGGCAAGTTTTAGATAATAAAGAGGTTTACCTAAAAGTCCTATCATAGAATGAACATAAGGAGACTAGATCAAATATAAACACAAAATGGAGTCTGTGATATCGTTGTCAATAACTTTAATTAAGTTGCCATTTAAAGTGTTTAGTATCATAATCATCAACCCTATAACAAGATTTTTACAAGTACTAAATTATGGATTAATAGTGGTGCCTATACATCTTATATCAAGTATTGTGAATTTCTTCTTGTTACCATTTTATTATTTCAAGCCAAAATTGAATATTGATTATTCAATTTATAATATCTTAAAAGATTTAGAAATTTTTTATCAGTTTATCATATGTTCAATTTTATTTGGAGTATGTATTGGTGTTGGTATTGGACTTATATTTTGTGTGATAAACTACTTGCTAAGTTTCCAGAACACATCATTCAAGTTATTTGATATGCCTTCATCACCATTGACATACATTTTGGATTCTGTTAGAAACAGAAGAAATGCATTATATTCTCATGAGAGAACATCTGACAAACAAGAAGTTCAAGAAACCCGGTCCCAAAATCCAATATTAAAGAGAGAAAATAGCTACATCTTTGATCAAAACTTACACAGGGATAGCATATATGAAGATGATGATGGATATGGTTTAAATTTGGACAGTTCGGAAGTCTCCACCACTGAGACTCCAGTGAAAGATGAGATAACAGATGATTCAAGCAGAGCAACAATTTTAACTTCAAATCATAACAATTTGACCTCGTCAACGTCTCTTACTAGTTACACAGAAGATCAAGAACAGCAGGATTTGAGATATAGGCACAGAATGAGAAAGTCCAATAACGATGAATATGAAACTGGACTCATGACGGATGACACTGAAGAAGATGGAGATAACGAAGACGTATTTTTCGATACCAGGTTAATTACGGTAATTCCTGAGGAATGAATAACCTATGAATAATAATAAATAATCACTAGTTTTTTTAATTGCCTTATTTTATATATACTCTAATTTTTTAAATCCTCGAAAAGTTGAACGACAGAAGTGGTGAATCTGTTAACAGCTTCAACCAATTCGTCATCATCGGCAACAGCTGCAATGGTCAACCTGACGATATTACAACGATCGTCTCCCAATGATTCCTTATCAGTCTGCATCTTTGGTCCAACAACAACTTGAACACCATTAATCATGGTCTTTAAAGTCAATTGTGCCATCAATTCATTATATTGTGATACTTTATCAGCGCCAAAATTGACGATAACTGTAACAAACATACCGGCTCCAGGATCAATCACTGAAATCAAATTGTTTTTTGAAGCAACAGAGCTAAATAATGTATCTAACATCAAATTTCTTCTACTAATATAAGCTTTTCTTAATTCTATCAACCACTGGATCCAACCATTGACACCTCCAAGATGTTGAATAGTGTTGTTTACCAATGTTTGTGAAGTTCCGGATGGTGCACCTGTGGCAACAGATGAAAATACTGAAAGTGGCTTCATAAATTCCTTATGAGCTACCATGAAACCTAATCTTAAACCTGGAGCGAAAACTTTAGAAAAAGTTTCAATTCTCATGACTCTACCTTTGGTATCTAATGACAAATAGGATGGTATTAAGGTCTTCAAATACTCTTCCTTAGTGATATTTTCTGAAGTTATCAAACCAGCTTTCATATCCTTATAAGGTGGTAATGAAATATATCCATAAGGATCATCTTCAATGATCAAGAAATCATGTTTTTCAGCTAAAGCGTAAATTTTCTTTCTGAGTTCCAAAGATTGTGTAAGCCCAGTTGGATTCTGACCAGTTGGAATGGTATAAAAACATTTTGGCTTCTTCTTGTTTGGATGAGTGGTTTCCCAATTATCTAACAAATTTTCTAAATAATCGTAATCAACTCCATCTTTTTGCAAATTAAGCTTAACACCAACTGTGGTACCTCCAACATCCTTGACGTGTGCAAAAAATGGCGTATACGAAAATTCTTCCACTAAGACGGTATCACCTGTAGATACCACTGTCTCAATGGCTTTATTCAAACCATTAGCTGCACCATTTGTTATCAAGATTTCCCAATCTTTGTAAGCGGGTGGGTGAACTTCACTAATAAACTCTGTAATAAAACCGAGTAATGATTTATGACCACCGGTCCAATAATAGTTCAAAGCTTTCTTCAACTCAAGTGATTTTTCATCTTGCATAACTCTTTCGGTAAGATAGTTGGAAGGTGGCTCAACGTCAAATGGTTTCGACTTAACAGCTACATCTAAAGAATGAATAGGGAAAAATTCATAGTTTGGGTCTCCATAACTGATCTTGATTGGCTCAGGATGAGGAACAACATTTTTCATATCTTCCAGATCAACAGTAAATTCTGTTGCCAGCCTCTTCGATGAGGCTTCTGAGAAATAATTAACTGGGGAAAATGTAGTAGCAGTGGATTCTGGCATTGTCAATAAGTATACTGTCTTTTGAAAAATTTTTTAAAAGGAAACACGATGACTTATATATGCAAAAATTTCCTCACTGGGAACAATTTACTCGCGATAAGGCAAACGGCCATCTTCGACAGATAAAGATAGATAATGGAAACTTGTGATAAGATATCCGTTTTTGAGTTTCTAGTGCACTACTTTTATTTTTAACACACGACTTTTTTATTTCAATTCTCGAGTTTTTTTTTTGTAAATTTGTAGAATAAAAAGAAAAAAAAAAGCCAAAACAAGCCTGCTGTGTATAATAAGTTAAATATCTTATCATCTACAATGCCTCCAGCTGGTACTACAGGGTATAGAAAGCGTCGTCAAAGATCCACGCATCAGGCTCACGTTTACCATCAACTGCATCCTGCTCATGTGCAACATAGTCACCCGAGACCTCCACAACAATTGAGAGAAGATATTCATGATGAAATGGATATCTTATCTGTCAAGCAAGAAGTGAGCAAGAAATTTGTTCTCAATCATACATTGCTAGAGAATGTGACAAGTAAGGTGTTTGCCGTAGACAGTATAAAGCCACCGAAACCATTTCCAGAAGCTGTGATACAAGGAGTCAAATACAATTCTGGAGCTGACGAGAAAGATTCTAATAATATAGAGTTGATGGAAAGGGAAGAGTTGATATTGAAAAGTAAATTATCAAACTTATTACCGAATGATGTCACATTTGGGGATCTCAAGTTGATGAAATTGAAATTGAAGATGTTGGAAGAAGATGTTGATGCTCTTGAAAAAGAACAAGATTCCGGTTTCAATTTCGGAGAAGAGTACGAGTATCAAGTTAAAATGACTGAAAAATTGACAAAGAGTTTCGGAGAGTTGAATGACCATGGGGATTACAAAGAGAATGAAAGAGTTGTTGAAGAGATAATAACTCAAAATTATAATGGAGAGAAATTCAACAAGGAGATTAAAGAAGTGCCAACTTTAAGGCAATTTTCTCAACCAAATCTATTACCAAATAGAATTACATCGGCTTCTGTTGAAGAAGAGGGAAAGCTACAACTGGAATTAGAATCACAACAACAACAGCAACAACAGCAATCAATTCATGGGACTCCGCATCAAGATCCAATATATCCAGCACAACCTCAACAACCTCAACCACCTCCTATGATGCCAATGGCTACCCAGAATTCGCCATACGATATGTATCCTCCACAACCACCCTATGCGTCTGCCACTGCCGCATCAATACTGCCAAACCAACCTTTACCTCCACCTACATTTCTGTCAGCACAACAATCTCCTGTTCAACTTTCTCCTCAAATGCAACAGCAGCAACCACCTCTTCTGTCGCTGCCGCCGCCACAGGTACAACAACCAGCACCACCAGTACAACAACAGCAGCAACCTCAGATACCCCAGGCACTGCCGCAACAGCAACAGTCTTTCCAAAATCCACAATTGGATACATTTGGAATGTTTCCTTCTACTGATAAAGACTTATTTGGTGAAAATCCTGCAGATGAAATCTTAATCGATGATGGTGCTTTCAATGGCTTACAATCAACTTTAGAAGATCAAATTTTTTTCGATCACAGTATGGAATGAGGAAGGACAGGTTTCTTCTTTAGCTCTTACAATGGTCTTAAAAGCAAAGGTATTTTTGATGGGGTGTTGATTAGCGTATAATTGATGATTGACTCCTGTTCGCCATGCTCCTGATGTATATTAAGAGGAAAACCCATTGATAAATGTAACAAATATTTGTATATTATGAGTTTTACAAAGGTAGATTGTGTATTTTTAATCTCAAGTTTAATATTTAAGAGCTTGGATTGTAATATATGTTATGATAAAATTCGAATAGTAACTATAGTCTGAAGTGAACCGAATTCAGTAAATAAATAAATAATTGACTATTAATTGAAAAATGGATTATGCTATATATATATATTATTTATTTACCAAAAATCTTGTTAATTTTTTTAACAATTTTACCAGTAGAAATACAACTTATTAAATTAATGGTATTAACAACGATCAATACCATTGCATTGAACATAAAACGTGGTGCAAAAATTTTCCAAACCATCAAGTGTCTTCTGAAATGTGATGTCATTATAAAACTGGATAAAGTTGTCACTAAAGTGATGAAATTATAAAATGCTAAATTTTCATTGACTTTTGAAATCAATGTAGTTGGTTTTAAAGAAGGTGGCACTTTATAAATGGCAACCATGGCTACAGCTAGCCCACAAATGATAAAACTTCCAAATGTATTTAATACAATGATCAAATGGGTGAATGGGAATCTGATTTTATCACCAATTAAGAAAGCTGTGTCCCATTGGATTGCCTGTAATGTTGCTTGATGTCCAGATGTGAAGAAATGAGAGTATGCCAATAACGATAAGATGACAATGACAATCGAATGACTCTTTAACCCTAACAAGTCTGAAATTTCCAATAATGACATTATCTGGGTAATTAATAAGAAAATTGATAATCCAGCCATTGGTTTACTAACCATCAAGACAGCAGCAACAAAATTGATAATTAGTAGAAAGAATGTCGATCCGTACACATTACGGTACCCTAATATATAAGCTTCTTTGCTTGATCTATTAACTGTTGGAGAAACTTCCAATCTGATACATATTGGTCCAAATGACCAACTAATATTTCCTGCAATCAATGCAATACCTAACACGGTCCTTGAGATGGTAAATTTGCAAAATTTGATGAATGAAGGATTCAAAAATGATGAAATTTGATTATTATGTTCTAATAATTCGAAATTCCAATATATGGCAATTAAAACCATCAACGACCTCAAACCTTTAGTGATCCAAAGTGATGCCAGAGTTTGATATGACGATGAAATTTTATAAAAAGCCTTTATGGACAGTGGTAAAAAATATGCAGACAAATATAATAATAATACAGACCACCATGTGATTTTAAAAGTTGATTCACAATACAGTTGTTGCTCTTCACGGCATATCTTTATCGAGGAAGATAATCTTTGACACAAGATGAAAATAAGTGAATGATAGATTCCTAACAATTTTAAAATATCAAAGGATTCAATTTTTTGAACAAATTTGAACAACACTAAGAATCCAAAAGTTGTGATCAAGAATGAAACAATTTTATCCTCCCAAATTGTGAAAGAATTTGATGTGAACAAGATACAATGAATCACAATAAACACACAACTCACAACTGACCAACCACCATCAAAGACATTTTCACTAATTCTTGAATATAACCATGGAATTGAATATCTATCCATTATTGGAACCAAGATTCCAATGATTATACCAACTGCAACACCTAATACCGAGGCCCAAATAAAATTTAAATTATCTGGTCTCAATACAAATGTTATCGAATTTGTTATAGTGATACCAAGAAACATCGATAGTATTCCAACTGTGAAAAATTGATCATTCAATTGAGATACCACGACACTTGGTATTAATTTAGAATAAGTAAAAGTTAATAACAGTGAAATCATTATTATTGCAACACCAATTGATATACTTGTTAAGTCAAATCTTGCCCATAAATCTTTACATTTTTCCAAATTGGCACTTTGATATTGAAATGATTTTTCACTCAATATTTCATTATCACCAATGTTAAATAATGCTTCAATATTTTCAAAAAGTTTACTAGATTCTTCTGTTTCTTCCAAATTTGAAGTCGCAATATATCTATGAATCTGCTTCACAGCTTCAAAATTGGCACGGGCAAGATTAGAACCATCTTTATTGAAACACTCTTCAATTGGATATCCTAAATTGTTAAATGGTACTGGAAGTCCCATTAATAAAGATATAGTTGGAACCAAATCTATTTGATTTACCGATCTGTGGAACTTACCGGAATCTGTGATATTGTAATTATCCTTGTCTTTTAATCTGCCGAAAAATGGTTTCTTAGAATACATGAACAATGTACTTTCCAACTCATCTTGAGACTCTCCACCATGATTACCAGTATAATCCATTCCATGATCCCCCATTACTATTAACAAAGTATCATCGTCAATCTTCTCGATAACATCTTCTATAAATTCGTTCATTTGTATCAATTTTTGACGCATCGAGAAATGATCTGGTCCATATCTATGTCCTGCATGGTCAACACCCAATAAATGACCTATTAGCACATCCCAGTCATCTTTATTTGTCGATAATAAAGGATCAAAATGCTCAATAACACCATTATCAACGGTATGTAAATCCCAAACGTTCAATGATTCATATGGGAAAGTTAAGTTCGGATGTAAATATGGATGGAATAATGCATACCATGTATCATCACCGACAAAAGATGTTCTCTTGTTATGCAAGAACAATTGCCTTATCCAGTTATCTTCCTCTATTAAATCACCATCAAAATTTGAACCGGCATCGATAAAAGTAGGCAACGAACCTGTGGTTAAACCTTTTAATCTTTGTAAAGTTGTTGTAGGTGGGTCTGCAATGAATTTTAACAACAATGCATTCTCTTCTTGATTTGAAGCTAAATCATATAGCAATGGGAAATTATTATGGTACAATTCAGAAGAATCTTCATTCGGTATTACGAAATCGAATCTTAAAGCATCTATAACAACAATTACTGTTTTCTTGAAATGTGAAGGCTTGAAGCAGTCACCATCATCACATTCAGATATATTCTCTAAGACTGGTCTTGATAATAAGAAACCTTTTGTGAAAAAAATTATCCCAATGAATTGCAATATCCCAAACAATATCAATACTTTAACATAATACCAATGAGAAATGTCCAACTTCCGAGCTTTGAAGTTTGACCTGTCACTTACTTGTTTCATGATCCGTTCTTTCAACAGAGGATCCATTTGACTTGGAGGATTCAGTGGTGGGGGTGTTGCTGGGACAGCCACTGGTATCAGATCTTTCGGATCATCTTTGGTTTCTACCGAATCAGACGACATGACTCTATTATATTCCCCCTATTTTCGTTATGTTCAGCTTTGTTTTTATTTTTTTACTTTCTCTGTAATTTTTTTTTTTTTGTATCTTTAATTTTTTTTTCGTAAGTTCCGTTGGAAGGATTTGTACACACTACCTATTTTACCAGTGCTTGACACTGACTATATACTCATCAATACTGGATAATAGTCTCTTAATATCCTGTCTACTTATGTTCTCCTTTACCAAGAACATCTCTAAAGCATCTTTACCGTTGAAGTATTTCAAAATACGGTAAAATAAAGTGGTCAATTCAGGTGGTTTACCTTCGATGATTTTACTGATCCACCTTCTCTCTAAAGCTGTGGCCCTTTCAGGATCTAATAATATTGTATCTTCTTCTTCTAATATAATGATTTTTTTCTTCTTAGAGGATTTTTTTTCGGGCTGTACTTCGCTGACGGGATGTGCTTTATTATCAACCAAGTTATCGGTCAATAAAGTTGATTTATCATTTGCATCATTTTCTTTTGTAGTTGTAGCCCCACTAGCGCCGGACCCACCAACAGCATTCGAATTGTTATTGGCCCCAACGTTATTCGAGCTGGCACTTGCTCCACTATTGTTCAATCTTTTCTTCTCTTTTTTCTTGAAATTCTCCATCTCAATTTCCTCATCAACTGCAACTTTAATTCTACTTGTGACTTTTAACCATAAGAAAGTGTGCATTTGTAAAGCATAACCAGTCTTAATCAACCAGCCCAATGCCTCCAAATACAAGTCTCTGTGATCTCTAGAAGGAAGCAATGAAGAAAACGGTCTTGGTTTAGAATGTTGTGATAAATTTGAAAGAAAAACCGGCAATGAAGGTAATGATTGGAATTGCAATTTGAACAGCTCCAGGTCGTTGACTAAATTTTTTAAAGGAGCCAACGGTGAAATGGTATAGATATTTCTGGTTTGCAAAGGTGGAATAGCTATTGCTCTTCTCCATAGTACTAAATGGAACGAGAATGAAAATATTTGATTTAAATCTAACCCACTTATTGTGGATAACTTGTTTAAGCTCTCTGTTGGCTTGATAAGTTTAATGAAATTTGCAATGATACTATCTTTTTCTGCTTGGATATCCTTGATGATGATCTCTGGATCATCCAATAGCAACAAGGCGAAATTCAGCAATAAGTGATTGTCTTCATGAATACTATCATTAAACAATGGATTAATTGACGAGAGATATGAACCACGTAATATAGAAACAGTTGTTGGTGGTAATGTGGTGAATTCATTTTTGATAGGGATTTGGAAAGACCGTATTTTCCCATTGATATCAACATTAACAATGTCATTATTTGAAACAGATTGGTAAGTTTGGAAAATGATATTTGCCAATGAGGATTCATGAATGATCTTAAACCATAAATCATTCAAAGACAATTCAGGATTTTCCTCTTTCAAATTCAATATTTTCAAGGATTCATCATATATGAAATTTGACTTGTGTTGTTCATATCTTAAGACAAGGGTCAATCTTGAAATTATGTAATGATACATCTCATCTATTCTGTGATTGTATTCAATTACAGGTGGATTCATTGCAAACACTAAATGAAACATATTCATGGGAGATTTGTCTTCTTTTGATTTGGAACTTCCATTTTCGTCTAATTCAATTTCATCCTCATCTGGCTCTTCCAGACTTTCATTATCATTAACATTCTTGTCATCTTCTTTCGCATGTGTATCTTCTGTGTTATAACTTTTTCTGCTGTGTCTCTTGGTAGAGTTTTTAGTTCTTGCCTTATGGCTCATCTTCCAAGAGCCATCATCGTGGACATGGATCGGTAAACCTAAGAATGACATATCATCAATTGTTATCTCAAATCTGGTATTACACAATTTCTTTGGAGGTGTTATCAACTCACTTAAAAAATCTATTTCAAAACCAAATAATTTTGTTAAAGATGACAATTTTTCAACTTTGTTATTGGTAAATGATGTGGTATGAGACATAGAATCTTTTTGCTTATTATTGTTTTGGTGTTGTGATGAATTATTATCAAGATTACTATCATCAACATTGCTCAACATTATATTTTTCATCAACTTCTTCTTTCTGTTTTCTTTTCTCTTTCTTTTCCTGTCCTGTTCATCAAGAATGTCCAACAATGCCTTCCCACTTAAATAATCATTATTATCATCTGTGTCATGAGACCTATGGGTGTTGAAACTGTCCGTTCTATATGAATGATTGCGAGTTGTTGTGCTACTTGAAAGATCATCCATATCTTCTTCACCATCGTCATCATCATCACTATCCAAGTCTGAATCGGAGGAAGAAGATGATGACTCTACTGCTCCTGTACTCTGTAAATATGTCCTATCCTGTGCTAAAGGTGTTGCCTTATATCCATACTCATTTGGCTTAGGAGGATAATGAAATACCAATTGTGGCCCATCATAAGTAGAAACCGTGAGAAATACACCGAGCAAGCAAGGGTTTGGTAAAAATAAACTCATGTCTATCTCATTGATATTACTTGAAAAGCTTCCAAATTATAAAAAATAAATAGAAAAAAAAAGTTGTAAAAAAAAAAAGATACACAAAAGATAAACTTCACAAATGTCATTAGCTAAACTGTTAAATTTGAACAAGTATGATGCTTCAGAGTTGCAGGAGGTTTATAAATGTACCAAGTGTTGCAGAGTGTTGAAGAATTCTGTTTATAAAAGATGTTCACATTGCAGGTCAGTGCAAACCAGTTATATGCAAAGATATAGATATGGTCAAGATCATACACTAAATCTTCTTGATACTGGTAAAATTAATAAGATAGATAATAATTTCGAGGAATTTTTGAGATTAGTGAAAGAGAATGACGAGGTGGATATTATGAAGCTTGTGTTATCAATTGATATTGAAGAGTTTATAATACCCAAGTTGGAATCATTAGTCAATAAGAAAAAATTGGTCAAGATTCATTATATTAATAGAATTTTTGCTGTGATGTCCGATAAATTTTTGTTCAGATCTAGTTGTATCAAGTCACAGAAGTTGTACATGCAGTATATATGTCTGAATGACATTAAATTGAAACGGAATACAGAGGAGAAATTGAATTGTTGTTCAAAATTGAGTTTGGGTTTAGATTTAATAAGTAATTCAATGAAGATTGAATTTAGTCATAAATGTCATAAAAGGATTTTAGATAGGTTTTAAAATTGGGAAATAACAAATAACGGGGACATTAATAGAAGAGAAAAGACACACTAAAGAGTAATTAAAAGCAAGATATATATAAATTATTATTAACGAACAAAATTCTTATTTTTCTTCAGAATGAGAATCACCAGTAGCATCGCCAGTGGTACTTGTAACATCTTGTTGCATAGTAGCACCTTGAATAGATTTAACTGATCTGATTGGTTCTGGAATGTACATTTCTTCTTCTTGGTAAGTGAATTCACCAATTTGAGCAGAATCAGTACCTAATTCTTCTTCATCTTCTGATAATCTGATCTTTAAGAATGGAATTCTGTTGAAAGCTAATAATAAGATAGCAGTGATTGTAGTGGACCAAGCAAAAGTGGCACAACATGCGGCCAATTGGTAACCTAATTGAATGTAATGATGGTTTAACCAACCACCTGGGATTTCCAAACCGTCTAAAGCAGCAACATAGTCAGCAGCGAATAAACCAGTCAAGACAGAACCGACAAATCCACCAATACCATGTAAGGCGAAAACATCCATACCATCATCGATTTGTAAGACATTTTTCAAATCGACACCAAAGTTACAACATACTGCAGTGATAACACCAATTGGAACGGAAAAGTAAACTGGGACGAAACCAGCACCTGGAGTGATACCAACTAAACCGGCAATAGCACCAGAACACATACCAACTGTGGTCCATTTCTTACCACATCTGAAGTAATCAACAATCATCCAAGCTAAACCACCACAAGCAGCAGCCAAGTTAGTGTTAACGTTAGCATAGTATGATCTAATTGAGGCATCACCAGTGGAACCACCGTTGAATCCAAACCAACCAAACCACAAGAATACGGTACCCAAGACAACTGATGTTACTGAGTGTGGTCTGTATTTTGGTAAATTTTTTTGGGCTACTGGATCTCTTCTCTTACCACAAATCAAGGCATATACTAAAGCTCCGTAACCAGACAGTTGGTGAACAGCATTTCCACCAGCAAAATCAAGAGCACCTAAAGTTGCTAACCAACCATTGGTATTCCAATTCCATTCAGCAATTGGGCAGTAGACAATTGTGATCCAACAGAATAAAAATACCATCATTGGACCTAATCTTGCTCTTTCTGAAGCACCACCAAGCATAATGATACCAGTAACGGCAGCGAACATACCTTGGAAGTAACAAAACAAGATTTCTGGAACAGTGGTAACAACTGACAGATTACCGAGGGCTTCTTTTAAACAGAAATTTTTCATTGTACCTAAGAATTTAGAAGCATCTTCAGCAAAAACCAAGGAGTAACCCCAGAAGAACCATTGGAAACTAACCAATGACAGGGTCATTAAAGAAGCCCATAACAATGAAAGAGCATGCTTCTTTCTTGATAAACCTGAGTATAATAAACCGATACCTGGAATCATAATCCAGACCAATGCAGCACTTACACCAGTCCAAACCATATCGGCCTTATCAAAACGTGCATTTAAATCGGTGGTAAGTGAGTCACCACCAGTACCTGAATCTGTTAAACCTGAAGGTAAAGCTGTAGACATGTTTTATAAAATTAATTAATAGAAGAATTAACACTTATAAGAAATAAAAAAGAAGAAGATATGCGGGATATATATACTTGTTTACAAATTCAGGAAAAAAAAAATAGATTACTTGAAAATCAGTCATCTGGGCAGACAGGACAGGGCAGTCAAGACATCTTACATTATCCATATAATGCATAAGATACAACCAATTATTCTGCTGCTTTAAAAGGGTGGAAAGTGTTTAAAAAAACTTGCATAAAACAGGCAAAAAAAAAAAAATTAAAATTTTCGTTATCTTTAAATTTTTTTTTTTATTGTTTTGCTTTTCCCACTAACTGATAATCAAATCTCGAGCCGATCCGGCTATCCAATGAGAGGAAAACATATAATGGAGATAACAGTACGCTTCTATTGCCTTATGCTCTTCCATTCTGTCTCTTTATTAACCAATTTGGGTTGTATATAGTCAAAGACCAGAAAAAAAAAAAATAACAGATGAAGTTTATGAACGAAAACTGGTATTTGATAAACAGGGTTCAAAATTAATTAATTAATTAACTTTAATCTACTACCCTGGATTATCTTCTGAGAGTCATCTTTTTTTTTTTTTTGCTTTTTTAACCTTCTTTTCTGTTTTCATTTAATTTGTAATCAGTGTATGATATGATTATGGAGTTATTTGAATAGTCTTGGTATGAATGACATCAATAGTATCAAACAAAGTTGACCTGATATTAGCACTAGTTTAAAAAAACAGATAACATTCTGTACATTATCCAAGTATTATGTAATGAGTCCGTTGAAGGCTTTGCCGCTGATTGGCTACTGATTTTCTTATCTTTTTTCTTGTCTTAAAAGGTAGTGTACATTCTACACAACACAGCGGATTTTTGCAAATGAATTGGCCCTTAGCATTCTCCAGATAACGGGTATGCAATGTCAGCTGATTTGACTGATGCTGCACTTATTCGATTTTGAAGTCCTTAAAGATGAGAGATTTTATGCCATCTTATCTCTGTATGGTGCATTTTCTTTAAAAGCACCTTTACTAAAACTGCTGGAGATATCTGTAATCTATTGTTTAAAATTTTCTGGAAATAGTCATTGACTCATTTAAGATTCTAAATCTATTACAAAACTATTTCACCAAAATTAAATCAAATTATTTTTAAAGTACCGTACACAACATCACAAATACTAATGCTAAAGAACTAAATAAATCAAAAAAAAAAAAAAAAACAAAAAAAAAAAAAAAACAAAAACAAAATGACAAAAAAGGGGGGAAAATTTTTATAATCATCTATATAACATTTGACCCATAATCTGTAGAATGTGTCATTTGATAATTAACAACATTCATTCTTTTCTTTCTATTGATGAATCCCAACTTATGAACCCCTTCATCCGTATCAACTTCTGCATCAAACAAATTAGCATTACCCGTGTAAAGTACTTTCAATACATTTCCAAAACTGACAACTATAGATTTATGGCCAAATTTGGCAACTGGTCCGATAGTCTTGATCAATAATCCTTCATTAGAAGAGTTTGGAATATCATGATATGTAACTTTCCCTGTAGCATTTAATGAAAATCCTTCCCAAATATTTTCGATATGGTATTGTTCTTCTCTTTCTTTCTTTGATTTATTTCTTAAAGTTTGACCAGATCTATTTGAAATTGAAGTAGAATATGATTGGCCAATGGTATCCATTGGATCCAGGGCAGGCTCTTTCTTACGAATACCCAATATTACATTGAGATCAGTAACGGTCCAACCTTGAACACCTTCTAACCAATGTTGATGCTCTGTAACTCTTTCAAAACCTAAGCAACGAGTCTCTCTTGGATCTCTTTCAACACGCAAGCAAATATTATTTTTAGCTCTATTGTCAATGGAAAATGTTTGCAAGATTAATGTATTTCTATCAAGCTCGGTGTAACAAATTGAAAAAGATGAGACAGATGCGGAACCACAAAATCTGCAATGCACTGGAGTAGAATGGAATACTCTGAAAGTCCCAGGCTTAAATTGTCCAATATTGAATCTCTTCAACAAAGTTCCAGTTTGAACATCAATTAATTCTGCTACTAAGCCTCTTGTTCTAACAATCATACCAACAAATGACACTGTTGCAACTTCAGTACCAACAAACAGAGAAATTTCCTGTTTCCTTTTCAATTCATCTTCAACATCCGTAGAGTTAAAAGACTGACTCAATTGTGATGTATGACGAGGTTGAAATTTATGATCATTTCTAAATTGTTGAAGTTGCTCTAAAGATGTATTATTGAAACTTGAAGATCTTGAAATCAGTGATGGTGTCATCAAACTCTTACCAGTATTATATTTCTCCTGCACTGCCAAACTTCTAATCTTCCATTTGTTATTAATTGCAGTAGCCACCACCAACTTGCCCTCTTCACTATTACAAACCAATCTATCATTGACTCTTGGTGAGATTATCTTATTTGCTGCAATCAACGGAGACACTGACAAGATATCTTCCTTCTTTGACCCATCTTCAGCAGATATGGTAAACATAGTACCGTTTTTCAATACAACAATGAAGTCATAATCTTGATTTGATTGTAACAGTTTCAAATCAGTACTGCGGTCAAAAGTGGAATCAATCGACATAGCCGATAAAGTTCTTGACATTGGAACACCAAGTGTATCTCTAGTAGTACCACCTCCAGTTCTGCTACTCATCTTGTTTTTTCTAGGTGTAAGACCCGATACTTCACCTTCTTTTACCGTGGAAACTCTACTTCTAACACCTTTCTTTCTACCTGCCATGACTGAAGAAGTTCTCTTTCTGAAAAATGCTTCTAAATATTGACCACCACGTAACTCATCGATATGAACGGTCCACGTCCAAGACATTGATAACCTCGACCAACATTTTATCGTTCCTGACTTGCTGAAAACTGCAATAAGATTACCAGGATCAGACATAATAACACTTGTTACTGGCCATGATTGTCTAGGTAAAGGAAGCTCTGTTGGTAAAGGTATTGGTGAACTAACAGGTGACCACACAAAAATTTTATGATCCATTCCAACAGATATGATAAAAGGATTTGAAGATGTTGTGATCTTTAGCACGTCTAAGAAATGCCCTCCAACCAAGTCTTTGCAATTAAATGGTGTTTTCAAGTCAAATGAAACACGATTTGTGTTATAATCATTATCAAATACAACATTTTGATAGTCATCATTCTTAATAAATACTTTCAAAATCAATCCGGCAACAGAACAAATGAATACCAATGATGTCAAAAATTCCAGCAAATAATGTATATCAAATTTATAAACTGTATTCATACCAAAGATAATCTCTGGTTCCTTAAATGAAATCTTCTTTCTTGGATTTCCTTCATTATATTCTTTGATTTTCTTGTATTCAATTTCATTGAATGCAGCTTTATGAACCAATATCACTGGTTCTTCAACCAATATTGAAAATCTATAGTCATTTGATAAATTTTCATTTTTTAAAGAGTTCATTATATCTGATATTTCCACGGCAAATGTTTTTTTTTCAAGGAAGAATGCAAATTTATCAGCATTTAACAACGAGAGATGATATTCATTAGATGAAAGACCCAATTTTTTAGAAACTGATGGAAAATCAACAAATGTTGAGTCTGGTTGCATTGAATGACTTCCAAAGACATTCAACGAATTGCCGTTATCAATCCAACGTAAATTGGCAAATATTAAAAACAATATTAAAAAAACAGAACCTGCAAGAGTTGTCGTTATTGGAACTTTGATCTTCAATAATTTCAGTCCTAATCTATTTTTCAATGATAATCCTCCAGGGTGGTAAATGTCATTATTAGAAGATGGTAATACTATGGAATTTCCCAATAATTTAGAAGCAATTTTTTGCCATGGAGCCGTGTGTCCACTATATTGAGATCTATTATTAAGTTTGCCTCCAGTGAGAATTCCATCTTTGTCATTGCCACTATTGTTTCTCAATAAATCTTCTAATTCCAATCTTCTTATATCAACACTTAACACTGCTATGAAATATGTCAAATGAAGGAAATGGTCAATTAATAATGCAATGGCAGCAAAGACACAAAATTGCTTTGTAGAAGTCGCCACGAAGGGCATGATGAAAATCAATATTACCAAATCTGCAACAACTATAAGTGTTGAAGATAATCCTCTAGTTGATAAAGAAGTGGAGAGTTTTCTACTCATTGGGAATTCTTCCGGTAATATGGAGATTGCATTGACCATCCCAAGCATATTTTCCATTCCAACAACGATGACAACAAATGGGAGTACTTGAAGTGGAATATAAAACAAATCTATTCCTTTAAAAATATATGATGAAACTGAAACAGCAGCCAACACGGAAAGAAACATTTCGACAATGAAAGCAGCTAATAAACCAATTCTTGATTTAACTGAATGAATATTGGAAAGAGACAAGACAAAATATGTCAAGAGGCAGAAATATGATAAGATTAGTAATAAATCGTCTGTCCATCTCATTGGAGAAAATCTGAAATAAAATTTTTGAAATCTCAAATCTTTTTTATCTTTAGCAAATAATAAAAATTGTGAAGTGGAATCGTCATCATCCACTTCTTCTTGAATTTTTAATAAATTATTGTCCCATATTTGTCCAGCATCAACACCATTTCTTGTTGGAACATAAAATAAAGATATTAATAACGCATCTGCAGATTTCACCAAACCATTGATCTTAACTGCTCCGGAAAACAAAGATGAATGGGAAAGTGTTAACCCACTCGATGATTTCTTCGAGGCAGATGTATGAATCCTCTTAAGAACTTTGTCATTTATCAATTTTGTCTTGGAATTATCCCAATATTGTAAAGGTGAATGTAATATACCAAGGGGCTGTTGTTGTTGATGGTCATTGTTATTATTGATATCATATAAATGAATACCATTTGTCAATTTTTCTTGTAACTCCAATACTTCAACTAAAAACTCCTTCTCTAAAGCATTTGAATCGTCGTAATCTAAATCATCCTGATTACCTAAAAAACTCCGTTGCACCCATAATTGTCTAACTTCTAGATCTGATGAATTTTCCAATTCAGAATTAAATTGAAGAAGCAGTGTATGGTCTATCCCCACACTTCTAAAATCAGATACATATGAATGATATGTTAAATTTTGTGACGTATAAATTGAGTAAAGGGCAGGATATGAAAGTATAAATACAATTGATATTGGCCATAGTATGAACAACCTCGGATTCTTTATAATTTGTTGTGATAAACGGTTGTAATAAGCCCGTAACAAATCCGCCCTTATATTATCTATCAGCAATTGTCTTAACAATAGAAGCAATCTTTTCATCTTGAATTTATTAGAATTCTCCTTTTCTCTACTTCTATTTCTTCTCTTCTTCCCGTTACTATCTTCTTCCTTATCCTAATCTTTAAATTAACTTTTTTGAGAACAATAAAAACTCTTTAATGTAAAATAACTTAAAATTCGACTTCACAAGATGTTGACTTCATTCAATTGTTACTATTAGGTTCTAGACAATTAGTGAATTGAACTTTTCAAATAGATCTAAATAGCTCTATATCCACAGAAGTTGAGATACAGTGCTTCGTAGTTTTTCCAGCTTTAAATTTTTTTTTTTTCTTCTTGTAATTTTTTTTTTATTATTTTTTATGTAATTTTTTTTTTTTTTGCTTGTGTCTGTCTTTTTTTTACATCTTCAAGAGCTTTGAATGGCTAAATAATATTCAGCCGAAATTTGAAATTATTTTATAACTTTTATTAAGTTCAAGAGCCTCTAACCAGAAATGGTTAAATACGGGGAATCACTGTTAATGTTTTTCTTTCCGGAGATCATATAACGATAATTGGGGAAACTACAACCAGTTAATTAATAATATTAAATATGCTATCAAAGATATAATAATAAAAAATAAACACAACTTACCAATATATATTATTTTTGGCCCAAAGCACAGATACTCAAGCTGTTCATTTGTCCAATCAAGTCGTCGATCTTACCATCCAATTGACCATTGGCATATTCATCTCTAGAAGTTTGATCCAAGTATTGCTGAATTTGAGCCAATCTTGTATAACCTTCTGTACAGAATCTCATTTGAATCTTCACCAATGCTTCAAAAGATGGATCAAAATATGGAACTCTCAAACCTATCAATTGTGGTAACTCGGTTTTCAATTGATTATTTAAATCATCATATATATCTTTTGCCAATTGAAGCTCTCTTTCAGCTCTTGGTAATTTAGAAGCATCTTTAGCTGGTTTGTCGATCAATCTTCTAACTTTTGATTTAGCTTGCTCAAAATCTTGTTTCTTATGTGCTCTCTTCTTTATTGCTTCTTCAATTTCAGTGAAATATTGACAAAATTTTGTAATTGGGTCCAACACTGTTTCTCTAAATGGACCATCCAATTGTTTGACAGTTTCTTGATCGAATTCTTGTACTGCTTGTAAATAATAAGAACCAACATTACCATATTGAGAAAGATTTTTTGAATCTTCATATAAATTTGCAACAATTTCGGCAATATTTACCTGAGATGAAGTCACTTGTCTAATTGAATCCAAATAACCTTTTGTCTCTTTTTGTAATTTCCCACCAGCAGTTTCAAGACTAGATGTTTGTTAGTAAGAGGTCTTAGCAGATCCATTAATCATTAAACTTACGTCTTATATCTTCTTTCTTCAGCGTCATAATCTCTATCAATGACTCTATCAGTACTTCTTATTGTCACCTATAATTAATTGAAAGGTTAGTAATCACAGAGCAACGGTGGGAAACACCAACAAAGGAAACTTACCGATCCTGCAGTTCTATTTACTGCTTTTTTAAAACCTTCCCAAGACATAATCAATCAATTTATTAAATAAAGATGTCTGGTTAACAATTTCTCTTATACAATTCAATTAACTAGTGATTATTAATCCACTCTTAAAAGTAATAATACCAAGAATTAGAAGCTAAATGATGATTTTTTTCTTCTTTCTTTCTTTTCCTTCTTTGTTTCTCTCTCAGCCCCAGTATGTGGAATTAATAATTCAATACACGACTATTATTATAGTGTCTTTTGATGATGATGATTGTATATTCGGATAACATAGATAGAGTGTCAAAAAGGTGGATAATAATTGGTTATACGTCATTGGACAGTAAGATTGATATTATTTAAATAAACTAAATAATATGACAAGCCTCAAAAGGAAGAGGAAAAAAGAAGTTGATTCATATTTATTTAAGACTAGTCATTGCCTTGATTTTGGAGAAAAGTAAACAATAATAAGAATAATAATAATTTACAAGGGTTATTATTGGCATAATTCATACGGTACTATTACTCCTATTTCAATAAGAGGCTGTTGAGTTTTGGTGAGGAATTTCTTGTGTGTGTTGTTTTTTGTTTTTTCTGTTTTCTTCAACTTTAAATTTCTTAATAAGCCGTTACTAAAAACGCTCTCTATAACATTACATTGCATGAAAGATCGTAGAAAACTGGTATCACCTTCTTCACCAGCCTATGATATTTCATAGTACATAGTAGTCAAGTAGAGTGACAATGTAGTGTGATTTTTTTTTTCTTTGTTTTTGTTTTTTCTACAATAAAAGCTTTTTTTTTCTCTCTTGGATTGTCATAATATGTATGAATGGAAGATCTTTAATTCAGGTTAGAGTAGCTTATTACGGTAAGTGTTTTCATTTTCATTTTTTTCTTGTCGGGATAATCAAGGATCAAAAAGTTTGGCTCTGCATTAAAGGTATTGCCTGCTTTTTTAGAAGAAAGTTGAAATAGGAAGTTAACGTGACGAAAGTCGTTTTAATACAACTAAAAAGAGAGCAACAACCAAACAAACAAAAAAAATTTTCTTTTAACAGTGGTGTAGTTTTTTTTTTTTTAAAGCTACGGTTTTTGCCATTTTCTTCTTTTTTATTTTTTTGCCCTCTTAGATGTTAACACAATACTAATAAATAAAATCCCTAAGTACATTATTTCAATAGATATAGATTTACATATCTCAAGTGCGATACCTATATAATAGAGGTTCTCCTTAATACATTTCCGTGTGAGCTGGAAGTTTGTCTTTTTTTAAGACTCCTTTTTTTTCCTTTTTGTATTCCTTTTTGTAAAGGGAAGTACTTTATTGCAATTTTTGACGTGGTCTTTCGTTGGCAAAGTTTCATATAACTCATCATCATTATTTAATCCATTAATTTATAGATACTCGAGTTATTTATTGTTGCAAGCTCATATCTTCTTTCAACTTTTCTCAATCACCAAAATATAATAATAACATAGAAAAATGGGAGATTCAACAACAGCTAACAGGCCGAGGAAGTCAACTATGTCCAAGATTGGTCGTGTCTTTGGTTTGTCATCGACTAATTTAGTACACGATGAACAAGTATCTGAGCATCCAAAGAGTTCGACAAATTTTTATGAGGTGCATTCAGATCAAGATCAATCTTCTGATAGATCTTCTTCTGATGTACCATCTGCTCCACCATTATCCAAGAATGGGTCATCTGCTTCAATAAAAGATTATGCCAACCCTCAGCCTCAAAGAACAAGTCACGAGAAACATTCACCTTTATTGAAATCAAGACCACATTCCCCTGTCAACTCACCATCATTACTCCCACAACAGCAAGGAGCTGGATCCATTCCAGCTTTAGCTCCTTCGAGGCAATCATCTTTAAGAGTTCCACCTCATGCCGTGCCTACTTCTGAAGTTCTGAAGAAAGCAGGTGGAAGAGTTTCTCCAACTTCTGATCACGATAAATCCTCACCACTTTCAAGATCGTCATCAACTACCGGTCAAAAATCCAATGGTGCAACGACTCAAAGATTTGTAATGTTGGAGAATGGATTTCATGAGCACCATTTACGTAACGCAAAAAGGCAAGAAAAATTAGGACATATGATAAAAGATTTGCTAGGTGCAAAGAAATTAAGAAGTGAAGCCGTCAGTGCCGTTCCGAATATTTTAAGCTCTGTTATTCCACCAATCAGTGAAAATCCAACCGATGCTAGTAATAATGGCAGTATTTCGTCACAACAACCTTCAAATAAGAATGCACCACCAACTTTATTTGCCGGCTTGATTAATCAAGTTAAACGCGGGGAGATAACACAGTACAGTGGTGGTCCAATGAACAATCAATCTGTTATCTCCGCAACTTCAACAATAAAAGTAGACTCAAGGTCTTTTGTGGAGAAATACGGTAGATGTCAAGAAGTCATCGGAAGAGGGGCATTCGGAGTGGTGAGGGTGTCTCATAAAAAAGATGAATCCGGTGAAGCATTATACGCAGTTAAAGAATTCAAGAGAAGACCACAGGAGTCTGATAAAAAATATTCGAGAAGATTAACTTCTGAATTTTGTATTTCTTCTTCGTTACAGCATAATAATATCATACATACATTAGATTTACTACAAGATGCAAAAGGTGATTATTGTGAAGTGATGGAATTTTGTTCCGGTGGTGATTTATATTCTTTAATTATTACATCTGGAAAATTGGAGTACGTTGAAGCGGATTGTTTTTTCAAACAATTAATGAGAGGTGTTAATTATATGCACGAAATGGGTGTGGCACATCGTGATTTGAAACCTGAAAACTTACTTTTAACTGCCAACGGAACTTTAAAGATTACCGATTTTGGTAATGGTGAGTTGTTCAGAACAGCTTGGGAAACAGATATCCATTTAAGTGGTGGAATTTGTGGTTCATCTCCTTATATTGCTCCGGAAGAATATACTGCAAGTGAATTTGATCCAAGAAAAGTAGACATCTGGTCTTGTGGTGTCATATATATGGCAATGAGGACAGGAAGACAATTATGGAAATTGGCAAACCTGGAAGATGAATTTTATTCTACCTATTTGGCAAAGAGAAAAGATGCCAAAGGTTACGAGCCAATTGAAAATTTGAAAAGGGCTAGATGCAGAAACGTTATTTACTCTATATTGGATCCTGTTCCAAGCAGACGAATCACCTCAAAACAAATATTGAATAGTGAATGGTGTAGAGAGATTAAGTTATGCCATGCAGGGGAAGGAAAATAGGAAACATAAAATGATATGTAGTGTTAGGTAAATAAAAAAAAAAAAATAATTGAGAAACCGAAAATTCAAAATTAATGGAAGTTACAATACTTGGATTATGAGCTCTTCTGAACTCCTGAGTTTGTCTGCATTCTTTTAACTTACTTTTTCTGATTCTTACTGTTCTGGAATTTGTTTTTTGACTTCAAATCTTTCAGACAGAAAACTCTTTTAGGATTTTGAGGAATCTTAAAAGAACAACACAAAAACTGAGGGCCCCCTAAGGATCATTGAGACTGACCCATGAAGGAATTGGGCTCTTGCAAGAAAAAAAATTGAGCTGCTTCCGTCGAAATTTATCCTTGCACTTTGACTTTCAAAAGGAAATTGGAAAAGGAAAACAGAAAACACTTTAACACTAGTAGTGCACAAAAGTACTAAAATGAGCCTAAAATTTGTTAGTGCATCTCTCAGTGAAAAAATTCGCACAATGTGAAGAGCCCTTATGGCCAAGTGGTAAGGCACCGCACTTGTAATGCGGCGATCATCAGTTCAATTCTGATTGAGGGCATCTTTATTTTTACCATTGTCCTGATTTAAAAAAGTTTTTTTTTTTTTTTTAACTTACTGAAATGAATGGGAACAAAGCTGAACCAAGTCTATCATTGGATCTATCAAGAAATGCTTTGTCTTAGTCATATACTTGCTATGTGGTAAATTGTTTAAGTGTTCTCTTTGTATTTTTTGCCATTCTCTGCATTAAAAAAAGATGCACCTAAAAAAAAAAAAAAAAAGTCTTGAGTATAAAACACAATATTTAATAACTGAGAGATAAAAAATATCAAGATAACATAACCACCATGTCATTCAATGAAGAGGAAAATAATAATCCATTTCCTTCGGGAGTGAATGTGGATGAGGTGTTCATGGACTTGCCTATTGAAGAGGATTTACCTGTAGACGATAAGTTGAAAGACCATGTACTTGAAGCAAAAGTATCATCACATCCAGCTCAATCACTTTTCAACAATTCGCATAATATAAATAAACTTTTTTCACAGCAAATTGAAGACATACTTGTGAATAGTGAAAAAGCCAAGGATACTGAAGTTCTGATTATTGAAGCCACCAAATCCAATGAAAATGATCACCCTGCTACAAGTCGATCATACGTCATTTATACAATTAAAATTGCAGATGATATAATTGTGAAGAGAAGATATAGTGAGTTTGAAAATTTAAGAAATATACTAGTCAAGTTGTTCCCATTGGGTATCATCCCCCCTGTGCCTGAGAAACAATCAATTACTTCAAACTTTAGTTTAAGTGCAGTACCTCCAGCAGCATTGAAGTCTTCTTCTTCAGAAAATTCGAACAAAAATGATCTGGACACTACAAATTACATCGAATATAGGAAGAGGCTGTTGACCAGTTTCCTACAAAAATGTATTGCAATTGATGAAATAAGAAAGAATTTTGTGTTTTTAACATTTCTTGACCCACATCCAAATTTCAATGAGTTTATCCATATCGACGCAGTTGGAAAATTGAACTCAACTTCCATATATAAGCTTTCACCAACAGATCCGCTTTCAAGTTTGGAAAATGAACTATATTCTACTTTGCCAATACCATCAGAACATTCAAATCTTTCATACAACCCGAAAGCTGACACCAATAAGGAACAATTAGCCGAATACTCTAATTTTGAAATAAAGTTCAAAGAATACGAAACAGTATTATCAAGCATTTCCAAATATAACAAGAGCATTATTAGAAGCATGTCGGAGTTGGCTACAGATTATACTGAATTAGGGTCATATTTCAACACTTTGTCATTAGAAGAAGAGCCTTCACATGTGATTGAGAAAATGGGACAAGTGTTTGATTCCAGTTTTTTTGATGTCAATCTGTTTAAAAATTTGATCAACTTAAAGTTTTTGGAAAAAATCATTGAACTTCGCAATTTCATTAAAGTTGTTAGAGGATTAATAGCTTTTAATAAGAAGAAATGGTTACAGTCAGTGGAAATATTGAGACTGATAGAGCGTAATAATTCGATATTGGAAGCTGAAGAAAAAATTGAAAATCAAAGTAAATTGATAGATGATGCTTTATCGAAATCAAGAGTGTTGAATAATGGAGCTTCAAATGTACCAAATCATGATAAAGTTGATGAAGAAGATGAAGAAGCATTGCTATCTCAGATATCTCAATTATCTGATAACTCGCTGCCAGTAGTTCCTTCCAGTAAGCTCTTTGGTTACAAGATACCTGGTCTCAAGAAAGTTAACAAGGCTATTTTATCCATGACTGACTCAAACCCAGAACAAACAAGAAAACAAACTATAGCAAAGACAAAATTGAAAATTCTAACTTTGAATAAGCAATTGGATTTAGTGACAAAAGATAACAAGTTAATAGATGGTGAGGTAATTAAGAAACTTAACGGTTTCCAAAGTTGGTTTAAATTGGAGTTAAATGAGTTATGTTATCAATATTCTAAAGATTTTAAAGAATTTTTAGATAAAAGTCAAGAGAATTGGAATGAAGCCAATAATAAATGATGATGAAAAATATTTTTTGTTCCAGATTCATGAATGAAATGAAGTAAATTTTACCAAAAAAGAAGCATATTTAATTAAGATTTTTATTACATAAAAAAAATAAAAGATTAACATTGATGCGGAAATCTTCTTTCTGTGTAAGGTGGCGAAGGGAAGACACCATTAGAAACTAACCTCTTGAAATCCCATTCTAAACTGCTCTCGGTCTTGTAATTCCAGAAAATCCAACCAGCATTTGCACTATACGCATCCAATTGTGCTTCGATATATTTGGTCATATCTTCAATTTCTTGAGAGCTTAATTTATTTATATCGTCTCTTCTTGCACAACTACCTTCATCATGAAATGCTTCGTATCTTGCAGGTCTACCAACTCCATTCAAAAATTTGGTGCAATCGGTAAGTGCTGCTGACCATTCACCAAACACTACTGGGTTGGGCTGCATCTTTGCCTCTAACCCCCAATGACACACACTTTGGATAATATCACCCATTGGCTTCCCATACAAATCATTTGTGAAAATCGCATACTGATGGAAGTCAAATATCATGTCTTTGAAACCTTTAGAAGATTGAAAATTCCACATCCAACTATGATCTCCGAGAAAAGCATCATGAATCACTATTGGGACATCACTTATTTCTCTCACCGTACTATAACCATTTATATAGTACTCTTCTAATTTGTTAAGAGGAATGGCAGGTCCAAAGGGCTCATTCGCCAATTCAATACCAATGACAACGTCAGAATCTCTTGGCAAGTACTTAGACGTGATATTAGCAAGTATCTCAATTGCAAGTTTTTGATAGTCATCATTATAAAAAAATTGTATTTCACCACGTTTCCCTGAATTATCGAAGCCATTTTGAGATCCAGGTAAACCATGTATATCTATCCAGATCTTTAAATCGTACTCTCTTGCCCAGGTAATGGCTTCTTCCAAATAGAAATCTTGTCCTTGGATATAGCTGTCCCCTGGCAATAAAGTATATGCCCAATAACCAATTGGAATTCTAACAACATTCAACTGATAAATTTCTTTCATATCTGCAAAGTCTTGTCTAGTGATGAAAGTGTCCCAATGGTTTTGTAAGATATACTGACATTCACTTCCCAAATGGGCACAGAGGTTATATTCGTCTGCAGGTGTCACATTAAATTTTGGGTTCTCGAATATTGAAGGTGTTATCCATGGCTCTAAAAGAAGCCAACCACCAATGTTGACTCCTTGCAATTTTTCTTCAGAATAATTGAAATAACTTGATCTAATTGGGGATTCAAATTTTGTTAAAATTGGACTGCATGAAGAAGGGGATACAAATCTCTCAAAGATGAGAATTAAAATAATATGAAATCTTAATTGCATTGTTATAATAAATTCTATGAGGGTATTTTATTATAATTAAGTGTTGATTTTGCCTCCAATTTATAGTTGGTGCCTGTGTGGGTCATTAAATTCAGTCTGTTGTTACAATACATTCTTTTTGTTACAATTCTACTATCAGACAAAACTTTAAATTTACAAATAATGATATCCCTCTGTTACCACGTTGCGACTGAGGGTCCTAATGCAATCTTCGTGGTCAATGCTATGTCCATAATTATTATAAAATAACATTGTGAGATCAAAAATGTAAACATCACGAAAATTTTTAAGTAGAAAAAAAAAACAGTTAAGAAAAAAAAAAAAAAAAATTCTAACAGATCAGAAGAGATCAAAACAATAGATGGTGGAATTAATAAGGAAAAGGGTGAGTTAATTTCACATGTGTCACTATTTAGGAATTAATAACTAACATTAAGTATCAGCCCATAAGCGTTATATTGCCAAATGAAGACGAGTTCTCGAAGAAACATCATACTGATCTGGACATTCCAGTGATTGGTGCACTTTTCAGCACTAATGGAGGACTTCCAAGATTAGACATAAGAAAAATAGGTAAGCCAATAGTGATTGGAAGAAGTAGTCAGTGTGACTATAAGATAAATGATAATTTGGTATCGTCCAAGCACTGTGTCATCTCTGTGGAAGCTATTGTTGTGGATGGAATTGAAAGATGTAATATTTCTCTTACTGATACAAGTTCAAATGGTACATATCTTAATGAGCATAAGCTTCCGAGGGGTGAAAAAAGATTGCTTATATCTGGAGATCATATCCGTTTCACCAGCGGTATCCAATTTCTTTTCAAATCCAGTAAGGATTTGGAATCAAAATATATGATAGGAAAGCTGCTAGGATCCGGACATTTCGCAGAAGTAAAAGAGGCAATAAACAGAGAAACAAATTCCATAGTGGCTATAAAGATTTTCCATCCAAACAGGAAAGGCAGTTTGAATAAAGAATTGGCACTGGAACTTGAAGTTATGATGAAGATAAGTCATCCGAATATTGTAAAATTTCACGATGTATATAATGAGCCACTTGGTATACAAGATGTTAGAACATGTTTGGTGTTAGAGAAAGTAAATGGTGGTGAGCTTTTCAACAGAATAATAAGAAAAGGTAAATTACGAGAAGATGAATGTAAAGGGTTGTTTAAGCAATTATTAAAAGGATTGGAATATTTACATTCAAAGGACATTATTCATAGAGATTTGAAACCTGAAAATATTTTGCTAGATATAACCCCACGTACCTCGCCACAACAGGTACCAACAGGTCCATGGGATCTGAATGAACTTGATGTTCAAGTGAAAATTGCTGATTTTGGTCTTGCTAAATTCATAGGAGAAATGAATTTCACAAACACATTGTGCGGTACTCCAGCCTACGTTGCTCCAGAAGTATTGACAAAATCTAGAAGATATAATAAACTGGTTGATCTATGGTCTTTTGGTGTATTGCTTTATGTCTGTCTTTGTGGGTTCCCACCATTTTCAGAGGATCTTGCTCCTCCATCAATGAAAGAACAAATATTGACGGCAAAATACGGATTTTTCTCTCCATATTGGGATCCAATGTCAGATGCATCATTAGATTTGATTTCTAGATTATTAATTGTGGATGCGGTTCAAAGACTCAATGTTGAGCAAACTGCTCTGCATATTTGGTTTAGAGATTCATACAATGTTGATGATTCTCAAATCAAATCATGTCATGAGAAGATGTCTAGTTTCAGGATCAGTAGAGGTGATACAAATCCGGTCATGTTGGCTGACAGATTCAGCAGTAGAATTGACGTAGACTCAAATTGAGTTTCCCATTTGCATTTTTTTTTCTTTAGTTATTAGAGACAACAATGATGCTTCAAAAATCATTTAGTACATAACATTAAAATACATTTCTCCTAATATTGATTCCCGATAGATTACCATGTATATATATTTTCTATATTTAATTGTAATATCCACTCATTATCATTTCATTTGTTATGTCACCGTCCAGTGCATTATCATTATCAAGTTTCTTGTTACTATCAGCTTTCTCATCATAAGCTTCATCATCTTCATTTTCTTCCTCATCATTAATCCAATCAGTACTATCATCTTGCTCTTTTATATCGCCTGTGACTTTTGATTCATTCTTTGCTGCTTCGTGATTGTGTTCAAAGCTTGAAATCTCAGAGAAATGATTAGTAACTAAATGATCTATAACATCCCACCCATATGCATTTGCAAATCGCCTTCTCACGATAATATTATTATGGGCATCTGGTTCCAATTTTACTAAGACTTTCCTCCACTCCATATCTTTGTGCCACAGTCTTGCAATTTCTTCTTCAAGTTTATGAAATTTGGTATCAGGATTCAATGCACTCAAAACCGAAGAAGTCTTTTTCATTTGCTTAGGAGGCAAGTCAGCCTCGGAATATATTTTATCATGAAGAATGATATTTTCCCTAGAAGACGGATCACAAATAAATTTTTTTGGAGGAAGAGGTGGTAAAAGCACTTTTGTTGCACTTTGAATCATAGATGATTTTGGTATACCTTTAAATTTTGTTGGCCCAGAATCTTCATTATCATCTTCTCGTATAGTTTGATATCTCTTGTATTTAGAGATCTCATGCTGATCCTGTTTCACCATGGGAGCACAAAGTGAGAGCATAGCTTGGAATGGGGATAGCACTTTGCCTGTCAAATATGGAAGCAACTCATCATTTCCCGGTGGTTGATCATATCCAGTATCAGGAATCTGAGTCACATCACCATCTACTTCTTCATCAGTTCTTGTTGCCTCTTCAACTAAGTCTAAAGGCTGATCATTAGCATGACTAATATTAGTGTCGTTCTTTCTTGCATTTGTAACTTCTGCTAAACCTTTCCAATCCAAGTACAACAAAGCCGATGTTCTCAAGGGAACAATCCCATCATGTAATACATTAGCATACACTGTTCTCTGATTAAACATTTTCAATACATGATGAGTTGGGCCTTTAGGCAAGTTCAACAACAAAGGTGAAGATCCCATTAACCCTAAATCTTGACCAGTTTTACCAACGATACCAACTGTCAATGAGAATTTGACATATGCCGGGTTTTCATTGGCAATTCCCAATAATGGAGAAGCTAATGTGATGAATTTATCAGGTTTAACCTTCTGGAAAAACTCTGGATAATTTTTTTCCAAATAAGCAATGGCATACGTTTGAGTTAATCCTCCTAATGAATGTCCAATAAATGATATCTTTTTAATTGAAGGATAATTTTTCATCAAATCGTTCATAATATATTCAGCAACACCTTTACCCAAGAATTTCACACCTTTTTCAGTTTTGCAAACATTCTGCTGATAACCTTTAACCATTACATTCTCTCCCGTCTTAACAGCCATCTTATCAATTGCTTCCTTCATGCAATGCATATCAGCACCAACGTTCGAATAAAGACCATGGGTCAACATCACTAGATGTATTGGTTTCTCCAAGTCCGGTGCGGGCGTATTCCAAAGGTCCACTGTATCTTGGTATGTGACTTTCAACTCATCGTCTTTAAAATTTCCATCTTTGATAAAACCATGTATTTTCTCCAACAGAGCTCTATTCTTTCCTATTATAACTTCGTATTTTATCTCAGTGGAATCAGTGAACAATATTTGACTTGCAATATCAACTACCCAAACGTATTTATCTTTTATCGTGTGCAATGATAAGTCCGCATAAAAACCCTGACCTGCTTGCACATTCGGTTCAAATACTGGTTGATCTGCAGTTATAAAGCAATTCTTCTGATGATCGAATTCTGCTGTTCGCACATCCACATATAGTATAAATGGACCCATCAAATATGCTGCACGTAAAGGTATTGCTTCTAAATTCTTCACCTTAAGGCATAATGAATCCGGTAATTGCTGGGATTGGAATGGATCATTCTTTGGAGTATACTCGATGATGAATCGATTCACTTCCCCAACTTTCACCGACTGGTGATCTTTGTAGAGTACACTGTCTCTCATCTTGAGCTTTCTCTTCAATTTCTCTCTTCGTCTTCCTGATATAGTAAAACAGCTAGTCATCTGTTTTTTGTTGTTTAGATTTTTTTAAAGGGCTTAATTTTTCCTAATTTTTTTTTTTTTTTTTGCTCTTGAAAGAAAAATAAATATGTCCAGCTGCTTTTATATAAATTTATATCATAGAGATAAATATTTTGAGCTAAATCTTCCGGAATTAGTGGTTAATGGTAGTGCTGGATGTTAGTTTGAATTATTCAAAGACCAAGAAGGTGGGGGAAGGTACCTACGCTGTTGTGTACTTGGGTAAGCAGAAATCTACTTCTAGAGATATTGCTATCAAGGAGATCAAGACAAGTGGGTTCAAAGATGGTCTTGATATGTCAGCTATAAGGGAAATAAAATTTTTGCAGGAGTTGAAGCATCAAAATTTGATAGAACTTGTTGATATATATTCTCAAAATAACAATTTGAACTTGGTGCTAGAGTTCTTACCCTCCGATTTAGAAATGTTGATAAAGGATAAATCCATTATTTTCACACCACCGGATATGAAATCATGGTTGTTAATGACACTACGTGGATTACATCATTGTCATAGAAATTTCATTCTTCATAGGGATTTGAAGCCAAATAACTTGTTATTGTCACCTACTGGTCATTTGAAAATAGCGGATTTTGGTTTAGCCCGGTCATTTGCGACACCAACAGAGTTATTGACATCTAATGTGGTGACACGGTGGTATCGAGCACCAGAATTATTATTGGGTTCCAAACATTATACAGGAGCAGTGGACATTTGGGCAGTTGGGATCATATTTGCAGAGTTGATGTTAAGAACTCCATACTTGCCTGGGCTGGATGATCTTGACCAATTAGTAGTCACTTTCAAAGCTTTAGGTACACCAACTGAAGCCATATGGAAAAATGTTTCTAAATTGAGGGGATATGATCAGATGCAAGTATATCCTCCTCCGACAAGACAAGAGTTAAGGAATAGATTTTTAGCTGCCACTGAAAGTGCATTAGATTTAATGGAAAGAATGCTTACAATGGATCCGTTGAACAGATGTGATACAGTTGAACTGTTAACACACAAATATTTCACAGAGCTTCCAACAGCTACCGAGCCTGAAAAATTACCCAAGATGAAAAAATGAAACAAATAATTTTTTTATAATTTAGAAACATATTTTGCAATACCCATACTTGCTGTGAGTCCAGGACTTTCTATTCCTAATAAGTTTATAAAACCTTTATAACCATCTTCTTTTCTTATAACAAAATCTTGAAATTCTTTGTTTTCCTTGTTAACTAGTTTAGGTCTTATTCCAGTATATGAAGGTGAGAGGTCTTCATAATGGATAGAAGGAAAATATCTGACAACGTCTTCATACACAAGACCAATTCTGCTGTCGTTTACAGCGTAGTCAGTTGGCGACTCGATCCATTCCAAGTCTGGACCAAATTTGATTTGCCCACCCAAATCGATAGTTAAATGGGTACCGAGTGACTGTACGTGCTTCGTAGGACAAGGATATATCAATCTATTAATTTTTGGAGTAGCCTTGGTGAAAGAAAAATAGCTACCCTTCGCATAATACTGCTTTAAATGGCGGTTTTGAGGTAGTAACAAATTGGAAATATCACAAGCATAAAGACCAGCACTGTTTATGACATTGTTTACAACGATCTCTGTCTCATCACCTTCGGATTCCAGGGTTATAGAATATTCTTGCTTATGTGAGTTATAATCGAGCCCCACCACCTTTGATCCAACTGCAATGTCACCATCATTATCTTGGAAAACTGATTCCAAATATGACATCAATGAATGGGCTGAGATGATACCTGTAGAAGGTGAGTTTAAGACTGCTTCACTGGCTTTAATATTAGGTTCCAATTTCATTGCTTGCTCTTTACTAATAAACTCAATTGGAACACCTAGTTCATGAACTCGTTTATAGACCCGGTCTAGATATTCATGTTCTTCTGCAGTTTGTGCAACAATCCATTTCCCACAATTTTGCATTTCAACACCTGCTTTCTTGGCCTCGGAGTATATCAATTCCTTGCCCTGGAGACACAAGTCTAACTTCAAAGAGCCCTTGGGATAATATAGTCCGGCATGTATAACCTCACTATTTCGGCTCGTAGTTTCTTGGGCTAACTCTGAATTTTTTTCAAGGAGTACAACACTGTTTGATTTCGTCTTGGATAACTCTGCAGCTACTGCCATACCAACAATTCCACCTCCGATGACTGCATGAGTATAATCAACACAATACTTTCCAGTAGAGCTGAAGCTTCTGACGAATACAGACCGTATCATTGAGGAATACAATAATGTGTGTCGATTTATCTACAATTTTTTTTTTTCTTTATCAAATTGAAAATACACATTTTCATTGGGAATTATATATGTCAGAGTTGATTACGAATAGATAAATCAAGATTGTTACAAATGATAACAGGTAAAAGTATGCCATGTTATTGTTTGCAACTGGTTCTCTTTGTTTGAATGGGATTTCTGCCTCGATTTGAAAATTGTCCTCTAACATATCATCACCTGTAAGGCCCTCTCTATAATCAATCACTGTACCCCTTATTTGCAATTTATTGCCTGATATTTGGGCTATCACATTCACCACTGGATCAAACAAGTTATTGTTGACTCCATCTTGAAATCCGTGGTCTCCCGTTATCACTGTTGGTATGGTTTCTTGATTTAGTACCCTCTTCTCCAGAGGCTCATTGTTCGAGATAAGTGATGCAAATGCCTTGTTATGTTTATGTTCAATTGGTTTTAAAAATCTGTCCTTATCAATTACTGATAAATCATAATAATATGTTACTATATGAATGGCTTGTGCCACTTTCAGCTCTTGTTCATAGATATCTTCCACGTTTATTATCTCTAAAGATGAGAGAAGCGAGTCTTTCAAATTGTCATATAAACGAAGAGATATTGTAGAGCCAAGATGCTTGATTGACTCCGAATGATGTAGCCTTTTAAGCTGCGTATCCACATCGAGACATGAACAGATAAAGCAGAGGCTGGAGATTAATAGTAACCTGTGTAATTGCATTTATCTCTTAAAGTACCAACAACATTCAAAACCCAAAGAAAAAATTCCAATCAAACCAAAAAAAAAATACAAAAAATAAAAAAAAAAATACAACTAAGGGATTAAAGCAGCATTCGCAGATTACAAGGAATCCTCTACTAGTCAATATAGTTTCACGATTAAGATGGAGACTGCACCATCGAAGAGCAGTGATGCTGCTATAACGGATAATAATCAGATAGATGAGACGTTGAGTGAATTCAGGGAGACCCATAAAGATGACAGAGTGAAGCAGATGGGGCAATATGATAACAGACTAAAATTAGAACAACCATTACAAATACAGCAGCAACACAGGAAGAACAGTTGGTGGCCATGGGGTGATCTGAATCCCGTAGTACCGACAGAGTCAACTACCGAAACAGAACTGAATGGAACCGAGCATGAACAAGACGAAGTAGATCAAGAAGAACCAACCACACCATTGGAACAATCTATATCTCCTAACACAGCTACTGCACCAATAAATAATACCCATGAAGAGAGGAGAGAAAGCTGGGTTGAATGGATTAACCCAGTACCTAGAGTTAATTCAGTGGTATCGTATATATATACACCATTGCAGGTGAACCCGCAACCTCAGGAACAGAATGGTATACTCCCCAACCAATTGTCATCCATTGTTAACAGTCGAGAATTGGAGACACATTCTCGTGCGATATCAGTGACATCTTCTAGAGGAACATCACACTTACAACAAGAGCAAACCGCAATATCTTGGTTTCCTTGGACGTATTTTCAACCTAGGAATGGCAATCAAAACGACACATCTGAAAGACAAGATTCAATGTATTCTTCGAAGGATTCGGAAGAAATTGCTCGTGATGCGAAAAAGGCAATTCAAAGTAACAGTACAGAGAATCTGAACTCATCATGGGCTTTTTGGTCAAATAAGAGAAATCCAAATGGTGAACTTGCCGTCTCTGGCACAGGCAGTGAATTTCATCCAGCACGTATGTCAACACCACCAGTGACATATTACGAGAACCAAGAACAAGCCCTTAAACCTCCAGCTCAACCAGTGGAAGTGAAGAAAAGTTTAGTACTCCCAAAATTTGAACAATATTGCAGAAATTCAACTTTATCAAATAGGACGAGAATTTTTCTATCTTCTTCAAAACTTTTGAAACAAACTTTCAACATCAAACCACAGACTCACCTTTATCGATCAGAAAAACCCAAAGTTATTAAGAAAGCTGTTGTCATTGGGATACATGGGTTTTTCCCAATCAGAATGGTAAGAACTCTTATTGGACATCCAACAGGTACATCCATGAAATTTGCCTCAAAAGCAACTGAAGTTTTAACTAAATGGGCATCGGATAATAAAGTTGATATGGATATCGAAACAATTGCATTAGAAGGAGAGGGGAAAATAGTTGAGAGAGTGGAAAATTTAATTAATTTGTTGGAGAATTGGATTGAAATGATCACAATTTGTGATTTCATATATGTTGCATCACATTCGCAGGGAGTTATGGTGGCGATTCATTTAATATCAGAAATGATTTTGAGAAAGATGATTTCAACAAGAAGAACCAAAATTGGTATGTTGAATATGTGCGGAGTTTGTAATGGACCAATTGTTGGATTGGACTCTAAACTTATTGTGAAACTGTACTCAAAATTTGAGAATGAGATATTGATGGAATTATTTGATTTCCAAGATTTGACGAGTTATCAATCAATCAAGTTATTACAAAGTGTTAGAACTCTTGTTGCTAATAATGTCAAGGTCACATTTGTTGGTTCTATTAATGATCAATTAAGCCCATTGTACTCTTCATTGTTTACTATTGTGAATCATCCAAACATCTCAAGAGGTTTATTTGTTGATAAGAATACCAATGAAGAAATCCCAGAATTCTTAATTAAATTGGTTGAAGATTGTATAATTGCCCAAAATGTCGGCTACAGTGATTGTGATTTACTTTTTGAGTTGTCAAAGTATTCAAGTGGATCGTTGACCAATGGTGGTCACTCAAAAGTTTATAACGAAGATGAGGTTTACCTACTAGGTATTAGAAACGCTTTGGAGACCGACAGTCTAGTATGGCGTATTCCAAGTACTTTAAAAGTTGCTGACAGGCAGTTCAATGCCAAAAATATCAACAAGAATCCTTATCACTTACCTTGGTGCTTAAGAGGTTTCATCGACAGCTTAGTTTGCATTAAGAATTTAGATGGACAGAAGTTGAGAGAAGAGTTATTAAACAGTTGTGCGAGCTGGAATCCTCAAAGCAAAATCCATAAAGAATTAAAGTACTCCGTTGAAGTTATTTGTCAAAAGTACTAAATAGTTCTCATTATAGTCACTTTTTCTAAAAAAGAGCAAAATCTGTAGATAAAAAAAAATAAAAAGATAAAAGTTAAAGACATCTCGTTAATATAATATATACGACAATATAACAACAATATGTCAATTGATTGGCAACTCCAGATATTTAGTTCATTGGAAGAAAGAGACTTAATAGAGAAGAAGAATGATGACTTCTTTTCAGCTTGTAAGTTTGGTTGATATTTGTATTTCAATACACTTAACTAACATCAATGCAGTTCAGATATCAGCAAAAAGAGTACATGACTTGGAAGTTACCATTGATACAATGCAAAAGACAGATCTTCAAGTGTAAGTAAGGTTCTTACGAAGATGATAAGAACAATTTACTAATATTTACGATAAAGAGAATTAACAAAGAATATACGAACGATAGAAGAATTAACTACCACCAATGAAGATTTAAATGGACAAGTGCTAACGGAAAAATCCAAAACCAATACTCAACTGAAAAGAATCACAGAATTAGAGAAAAAGTAAGTATATATTGTCATATTACAGAGATTCGTACTAACAATTATTAGTTTGGGAATACTTCGAGAAGCATATACAGTGCTAGATAAGAAATTCAACACTTTAAAAGAAGAGTCAAAACATAAAGCCCAAAATTTTGAATCAATAAATGATGAGATTTTGTCTTTCCAAATCGAGAATAATGTTTTGAATAGTAAGAATCAGGAATTGAGAGAAGAAAATGATCAATTGATTAAAAGGTGGTTGGATAAAGTTGAGAAAGATGCACAATTGTTCAATGAAGTTATCAGGAACAATGAAGAGAAATAGATTTTATAGTTAATGATATTCTAAAGCAATACTCTAAGCATGAATGCTTATAATATACTGCCATCCGATGTATCATATCAATTGAAGATGCTCATCTACAAATGAAAACCTTAAAGAAAAAAAAAAATTTTCACAAAACTTGTTTAAACAAGAGATTTCAGTAGAAACAATAGACAATGTCGACTTCGGCTGTTGTTATCATAAAATACCTTGAACAGTCTCAGAAAAGGGATTTGATCAATGACTTGTCATCCAGACTTTCCGAGCCAAGTTCTATCAATACTTTATGTGATGTTCTTGAAATCATAGATGAAGAACTCAAGTTGGAGATTTTATCGACCGTTTATGATTACTGTATTGATTGCCTATCGGATGAGGCAAAATATTCTCAGGTTTTACAACTTGTCAAAAGTTTTGGTGGTCTGTTAATAGATAAGATTGTTGGAACTATTGTACTGTCATTATCATCTTATATAAAAAGTAGTATTGTGAATTTTGACAATGCTTTTGAAAACTTGTTATTGAAATATCAGTTTGCAGAGAAAGTGACAGATGCTGATATTGAAGCACAAACTGTTTCGAATATTTTCAAATTCTTGGAACATTTATTCATTTCACTTGATAATATAGAGTCACAAGAATTGGATTTCATCTGTGCTTACTACCTTGGAATAAATGATTCAGAGATTTCTGTGCTCTCCAGCAAGTTATTACGTTGGAGAATTGATCCTATAGTGAATGGATCTGAGAATTTGAAATTGTTTATTTGGGACATGATATTCACTTTACAAGAATCGAATGACTTGACAAAGATTAATAATGGGTTTATACTTTGGTTGAGATTTTTAAATCATTCATCAAATTTACAAACAGATAATCATTTCCAAGATATCATCAAGTCAGCGAAATACTGGTCTTTGTTACAGAATGGACTTATCAGCAACTCACATGAGCATCGTAAATTTTCCATATCAGTACTCCAGTTATCAATCAAATCGATCAATTCCAATTTTGAGAACAAATTGATGAAATGGGATATAGAACAGACTGAATCATACCTTGATTCATGGAAAAGATTCACAACATTATTTGAAATTATAGGTATTGATACTTCATTAAACCAAGCCCAAGATGCAGCTGGTGAAATGATTGGCTTATTGTCTTCCAACTCCAAGATTCCTGTTCCTTTCACTTTATCATTGTTGTCAATTGGTTTTAAACTGTCAATGGAGACAGTAAGAAAATTCGCAATGAATTTGATATTTGCTATCCCTCTTGAAAATTTGAAATTTTTAAAACAAGATGGTTTCAATTTCTTAAAACATCATTTCTTAAAATTTGCCATGGTCGCATCTAATTTCACTGTTTACAAGAATTTTGATGAAAAATCTGATAAAGATTATGATTGTGAATTTGGTGAAAATTTATCTAAGTTTATTGTCAATTGTTATAGAAATTTAGATAGAGAAGGTGTCTTACAATTGAGTACCAAGTTAATTGAATTGCTCTCTGAAAATAGAGATCTGTTCGATCCTTCAAAGACTTATGTATCATTAGGTTTATTGAAAGGTTTGCAATTGAAAAAACAAGAAGTCTTAAACATAGAACATTTATCAATGATGAACTCAATGTTTGAGACTGGTAGTGATGGAGACGTGTTTAATACCATGTTACAAACTATTAATTTACGTTTGTTACTATTCATCGATTCTTCAAAGACTTCGTTATATAACATTTTGCAAAGTATATCAAAATTTGTTCAATTTAATGTTCAAAACGGCATAAGTAATGGTTATACAATATTTGATCTCAATCTAGAATATTTTTTGGACTATTTCACCAAGAATTTCACTATGGAGTTCTTAGTTGATTTCTACAAGGCGGAATCCATGAGCCTAGACATCGATTCCATGATTGTATTATTGTCTATCATTGCAAACAAAGATACTGTTTCTTCATTGGTTCCAACCATTTTATCATACCCGGAATGTGATGAGTTATTGCTCAAATTGATCAATTCAAAAATTCTGTTCAAAGATTTATTACTTGAGCCATTGATCAAAAGTAAATGTCATCAGATCATGAATAAATTAAGTGATGGTTCATTGCTTAATTCAAGATTATATGAACTGGGCACAGGATTGGTCAATTCAAAAGAGCTCTTTGATATGTTATACTGGGATCAACTTGACTTAAATGAACTTTGGCATATAATGAATGAAGGTCTAGCTAGTGACAGTGAAGAAAAGTTGAGCAAATCCATTTCTATGATTGGATTATTTGCCAATGTTGTTGATAAAAGTATATTTAATGAATCTTGTGAGAGTCTAATAACTTTGGAAAACATGTCACTTTTACAACAAAATGCTTTCTCTCACCAACCAATTAGAACTGCAATTGATTTTTATAAGATTAAAGATTTATTTTATTGTCATTTTTATGACATCTTATCGTTTTCAACTAAGATTATAGATGTTGAAACAAACAAAGCCAAATATTTCGATATTATCGATAATGATATCGAGAAACTCAATAGAAAATCTATGAACTCGGCAATTACTTTAATTCATAAGATATTGAAAGTTCTGACAATATCAGAAGCAGACACTCTTGTCATTTTACAATTCATGAAGACGATATGGGCTGATATTACAACTGATAGATTAGTATTAAGTCAAAAAGGCTTACATTTAAATTTTATTAAATTGTTGTTCCATGAAAAAATTTTAATAAATTCGACTAATAATGAGGAAATTCTGGATATTATAAATGAGATAGGCTCAGAAATCATATTACAGTGTTATTCTCGTAAGATGTTACTACCAACGTTGGTAAAAACTATACTGCAGTTTCAATTAAATCATTTCGAGATTTTTGAAAAAACATATTGGATTATGGAAATCGTAGTGCAATCGTATTTCCTTTTGCAAAGTATCAATAATTTGTTTAGACTAGAATACGTTATTGGAGATTTGTTTGACAAAGAGTTGAGCTTGTACTATGGGGAGAAATTGTATAATAAAATTTATGGAGATGAGGAAATCTCATCAAGGGTCAATATCAACATGATAGTAGGTGCGATCAAGACACCAGAGATATTGGAACATTTATGGGAATATGTCTTGGTAAATGATTCTACCTTCCATTTGTTCAAACCTTTGAACCGATCTGATGGGTATGAAGAATGGAGACGTTTACAACTTTTACAATTATTGTTGTTATCGATTAAAAAAATATCTTTCAACTTCCTATATGAAAATGTTCTTAACAAATTATTACAAATGATTTTCAAAGAACCAAGCCCATTGTGTCGTATGTATGTGGAATGGATTGTTGCTTATACATTATTGCTTCTGGATAACAAACAAAGAAAACAAATCTTTGATAAGTTTGAAACTGGAATCTTGAAGCAGCAGCAGACTATCATAACATCATTTGAAAGAATTAGTTATTTGTTGGCTCAACAGTTGTCAAATGTCGAAGAAACTGAATTTTTGTCGAAGTTCATAGTAGAGTTCTTGTTACCAAGTTGTACCTCAAACAGATCTTTAGTTAGACATTTTTCAGTTAGTTTGGTTGTTTCTATTTTCCCTCAAGTGGAGAAGAGAAATTTGAAGTTTGAAAAATCATTGTACGAGGCATTGAAACTGATACATTCAAGTGCATTGAGAACAGAGAACTATCAGAGTTATAGAAGTGGAGATGCTTTACTTTGGGACATCTCATCTGACTTCAACTTAGTTGGTATCTGTGGTGGTGTATTGTTAAGAATTTCTGATCGTGAAATTGATTTTATTAATAAGAGACTGTTTATTAAATATTCCACACCAGACCAAAGAGAGTTACTTGAAATACCAATTGGTGAAGACGAAACTGGTTTATTCTTATCACATGAACTGCGAATCACTAAGCCAGTAATGGACTCATTTATGGTAAACTTGACTGATGAAGAAGCTGCAGAGACAGCTTTACAAACAAAATCTGGGGCTTGGTCCACAGTGATGGAGATTGATGAGAGTTCCCAGGTGAAGAGATCTCCGTTGATTGTTATATCCTCATTAGTGGATAAGATTGTAAATTTGGGAGCTATATGTAGATTATGTGATTGTCTTGGTGTTGGGTTAATGACTTTGAATGATATCTCAGTGGTGAAGAATCCTCAGTTCAAAACTGTTGCAGTTACTGCCGACCAGTGGATGCCTATGATTGAATTACAAATATCAGATATCATTGAGTTTATGAGATTTCAAAAAAAACAAGGTTATACGTTAATTGGGTTAGAACAAACGGATAAGAGTGTCGAGTTGAATAATGAGTTAAAATTCCCAAAGAAAAGTTTAATTCTTGTTGGTAAAGAAAGAGAAGGTATTCCAGGGGAATTCTTACTGGAGTTGGATTTCTGTATTGAGATAAGACAAAATGGCGTTATTAGATCTATGAATATTCAAACTGCTACAGCTATTATTTGTCATTCTTATTCTATTCAACATGCTTAAAAAATATTTGTATACGATTCATCATTTATAATTACATTCAATGCTTTTGTAACTTCATCACCACATTTCCTCACCAATTGTTTCAGTTCTAAGACTCGTTTGATATTGAAACCTTTGTTCAGTTTAACGGATAAATTAAAATTTTGTACAGGTGATATTATCTTACCATCATTATAACCAATCATTAAACCATTTTCACTCACTTCTTCCTCTTCAGCAGATGGATCTATAAAGACATTATCACCGACGATACCAACAACGAACAATAATGGAGGTGAGACCAGTGAAGATGGGAATAAGAATTTTGATGTGTCCCAATCATCACTAAAAGTTGGTTGTTCTTCTATTTCATGATCACTTACTGTTGAAGTCAATAATGGTAACCTTGTTGATTTTAATGCTAGATAAGTTGCCATTGAAATCAAATTCAATGGATTTGAAGAATGGGATAATATCACAATATCAATAAATATCTTGAACGAGTATTTGTCTGATAATTTCAAATTTTCAAATGGGAAATTTTTCAACAATAATGAACTTAAATTAGAGATCAAATTATTTATAAAATTCGAGTCATCTCTTTCACCATTTATATCTAAATCAATCGAAATCAAAGAAGCCACAGAGTCATGTTTCACAACTTTAGCCTTGATACTTATTATCACTTCTGAACCATCAGATAACCTCACACGGGATGACCCATTAGAATTTGGTAGAAAAGAACATGAAGCCTCAATAGGTCTGAATTGTTGTTGAGTTCTAGAATCGGGCCTTATTGGAGGACTCAAGGATAATGAGTCATGTAAATAGCATCTTTCAGCTGGTGACAAAATCATGATGATAGGGTTCCTCTTATAAATCTTCTGAACCTTTTCTTTGCAATTTTTTTTTTTTTTTTTTTTCTTTAGAAAAAATTTTATATTCAAATAAAAGTCGTGTTTGAAAATCATAAACTATTAGCTAGATTTTATCGATCTAAGCATTGTCGAAATCACTGGAAAGAAATTGATGTAATTATAGGCAGTTCTGAAGATGTGAGAATTTCTACAACCAACAGATTTTAGTCCAATAAGTGACGAAATTTATTTCAAAGCATATATTCAGGTATTTGTGTTTTCTGTTCGAGGAGCAAGAAAAAAAAAGGGGAAAAAACCTGGAGAAGGTGGAGAGATGAGATAAAAGTTAATTATGACAAAAGAACGTAAATGATTTTTTGATTTGATCCGAGAAAGAAGAAGAAGAGGCTTTAGATATAGAATCAAATTGAGAGTTGTGAATATTGAGGTTCACCGACCCTTCCTTTCAAAACACCAAATGCTAAGCATCAAGAGAAACGAATCTCTTTCTTCTACTCATAAGACACCAACAACAACTGCTATTCAATGTGAACTTCAAGAATGAATCTCACCTAAATTCTTCCAGGTATTTCCGCTAGTCTCTTCTTGACAGCTGCTGAAAACTGAAAAAAGTTACCAGGTTGTCAAAGCGGAAGAAAAAAAAAATTAAAAAAAAAAAAAAAAAAAATCTGCAAATTTCAGAAGAGTGACAGGTATTAAAGAATATATCATTAACACTTGTCTTAAAATAAACAGTAGAAGACAATGGTATCAAAATGATCAGATATTTATTACTATTTCTTTCGTTATTTCAATTTATCACACCCTTGGGTATAGTAATACCACCATTAAGACATCAAACTAGATTCACCTCTTCGTCATCATTATCGAATTATTTAGAACAGTATCAAAATGATGAAATACAATATGAGAAAATAGTTCAAGAATATTTTGAAGATATTCCATGTCTAAGACAAGATTTAAAAAATGATGAACTTTTTGTCATAATTAAGTTGAAATTTTTAAATATTGAAGAAAATTTTTACACTGATAAAGGTTTCAAGAATCAGATTTTAAACTTGAATATAATTCATAATAATAGGTTGCATCATAAAAATATTAATATTATAAGGAATAAGAAAGACATAACTGAAGGTAGTATGAGATTTGGTTTCAAAGTGCCAAGCAGTAGTAGTAACATAAATGAATTAAATATATGTTTTGAAAATATCTTAATTGATCGATCCAAGTTATTAAAATCTTTGAAAAAAGATGAAACAAATAGTTTAATTTCCAGAGATATAGATATTGAAATTATGAAGTTTGCTGATTTTGATCAATTTCAAAAATTGAATAATCAATATGATGATGAAATTGTCCTAAATTTCGAGAAGAAAATTTTGGATCTTGATAAGATTGATGAAATTATTAATAATATAACGCTGGATATAAAAACTTTAGAACAAGATGAAAAATCAAAGAGAGACTTAAATGAAAAAGTTTTCCAAAATACTTTAATTTTTCAAATCATATTGGTATTATTGATTGTGCTGTTCAATTTCCTTTACCTTTACAGAATCTTGAAGCATTTGTATAAAAAAAAATTGATATCATAAAGTTGTACATATAATACAATTCAGACATTTACCAAGAAAAATAATATAAAAACGTAACCCACTTCATATTCCAATTAGCTTTTCAATCTTAAAGATAAATACCATCCTTGATATCATCATTATCTTGACTCAAGACTGAGTTCAATTTAATTTCCAATTTCTCATCTTTGACATCATCATCAACTGCAGATTCTGATAGACCTCGATTACCCAATTCTGAGCCTAAGACATCAAGCCTTTGCAATTGATTATCCAAGACTATCTTATTTTCATTTATTGAATCATTGTATAAGGAAATATCATTTTGCAAATCTTGAATTGTACTTGACTCTTGAAATTCATCTTTCAGTAATGATATTTGTAATTTCTCTTTCAATTCAGATATCGATTGTTGCATCAATTCATTTGAAGTATTCAATTTTTGCACCGAATTATTGATACTCTTCTTGATATTAGCTAACTCTTTATCAGATAAATCTCTGATAGCTAATCTAAACTCGTCTATATGTATTGGTCTCTTCAATTCTGACATCTTTAAAATGTCCCTTCTTTCTTTCAAATCGTTGTATAAAAGCAACTTTATATACCCACAAGACAGAAATGACCAAGCAAAAAAAAAAAAAAAAAAAATTAGAGTGTGATCGGAATTAGCACAAGGAAAATTCCATAATAAACAGGCAGATTAAATCAAATCTGTCTTAATTAGCCATAGCACATCATTAATATGTTTAATAGGCTATTCATAGATCTCATCTACAACCTAAATCACTTGAATTAACAATTACGCATTTTGTAACACAGATAGTCATCGTCGTCTTCCTCCTATAAGAGTATGTCTTTAATATGAGTACCATAAAGTCGTGTTAGCAGTAACAAAAATGCTTGCACATGAAATGTCAAATCTTTAAAATTCATTTCTAAAAGCTGCCATTATGAATAAAATTTATCTATAATACGCTTTGGATAACCTAGCAAGTGCTCTAATTACTTAGGGAGCTTTCTGAAGTTTCTGCTAACCAGTTGCAGCTGTTACAGTAAGTTCTGCCATTTTGCCAAATTTTCTTACTTTGACCCGTGTCAATAATAATTGGTATAAATGCACTACCTAATTACTGTATTTGGACTGTTGATTTTATGTACACTTGAGTCAAAATATGCAGTCTCCTTGCAGCTTCTCTGCAAACTTAACTTTAATAAAGTAGAATTCATTTCTATCTTTTGAACTCTGAAGAGACGGTAATGAACTGCTACAAGTGGACACCTAGCTCAAGGTTGAATTATTCTACAATATTGAATCTCATCAGTTCATGTTTGCTTTTGTAGCTGGAGAAAAAAGAATATGACACAAGTTTTCAAAAAACTTCTATGCATGACAAAAATCCTCGATCTATTGAGAGGTTCACCTCATTTGAATCATTCAAGATATGATGGATCCTTTAAACTAATCACACGGGAGGCCAAAATTTAGTTTATTTTTATTTTACTGAAAATTTGGTATAAGATAGGATATAAGTTATATATCAATATACTCTATCTTTTTTCTTCGCTATAAAATAATTAAACAGACACAGTAGATGGGAGATACATAACCTTTTCAACAAATATTATTTTGAAGCATTACATATCTTTTCCAGAAGTGTTACTATTCTATAAGCATTTTATATAATAACCTTTTTCATTATAGAAAAGCTACAAATTTTTTTTTACCAGCCATTTTGATTTTTGTAAATTCGAAATTCCACAATACATTTGATTGGGAAACCGACTACTCAGAACTAGGTAGAATGAGATAAGAACTCATTGTGAAAATAATGGAAAGTGAAAGACAAATTTCATTATTACAACACAAAGAATGTATGTACTTAGAAACATCTCCGCAAATACTCTCTAGACTTTATCAATTCAACATCCGAAGTAGTGGTATTCAGCTATCAAGTTAAACCACCAATATTTTTGAAGCACTTCAAGGCATAAACTAAAATGATATCAGCTCACTGCAACAGAGGTAAAAAAACTATTGCATCTCTTACAAAAGATTACAACCCTACTACTTTGAGCAATAACTGAGACGAGCAGTCTAATTCATCTGAAAATTGAGAGACTTTCTCGTTTTGCCCAATAAAACCACGAAAGTTTAGCAACTGCTATACGACTTGTGCTCGGTGATTCAAAAATCAATCACATGCCAGATTTGAGTATTTTTTATATAGATAGACCTAAGGCAAAGAAAAAAGGTGTGTGAGGCTATGTATCAAGACTTCATATGGTTAGTGAAATATTCCTCCGAAGATGACAATATCTCTCAGTCCACACCATCTTCATCATAATCTTCTTCATATGTTCTCTTACAAACGAGTAAACGATTCTTTTTTTAACTGAAAAAGTTAAAAAAAAAAAGAAAACGCAGAACCAAAAAAAAAAAAAAAAAAAAAAAGTGAAAATTTATTAAAAAAATAAGACGATAATTTTTGTGATCGTAAAGAAACCATTTAGAGACCGTCAGAAGATAGTCATTTTATATATTCTTATATTATATATAAACTGCAGCTTAGAGACAGTCATTATTCATTCGTTTATCAATTAGAAAACCCAGATATAAACACACAAAAAGTTTCCTTTTTATTTTATAAAGTCTTAAACAACAGATATGTCAACAGATATAATATATGATGCTATAGTCATCGGAGCAGGTGTTATTGGGCCATGTGTGGCAACACAGTTGGCGAGACAAGGACGTAAAGTGCTTATTATCGAGAGAGATTGGAACGAACCAAATAGAATCGTTGGTGAATTAATGCAACCTGGAGGTTTAAGAGCTTTGGAGAAATTAGGTATGATCACTCTGATTAATGATATTGAACTGATTGAAACAAAAGGTTATCATATTTCTTTCCAAAATGAGACTGTCACTATACCTTATCCAAAGAAAAGTGATTTCCCAACAACAAAAGAAGATGAATCCAATTATTTACTTGGTTCTGATACTGTTAAATTACATTCAGATTCTACTATAAACTTAAAAGAATGGGATCTGTATCCAAATTTCAAAGGTATTGCCTTCCGTCATGGTAAATTTATTTCAAACTTGAGAAAAATTGTTAGAGATGAACCAAATGTCACTTGGTTACAAGGTACTGTCAATAAGATTTTAAAAGATGATTTGAACAAACTGAATGGAATTATGTGTGATAATAAGAAATACCAAGCAAAATTGATAGTTCTGTGTGATGGTATTTATTCTAAATTTAGAAAAGAATTGATTCAAACTGCTCCAAAAATCGAGAGTTATTTTATTTCATTATCGTTATACCATTGCAAATTGCCATTACCAAATTATGGACACGTTATAATGAACGATAAGCATTCACCAATCTTAATTTATCAAATTTCACCAGAAGAATCAAGAATCTTGTGCTGTTACAATGGTGCCAAATTACCAACTCAAGCCACTGTTGTCAACTATTTGCAAAAAATTGTCTTGGAAAATTTACCAAAAGAAGTTAACAAGGCTTTTGCCCTGTCACTTGATAATTTAGCTAATGAGAATTATAAGATCATGCCAAATCAATTCTTGAGTGCTGAACAAAACACTATCCCAGGTTTATTAGTCATTGGGGATGCTTTGAACATGAGACATCCTTTAACTGGTGGAGGTATGACTGTGGGTTTGAATGATGTTGTCTTGGCCATGAAATTGTTATCTCAAGTCCCAGATTTCGAAGACGATGCTGCAGTGTTGGAGAAAATGTTAGAATTCCATTTTGAAAGAAAAAATTTAGACACTGTTATTAATGTCTTATCCTTGCTGTTATGGAAATTATTCGATGCTAAAAACAAATATCTTTCTATTTTACAAACTGGTTGTTTTGAATATTTCAAATTAGGTGGTAAATGTGTCGAGGACCCAGTAAGCTTGTTATGTGGTTTACAACCAAGTCCATATATCTTATTCAAACATTTCTTCTTAGTTGCATTTTATGGTATCTATTTGAACTTCCAAGCAAGAGGTATTGCCGGCTTCCCACTTCTGGTCTTCGAGCTGATTATGACTTTGGTCACTGCCGTTTGGGTTTTCTTACCTCCATTATCTCAAGAATATTTTGGTTAGACTATTTTCTTTTCTCTAGACGTTACGACATACTTATCTTTTTCTTACTTAATACATGATATAATAATAAAGCTTTCACACAACAGATTATAGAACAGTTTTAATGTAGAAAATTAGAAACGGGATATATTTTTATACATAATTTTGAAGAAATAAAAGAAAGGTCATAATAATGAAATATCTTGTAAAGACTCTTGAGTGAGTTCTACTTGAATGGCATTCTTGGTTAATTGTTTAGATAATTCGTCAAGTTCTCTTGATATCGAATTACATTTATCATTCAATTTCAACAAATCATCTGTGTTTTTTTGATCATTTGATAAGTTTTCCAATAAATCCATCTTGAAACCAACATCTATGGTAGGCATCTTATCTATTCCCAATAAACTGATTTCGATATGTTCTTCTTGCTGTTGTGGATCTTGATGGTGCTGGTATTCAGAGTATGGCTGTTGATGCTGTTGCGGAGGTGTTTGTTGTTGCTGTTGCTGTGTCTCTTCTACATTGCCACTTGGCTGTCTGTCATCAAAATGATCATTACTTCCATTAGATGGTTCTCTTTCTCTTTCTCTTTCTTTTCTTTCTTCATATCCACCATATCGGCTGTCCTCATGATATCTATTATATCCATATCTGTCATTATAATAACCACCTCTGCTTCCTCTACTAGCACGATATGGATCATAGTTAGAGCCTCTATAACCACCACGTCCCCTATAATCACTACTACCACCTCTGTGATATCCACCACTACTACCTCTGCTAAATGGATATGGTGATGGTCTAGAATCTGGAACTGAAGACGTCGATGAGTGCCTGCTACGTGGTTGGTTATCGTATTCAGTTGTTGAAGCACCACTTGTAGTATTTGAAGCTGCTGAACGTTGTGGAGGTTGATCGTAATACAGGTTATTATCATACGAAGAATGTCTATTATAAGAGCCCCTATAGTTGGAACCTCTATAGTTAGGTCCGCGATACCCTCCACGATCACCTCTATGGTTATAATATCCTCCTCTTCCACTCATATCGTGTGTTATTTATTGATTTATTTTTACTTTTACTTTTTATTTTTTTAATTTTTTTTTGAGTTTTTTAAATTTTTCATTTCGTTCTCATGTCTAAATATACACAAATGCTAAGCTAATCAAGTCTACTCTACTTTATATGACTACCATTCATTGTCACTATTACTATTGCACCAGTCTGTGATATCTTCTAAGATTTTTTTACTGATCTCCATATCCAACAGTAGTTCTTCTTGCAAGATCAATTTTTCAATTATTTCGCAACCTTCAATTAAGACGTTTATTTTCTTGCTTTGTTGATGTCTCTTGTATTCGACTATAGGTTTCACATTGTCTATCCTTAAACAGTGTCTGAGTTCTAGCACAGAAAGTTTTTTGAAAAATCTTATGCATTTAGGGATTGATTCGTTGGTTAATTTCCAACATTTGTTCAAAGATAGTCTTTCCATATCATGAGAACGATTGATCACTAGTTCCCAAATGGTTCTGTCAGTGATTCCACAACCGGCAACACCAAGGGTTGTAATATTAGTATTTTTAATAATGGAGCATATACTTGCGTCTGATATTAAATCACCTCTGGTATGTCTTCCAACGTTCAACAAGTTTAATTTTGGACAATTCAAAGAAATGGTATAAATACTTGAATCTGTAATTAATTCACATGCTCTTAAATCTAGTACTTCTAAATTCTTCAAGTTATGTGAAATGGCATTCAAGAAATCATCGTTTAAAACTTTAGAACCGGTAATTACCAATTTTGTCAATTTTGAAGTGAACATTTTTGGATTTGGCAATATCTTTGGACAAATATACATTTCAAACCATTTTAAATTTTGGAAACTTGTTAAATTTGTCACCAAATCAAAATGTCTCTGTTTCATATGAGTAATCTTATGCAATACAAATGAATCTGGTACTGATACACTTCTCAAATTAGGGTCTTGGGATAATCTCTTATTTACAAGTGAAGCATATTTTAACCATTTAATGTCATCATCAAAATAACAACTTTTCAGCAATATCTCTTGTGATATCTGATGCCACAACTTATTGACAGTTAAGCAGTTGAATAAAGCGTGCTTACATTTGACACTGTTGTTATTAGCTGTGGTTATATCTTTTGATTCTTCCCAAATCTTGGAAGCAACTGCCTCATTCTTATGTATCAACATAGCATGTTCAAATGAAATAGGATTTCTTCTAATTGGTGGTTGTTCATGAGGTATATGTGAATTTTGTAAATGATATATTTCTAAAATCTTGTTCACAATCTCAGGTATCTTGAAAATGTGATGTTCTGTGTTTAATGTGAGGTTTTCTATCTTTGTCAAATATTCATCATCAAAAGTTGATTGGGATTCTGTTTTGAAAAGTTGTCTTGCAACATGATCGTTTTCTTCTTCATGTAATTTGAAAATGTTCCCATTTGGAGTTATAGGTGAGTAATCTGAGCTTGGTGTATCTTCAAATGAAAGACCTGGATTCTTGCAAGGTGTTGATGGCAGAGATAAAAGGTTACCTGAAAATTGACGAATATTCGATGGGGATGTTGTATCTGTCACTAATTTACCTAATCTCTTTTTTGGTGATCCAGTTGGGGTTGGTGTTGAAGAAGAAGATGAAGATCTTAGTTTCTTGGAAGTGTAATATTTGATATTTTTGAAAAGTGGTTCTGAAATATTATTTAATGAAGTGCAACTAGTAATTCTCTTTGAAGGACGGTATAAATTATTCAAGACATTACTCTCATTCGATCTCTTTATAGCTTTAGGAGATCTAACTTTGGAAGCTTCTAACTGTGAATCGTCATACTCTAAATCTTCTTCATCAAAATACGAAGTAGGTGGAGAAGGTGGTATTGGACTTGAAGTATATGCAGAAACTTTGGTTGGTGGTGTACGCATTATATTATAGTATTAATTTGATGAAATTTGCAAAAAAAAAAGACAAACGCTAGTGTGATGCTTATTAGAAGAATTGAAAAATGGTATTTAAATGAGTGGACGTCAACAACTAAGTGTGACAAGCAACAATGAACAACTTGGCTAAAAAATCAATGCAAAGTATTATATTGTATAAAAATGGGAAATCAATTGGGAAGACTTGAACAAGACGAATCTCAAAAAAAGACGAATAAACTAATACCTCCTTTTCAACTATCTGCTCATAAATTGTTTTCCTAATTGAATGGTTGTATGATTGGGATTATGAAATTAAAATCTGTCCAATATACTTGTTCTTGCTAAGAAGTGGTGGTGAATGTTTTAAGCCCTGCTTTTAATGGTGAACCTTTGAAGAAAGAAGAAGAAATTGTCAATACAGGATTCTAAGCCTAAATATATATATAGAACTTTGAGTTTAAAGTAACCTGTCAGCCATTTGAATTTAAATCCAGCTTTGTTTCAACTTTTAACATTTTTTGAAAATGGCTTGTCGAAATGCGGCTCGTTGGCTTAACTACGAAAAATGGCTGGTTTTTTTTTTTTTTTTTTTTTTTTTTTTCTTCTAGGAACAGTTAGAAGTAAAGAACGACTAGAGAAAAAGGGCTGGTAATTTCAGACACAATAAAAGCCCATTTTAAGCTTTTCGCTTGTCTTCGTGTTACTATTAGAGATGCATGTTGTCAACAGGGATTTACCCCTTATGTTCTAATGTGGTTAGCTGTTTTATCTTAGTCAGGCAAATAAACTGAAAAAGAACAAAAAACCCTTTTTTTATGTTGAACTCATTTGGAAAGGATCCTCGCTGGGTTTATAGTTATAACAAACCACACTGGAAATCTTGATTATAGGCAACTATTGTTTTCAAAGAGGTTCTACGATGGGCCTTACCAGTTATCACATACAATCGTGTGATAAGGGGGGACTGTCTAGGATGCGCACGCCCCAGAAATCTGCAAGTAAATAATATGAGATGTTTCTTATCTGTATATATCCTATTTTTAATCTTGTTTTTGAGCTTGACGGGCAGCTTTCTTTAAAGCTCTTACTCTGATACTTTTATGCATACTCAAGTTTAACTTATTAGCAACTGCTGAGTAAACTCCGACGGTTTCTTCGATGAAAAAATGCATTAAAGCATGGGTCCAGTATGGTGTGATAGTTCCATATCTCTCTTGAGCACCGACTCTTGATCTTCCGACATTTTTAAGAGTACTTGCAACAAATTGTTTTGGATTTGGAATTGTTAAAGAAGTTCTTCTAATTTTTGACATAGCTGAAGTGACAAGGTAACTCAAGACCAATTCAACGTCAATATTAGATGATTTCAATTCTCCAGCCAAGGCATTTGACCAATTTTGCAAAAAAGCCTTGGAACCGGAATAAACAGCCAAGTATGGTGTTGGTAATAAACCACCAAAAGAACCCATGGTCATGATTAAACCTCTACTTTTCAAGCTCTTAGCTGATTTAGCAATTTGTGGAGCAACAACCTGAGTAATAAGTAAAGTTGCAGTGTTGTTAATGGTAACAATATTTCTCAATTCTTTTTCTTCAGTTTCCAAGAATGGCACTGGAATTGAATGAGATTGACCAACATTATTGACCAAGATAGTGACTGGTAATTCAGCAATGGCTGCTTTCAAATCAATATAATTGACATCACTATCAGTTGAAGCATCAAATGCAAGAACTTTAGTCTCGACATTGAATTTAGTTTCAATCTCTTTAGAAAGAAGTTGTAATTTGGATTCTGTTCTTGAGACTAATAAGATGTTGAAACCTTTCTTAGCCAATTGAATAGAGTACTCTTTACCAATACCATCCGAGGCACCAGTGACTACGGCCCAAGCTCCTTTCTTAGCACCATATTTTTTAAACTAATACATGTTAGTACGCTATGGCGAAAAAAAAGCACTTGATAATACTTACGTTAACTGGAGGTAAGATGAACGAATTGATAAGAATTGATGTGAAACTTAAAGAAAATTTGACAAGCTTAACAATACCTAAAACTAATGCAGCATATACTGCTGATTTGACCAACCAACAGTCGCAACTGACATGAATATCGAAAACCATTGTAATTTAATATTACTTATTCACTATATGGGTCTTTTTTTCAATTTTTAAACATGTCAATTTTTTTTTTCTTTTCAAAATTTCCAAAAGTGTATGAGAACACGACTTCCCGGAAACAGTGGGTTACTTATTTTCTACTCCAAATAATGAAACTTATTTCTTAATATATATATATACCTGTTTCCCACCTTAATCTTATTTTTGCCTTATTTCCATATTTGAGCCTTTCAACTCTGGGTCTTTTTCAAATTTTTGCAATGTTTCGATGTAGAACATCAAATCTTGGTTCTCATCTTGTTTTTCTTTAATCATATCTTTCAATTTCTTAATTTCAGCTTTGAGAGCTTCTTGCAGAGATGAATCTTTTGCCTCCTCTTGTAATCTCTCTAATTGATTACTGATACCTGTACTCAAATTTCTCTCTTCTTCAAGTTCCTTTCTCAACAGCTCATTTTTAGATTGCAATTCTTTTACCTTCTTTTCAGATTTGGAAACAGTTTTCTCCAAATTATGAACAGTATCTGTCTGTAACAATATTAATTTTTGCTCTAACAGTTTTATCGATTCAGAATTGTTGTCCAACCTTGTTTGTAAATCAATGTTTTTTTCCTTGTAGTTTTCCAGTAGCAACTCTGAAGATTTCAATTTCTTCTCTAATAATGGAATTGTCTTATTGGTGAGGCCAGAAAGCGACTCCTTTAATTTTTGAATTTCTTGATCATGTTTCAAATCATTTGCCTTCTCCAATTCTTCAACTCTTTCCATCAATTCTTGTTGTTTTGTTATATGTTCATCCTTGACTTCAGTGTATTCTTCGTTACTGTTTTGAATTATATTCAATAACAGAGTGATGAGCAGCTCATTATCATTCTTTGCTGACGTTGAGATATCATTGTTATGACGATGTTTGCGAGATTGCTCCTCTCTGGAAGGAAGTTCAACAACTTTCCCATCTGTTTCATTCCTTATCAATCTATGTACATATCTATCTTCTGCATAGTCCCAGACACTTTGTGATACCAAGTCAATAGCATAGCAGTGATTAGTTGATTTGAAATGGTGAACAGCATGAGCAGAATCATATCGGCCACATGCAATATTTCCACATATAAGACACAGCCACAAATTGTTGGTAGTTGAACATACAGAGCATCTTCTCCCCGTCAGTCTTCTTCTTTCTTCTAAACTTGTAGCTCGACAAACGGGACAAGTTCCACCTTTCCATTTCCAGAGGCACATACAATGAAACGTATGCAGACAAGAGCTTGTCACTAATCCTGTGATACTAGAGTCCATTCTCTCTAAACATATTGGACACGTCGGAAGCTCGATTAACTTATCATTCAAACTGGTATCAACAAGTTGTGAACTTGAAGAGGGAGAACCGGGTGAAATTATCCCCAGTGACGAATTCAATCTAATAGGTCTGAACAATACTTCATCAACATCTATCACTTGACACGTTTCAGGCTCCAATGAACTGAAAACTCTCCCATTATTAGCATTTTGGAAAGAGAGTGCATCTTCTCTTGACTTGAATTTCATTAACACCATAAACCTACTTGGGTTCTCGGACCTGAATATTCTGAAATGAGAAATCTTATCTCTTCCCTCGTCTCCTAAGAATCCAAACAAATCAGGGGTAGAGAAATAACTTGGAACAGCTAGGATTGCCATGATAGTTCCATCAGATTTTGCCACTTCATCATACTCCGAGTAATTCTCATCCTCCTTAATGAAAAGCCTTATAATTCCGGTGCCCAATGTCTTTGATATTAATTGATTCTTATTCGACCCACTGAACATCAAGAAATCAATCGTCGAATATCGATAGTCTATGGACTCAGATGATGCAGCATCTTTGAAAACATTCTTAGGCGATTGCTCAAGGAGTTTATAAATATCTTTTAAATTTTGCAGATTTGAGTCTTGATCACCTTCCTCAAGATGAGACATTGTATTATTATCTTCAGTGCAAAAAAGGTCTCCAGTGGAAATAATCTTATTCACAAATCTATCTGCTTTCAACTCCGTGATATCAAATACAATCTTGTATTTGCGAGTCATTTAACAGTGAATAACTATTTCAAATTAATCGGTTTTAGTTTTTTTTTTTTTTTTTTTCTTCCTATTTTTTTTTATATGAGTGGATTCAGTTAAGTATACCCCTACATAAGTGGTAATTTTTCGTCTTTCAACTTTTTAACACTTGTCCAGCCTTTTCCAGGAACAAACACTCTTCTATATGGCTTACCGTTCTTATCCGCTAACTGAATAGATTGAAATTTTGCCTTATTTTTGTCTTCAGTTTCATGATTATTCTCATCAGAATGAGTTATGATCAAATTGGAACTATCAATGGAAGACAGTGATGATATACAACCAATGGAAGAAAACGTTGGATTAGTAGTAGTTGAGATGACCGATCCTTGACAAAATTCTTTCCATTTAACTCTATCATCTTCATCAGTCAAATTGAATCTACGGCCACCAACTTGTGCAACAAGATCAGTTTTTTCCTTAATAACAACCTCTTTTTCTTTTGTTAGTTCTTTGTTTGTATCGACTTGCGGAACAAATGGTTTTGTATTGAGATGCTGTTTTTGAGGAACAATGTTTTGTTCTTTTATGGTACCTGCATTGCCACTAGATTCTATTACCGTGCCAACTTCTCCATTACTTTTTGTGGTATCTTGAGATAAACTGGACCTGATATCTTGGCGGAGAGCACTAATTTCTGTCTTCAATACTGTACAGTGCTTTAGCAAGAAATTTTGGACAGTTTTCATATCTTCTAATTGCTGTTTCAAGTTCGCAATTTCCTTATCTTTTGAAGGAATGCTCATAATTGATACCAGTGTTATAATTGCAAAGACAAAGATGCAAGTACATATCTTGACTGCAAAATTGATGGATATTTTTGGAGTTGCTAGTTTTCGAAACAACTCAATTGAATCTTGTTCAAAGTAACAGCTCTGAATATTCAAAAGTAACGTCAAGTCGTTTGCACCAAATGTCAGCAACGAAAAGCACTTAGCCAATCCTTCCAATCCTTCCGGTGAAACTCCAGAGTTCTTCAGCTCATCAAGTAACAGTTGCTCATGTCTATCAAAGCATTGAAGACCGTCACTTTGGTCGGCACATCTGGCTATAGTTTCAAAAACATTGTTTGCCTCCAAGAGCGTTGAATATGAAAACGTTGGCATAACGTTATGGTTTGTCTCCCCAAATAACGCTAAGCTCAAGATCATGGAACTACAAATAATCACTGAAATAAACAGAACCAATGGCCTCAAAGCCTTCACGCTATTTGAAATATGCTGTAACATAGTCGTCAAAAGATTTATTTATACAGTTTGATGAATAATTAAATAATTAAATAACAATTCCCCCTTTTAACAAGCGATTAACAACACAAGAATTTGTAGTGTAAAAAAGCCAATTTTCAGCTCATCGTTAAAATTTTTTTTTTTCTTTTCAGCTGAAAAATTTTTTTTTTTTTTTTTTTTTTTTTTAGAGATTTAGATAAAGCATATCATTTCAATAGAGTCAGTTGAAAGATAATCACTTTATAGCCCCGGGTCTGGTATTATATAACATGGCTGTTGAGAAAAGAAAGAGATCTGATTCTTCTTCAGAAAAGCTGGAAACGGCTCCTGCAGCTAGATCAATTTTGAAAAGTAGTGATGTCTCTTTTCCAAGAGGTGGTGCTTCTTTATTGACTCCTTTAGAAGTTAAAGAGGTAGCCAATGAAGCTGCAAGAGATGTCTTATTTGAGTCATCTATTCAGAAGACTTCTGAAGAACAACCAAAGAAAAAGAAGAAGGTTGTGCAAAAGAAGAAGAAGACAAGTGCTGCATCTACCGAAACAGAAGATAAAAGTACAACTAGTATCGATCATTTCAACTTCAAGTCTTTGCTCCCTGGCACTCATGTTTTGGGTCAGATTGCACAAATCAACAAAATGGATATTGCTTTGTCATTAACAGATAATATAATAGGGTATGTTCCTATCACAAGTATTAGTGAGGAAATCACTCAACAATTACAAAATCTTCAAGAAGAGCAAGATTCAGATGATGAAGATTCTTCAGATGACGAAGAAGCTGATGAAGGAGATGAAAGTAAAAAGGCAAAGACCGAATTTCCTGTACTTCACAGATTCTTCAAAGTTGGCGATTGGCTTAGAGCTAAAGTCGTTGAAGAGGAGAATAATAAGAGAAAGAAGAAGAGAATCCAGTTAACAATTGAACCGGAACAAGTCAATAGATCTTTGGAAGACGATGATTTGATACAAGGTTCAAGTTTGCAAGTATCTATTGCTTCAGTAGAAGATCACGGATGTATATTGAACACCGGTAAAGATAAGAATGGTTTCATTTCAAAGAAAGAGTTAAAAAATGGTAATATCGATATTGAAAAATTAAAAGTTGGATCAGTATTATTGACTTCTATTGCCAAGGACGCAGTAGAAAGCAGAACTATCACTTGTAAGGTTCCAACTGGTCCAGTGAAGAAACAAGGTTCACTCTCAACTATTTCATCTGTCGATTCAATCTTACCTGGTGTCTTAGTCGATGCCTTGATCATTGAAGTTCAAAACCATGGTGTCTTAACAAAAGTTTTCGGTATCATCGAAGCCACTATAAATTTCACCCATACTGGAATTTATGAATTTTCCGCATTGAAACATAGATTTTCCGTAGGTTCCACCATTAAGGCCAGAGTATTGAACACAACCGTCAAATCAGGAGAAAAAAGAATCGCTTTGTCTGTATTACCTCACCTCTTATCATTGGACTCTGAACCTTATGACAAGGATACAGAATCTTCTCCTTTGGAAGCATTCCCAATTGGTCACGTTTTTGAAGAAGTTGAAGTCAAGGGACATGATGCAAGATACATATATGCTGACGTCGGAAACAAAACTGCTTTAGGACAAGCTCATATCTCAAAGATCAATGAAAATGAACTGGCTGATGTTGACTATAAGATCGGTTCAAAGCATAAGGCAAGAGTTATTGGTTATTCTCAAGTTGATAACTTCTATGTCTTAACTTTCAACAAGAATGAAATCAAGAAACCATATTTAAGAGTTCAAGATATCCCAATTGGAACTTTGTGTACTGCAGAGGTATTAAAAGTCATTTCCGATGGTGGTATTTCATTAAAGGTTTTCGATGAATTCGATGCATATGTTCCAAGAACACATATGAGTGATATTAAATTGTATTACCCTGAGAAAAAATTCAAGATTGGTTCTAAAGTTAAAGGACGTGTCTTGAAAATCACTCATCCAAAAGGTGGTAAGAGTAATATCATGGTAACTTTCAAAAAGACTTTGGTCGGTGTTGAAAATGATGAAGTTTACTCAACCATTGACCAAGTTGAAGAAGGAAAGCGTGTTCCAGCTACTGTTGAAAAATTTGTTCCAAGTGGTTGTGTTGTTTCATTCTTCGGTAATTTGAGAGGTTTCTTGCCAAAAGCTGAGATAAGTGAGACTTTTGTTAGAAAACCTGAAGATCACTTGAAATTGGGTCAAACAGTTACCGTCAGAATCTTGAATGTTGATAAAGAAAACAAAAAAGTTAGAGTTAGTTGTAGAGTTTCAGATTCTTTATCTCAGGCTCAAAAAGACTCTTTGTCCAATTTGGTCCCTGGTAAGTCTATTGTCAGTGCCTTGATTGTTCAAAAAGAAAAAGATTCTGTTATTGTTGAGTTACCAGAAAGTAATCTTCGTGGTGTCATATTTGTTGGTCAATTATCAGATAATAACATTGAACAAAACAGAGCCGCTTTTAAGAAATTAGAAGTTGGTAAGACAATAGAAGAAGCTTTAGTGTTGGAAAAAGATTCAAGATCAAGAGTTGCTAATTTGTCTGTAAAGAAATCATTGATCGATGATGCCAAAGACAACGGTTCAATCCCAACCGTTTTTGAAGATATTTCTATAAACGATAAGGTATTAAATGGTTATATCAAATCTGTCACTGATTCTGGTATTTTTGTTGGTTTTGCTAACAGATTAACAGGTTTGGTTCTTCCAAAATATTACAGCAATGACAAGTCATTCTATGTTCATCAATCTGTTAAAGTCAAGACATTGAAATTGGACACTGAAAAGAGAAGATTTCTTTTGACCATGAACCTTCAACAATCTGATCTGAACTCAGAACTGGCCATCAATCCAGTTGATAAATCAGTGAAGACTTTAGATGAGTTTGTTCCAGGTAAGATTACAAAAGCTATTATCAAATCAATAAAGACTACTCAATTGAATGTCGAGTTAGCTGATAACCAACAAGGTCGTATTGACATTTCTCAAATTTTTGATAACTCTTCAGAAATCAAAGATAGAAAGAAACCATTAAGTCAATTCAAGAAAGATGATGTCATTAGTGTAAAAGTTATTGGTTATCACGATGCCAAAAACCACAGATTCTTACCAATTTCTCATAGAAAGAACAAGCACTTAATCATTGAGTTATCTGCAAAGAAATGCGATTTAGTTGCTGGTAAAGCTGTCCAACCTTTAACTTTAACAAACACAAGTGTTGGCTCCAAATGGACCGCATTCGTTAACAATTTTGCAAGAAGTTACTTATGGGTCAATATCTCACCAGCTATTAGAGGTCGTATCTCTTTGATGAATTTATCCGATGATGCTTCAACTTTTGAAGATTTGGACAAACATTATCCTTTGGGATCTGCCTTAGATGTTACTGTTGAAGAAGTTGATACAGAACACAATGCTCTTACTTTGTCATCAAGAACAAACCAAATCACATCATTGAAAGACGTTAAAGTCGGTCAAGTTATTCCAGCAAGAGTCTTGAAGACCAAGGAAACTTTTGTTCTTGTCGAATTAGGTAAAGATGTTACAGCAAGTTCTTTTATCACTGATGCTCTTAATGATTACTCAGAGAAATTAGAATCCGTTTTCTCAACTAATGATATTTGTGCTGCTACAGTCTTATCCATAGATGAAGAAAATAACAAGATTTCAGTTTCATTACGTACAAAAGATGCCAAGGATAAATGTATCTCGTCTATTGATGACTTGAAACGTGGTGATGTTGTTCGTGGTTTTGTTAAGAACGTTTCTGATAATGGTGTTTATATCTCATTGGGTCGTTCGATTTTCGGTTTAGTCAGAATCTCGGATTTGTCTGATTCATATATAAAAGAGTGGAAAAAATTCTTCAGAAAGCATCAACCGGTTATTGCCAAGGTTGTCAACGCTAAGGAAGAAGGTAGAATCATGTTGACATTGAAAGAAAGTGAAGTTAATGGTGATTTGAATATCTTAAAGGCATTTGGTGATTTGAATGTTGGTGACATCTTTGAAGGTTCAGTTAAACAAGCTACTGAATTTGGTGTCTTTGTCAAATTAGATGGAACTTTGAATATCAGTGGTTTATGTCATCAAACTGAAATTTCTGATAACACTGTCTCTGATGTCAAAGCTTTGTTTGGTGAAGGTGATAGAGTGAAGGTTAAGATCTTGAAAGTAAATGCTGAAAAGAAACAATTGTCCTTGGGTATGAAGGCTTCATACTTCACCACACCAAATGATGAAAATGAAGATGAAGACATTGTTATGGATGATGCTTCAGACGATCAAGAAGAAGCTGAAGAAGAAGAGACTGAAACTAAGGAGAAAGCTAATGAATCTGCCGATGAAGATGAAATCATGGAAGATTTTGGTGAATCCGATGATAGTTCTGATGAATCAGACTCGGAATCTGAATCTGAGACTAATGTCAAGAAAGATATTTCCTCCGGACTTTCCACTAATGGTTTTGACTGGACAGCTTCCATTTTGGATCAAGCTCAAGAGGTTGAAGAATCATCAGATGAAGAAGATTTCACTCAAACTAAGAAGAGATCTAAGAAGAACAAGAAGCAACAAATCAAAGAAGATAAGACTGCTGATTTGAACACAAGAGCTCCACAATCTGTTTCAGATTTCGAAAGATTATTAGTTGGTAATCCAAATTCATCCATCTTGTGGATGAACTATATGTCTTTCCAATTACAATTGAGTGAAATCGACAAAGCAAGAGAAATTGGTCAACGTGCTTTAAAGACGATTAATTATCGTGATGAACAAGAAAAATTGAATATTTGGATTGCCTTATTAAACATGGAAAATACATTTGGTACTGAAGAATCATTAGAAGATATTTTCAAGAAATCATGTCAATATATGGAAGCTTCAGTAATGCATGAGAAATTGATCAGTATTTATATCTTATCAGAGAAATATGAAGCTGCTGATGATTTATTCCAAAAAACTTTGAAAAAATTCGGAAAGCAAATTTCATTCTGGGTCAGTTATGGATCATTCTTATTAGACCAAAAGAAATCTGACAAATGTCACGAATTACTAGCAAGAGCTTTATCTCAATTACCAAAATCGAGCCATATTGAAATTGTACGTAAATTCGCACAATTGGAATTCAGTAAAGGTGAAGCTGAACAAGGTCGTTCATTATTTGAAGGTTTAATTTCAGATGTTCCAAAGAGAATTGATTTGTGGAACGTTTATATCGATCAAGAAATTAAATTCAGCACTGCTGAAGATAAAACCAAAGTTGAAGACTTATTTGAAAGAGTCTTGGGTGTTAAGAAATTATCAAGAAAACAAGCAAAATTTTTCTTTGGTAAATGGTTGGAATTTGAAGAACAAAAAGGAGATAGCAAAGCTTGTGATTACGTCAAGGCAAAAGCTGTTGAATATGCACAAAGCAACAAAGAGTAACTTTGTTTAGTTACCATAGATTCATAGTATATATTTTTATCTTGTTTAATAAAATTTTTTGGTTAGTTTAATTATAATAATAAATTTTTAAATACATTTCATTACTCTTTAATGATAGACTTCTTGGATTCCTTAAGGGCTTCTTCAAAGAAGAAATTTGGATGGGTAACTGTTGGCATTGATTTACCACCACATTTGGCTTCTAGCACCATTGTACATGAAATTTGATACTTTCCATTTCTTGTTGCATCCACTATACCATTGATCAAATCATCTTTGATGTCCATCTTCTTTAGTGCCATAACTAAGTCATCCAATGATGTATCTTTATAAAAACACCCATGGTAATCAGAACCTTTCTTAGCTTTTGGTTGATTCATTATATTTGAACAATTCATACCACGATATTTTATTCTACCACCAACGGTACCGTATGTATGCTTGATGTTATATGCATAATCTTTATCAAAATTAGTGACTCTAAATGACTGTCTCCAAAATTGTAAAGATTCTTGTAAACTGACACCCATTTCTTTAATAAATCTTCCGAATTGTTGTCTTCCTGCATATTTCAAATGATTTGTTTGTTGTAAACCATTCATCAAATTTTGCATACACAATGGCATGTATTCTTTCATTGAGGCCAAATTAGCAGCTGTGATTTCTCCTGTATTTTCTCTGTTTTTCTCATAGCTTGATAATTCATCTACAACATAACCATTTGAAAGATTATTTAATACTGGTAACAATCTATCATCTTCATCTAATCTTGGCAAAGCTTTCATTGTCATCAAGAGACTCTTATCTAACTTATTGGCAAATTCTGAACTAATCAAATTTAATTGTAAAAATTGTGGGACATAACAGTAACCTTGATTGATGAAAACTTGTCTTGTTGCAACTAAATCTAAGACATATTGAAATGGTACTTTCAAAAAAGCCTCGTTTTGGAAAACTTTCTTGATTTGATCATCACTGACGATGGACGAAGAACTACTCAATGAGTTCTTAATTCCACTATATGAAGCATCCAATAATTCCTTCTCGTGTGATCTCTTTTCAGATTCTTCAACAAATTCCCAAGGTAAATTAATTGAATTTATAAATTGTTTTTGTTCTTGTAATGTCAAGGAATTGAATCTGATTTTAAATAAGACGGTTTCTGCTTTGACAAACCTTGATCTGAGTTCTTCCGATCTACAGAAGGCCAACCTTAAGATGAAATGACTGTAGTGGTCTTTCTTTCTCTCCTTCACCAAATTTGATATATTCTTGGAAGAGTTACTTGTTAATGGTAAAAACTTTGTCAATAATGGCAGGATCTGTTGCTCTATCTCTTTATAATGTTTACCACGTAAAGTAGATGACTCTATTTCAATCAAAATCTTTAACCTGTCTATAGCCCATATTTCAAATTCTTCTAAAGTAATCTCTTCCAAAGGCAGCACGTCGTACAAATTTAATCTACTTGAATAAAGGGTTTCATATAATGACTCGTCAGAAGAGCTGAAAGTGCTGGAGCCTTCAAAATTCTTTCTTCCTGCTACTCTTCTCTTGCTTTGTCTAAACATGATTAGTCTGTTCTTCTTCACTGATGAATAGTTATGTTTATATATACAGGACGCCAATTTTTGTGTTTTTTTTTTTTTTTTTTTTTTTTTGTTTTTGTAATTTTTCGCGTCTCTGCGAAAGTAAAGTATTGTACACATTGAAGCAGTAGTGGCCTAGTGTACTTAACATAAAGTTGTTTCAGTCGAGAAAGCCAGAGAAGTGAATACCTTATTGTCGGTTCTCAACAAGAGGCTTCTCTCGAAACCATTAATATAAAAGGAATTAACCAGTGACAAGTTTACAACTTCAAAACTTTTCAATCTCATTCATATAGCCAATTCTGCAAACTCCCATTCACGATATCTCTACTTTGGTCTCTAATTATACAAGAGCTTATTCCTCCTCTTTTAACGGTACTGTGTTTGCCTCTCTATTCTTCAATTGTATTTTGCATTTGCAATATTTCGGGGAAAAAAGATGAAAAAAAACAGATAAACCTTATTTAAATATAACAGATTGAACATGAGAATATTATCTGATAGAATAATTGGAGGCTATTTGAAATCCCTCAAGAAGGAGGATGTCATTAGTTATCAGAATATATTGTTGTCCGCATTAGAAGCATATTCTAAAGATGAATCCCTTATTCCACAAAGAATAGTTACAACCACCGATTTGGCTACACATTTAATCATGCCTGGTCTTGGTTCAAGCTTTGGAGTGAAAATATTAACAGGAAGCACTGAAGGTTTCAAAGGTATAACCGTGATCTTGGATCCACTGAATGGGGTACCTTTAGGATTGCTTAATGCCAAAAATTTAACACTGTTTAGAACTGCATTAACTAGTACCCTTCCGTTGGTGAAATTTTTCAAAAAATTCGAAGGTAATCAATGTTTATCGTTTGGGACTGGGTTACAAAGTTACTGGCATATAAGATTGACCTTATTGTTATACAGTGATGCGATAAGTGAAGTCGTTATTGCAAATAGGTCAGAGCTGAATCTGGAGAAATTGAAAGAAGAATTGGTACTGGAATTCCCTAATGTTCAATTTCGTGTTGTTCTTACAGGAGATTTGGAGCTGACTGCTGAGGAGGTTGATAAGAGTAGTGTCATCTTTGGGTGTACACCTTCTACAAGTCCTGTTATTTATTCCAAATGGTTTACTACAAAGAGAAGAAGATTCATCAGTTTGATTGGAAGTTACAAGCCACATATGATGGAAGCTGACTCAGAATTGGTCCATGAGGCAATAAATGCAGCAGGAAATATCATAGTGGATTCCGTTGATCATGTTGCTCATGAAGCAGGTGAAATTATACAAAACAATATTTCTAAAAATCAATTACTGGCCATTGCAGAGATCAAAGACGATAAGATTTATGATTCTAATTTATTACTTTGTAAAATTGTCGGGCTAAGTATAATGGATACTTCTATTGGAGGGAAGATTTTAGCTATGTGTGATAAGGATGATATTGGAATAGTAGTTGATGAATTTTAAGCTATATAGACCATATACTAATCATTTTTTTTATCGACTTTGACACCTGATTTATTTTCATCTGCAATTTTATTATAAGCTTCAGTTAAATTGTTGATTTGCTTTTTCATTGTTTGGATATTCAAATTTTTGGAAGAGAGCTGTTTTTGCAATTCTTCAATCTTTGCGGAATCAGCAACAGGATTTTTCAAAGCATTATCATATTTGTTCTTATGCTTGATCAATTTTTTCAAAATGGATACAGCAGTTGGAACACATAATCCAAGGTATAAGACCAGACCAGTTATATACATGTTTCTTTGATTGTAATTCCTGGTGGCCAATTCATAGGAATTCAAATATATTGGTTCTTCACCATGATGATGATGATGACGACTTGTATGATAATGCACAGTAGATCTCTTCAGGGAATCCAAAAATAACAAGGATACAATGAATGCTAAAAACCCAATTATCACTCTGAAATGTGTTGAATTGAATAAATAATCCGATACTTGAACAACAACCTTACGTATTTGAAATGGCAATGGCAACACTAATAAGGAAATTAGTACCATCTCAAATACGAGGCACAAAAAGATAAATGACATTTGAATACTCATGATTGATAGATGTTGTAGATATTGATGAATTGAATAAAACTTCAATATTTGCTTTTTCTTGCAAACAACTAATATCTCATCGGAAATGAATTTCATTTTGATTTTTTTCCATCGCTCAGCCCCCAATTACCTAAAATAGGCATTAACGAACAACAGCCCCTAATTACCTGAAACAGACACCACCAGAAAACAGCCCCTAATATTTCGTCGGCTCTTTGTATTTGACCGATTTGTTTTTTTGCTGCTGCCTTAGTGGAGAGGCAACTGAAATGATGATGATAATAGGGGGTGTTATATGACACCCCAGTTGCCCCTCATTTTCTTAATGTCGTGAAACACAGTTTAGTTAGTGATGATGGTGTAATCGGTTAAAAGGGGACAACAAAAGGAACTAGTCTAACAATATATAAAGTTTCTCTTATCCTGTATTCTGTTTTTGAAAAGCAAACAACAGAAATGCCTTCAAAGAGTAATAATCTGACTTCCAAAATTGATGCCATATTGGCAAAATACACTGATCCTTCTAAAGATGGTAAGGATAAAGTACCTTTCTTGATTGCTGGTTTAACTGATAAGGACAAGATATTGTATTTGGGCAGTTCAGGTTTGAAAGATGTTGGTGATGCAAATTCACTGGTTAACAATGATACAACAATTGCTATGTACTCAACTTCTAAAGCAGTCACTGCAACACTGTTATTTCAATTGATTGAAAATGGTAAGATTAGTTCACTTGATGATGCAGTTGAGAAATATGTCCCAGAGATCAATGAGATTAAATTGATTGAGAATTTTGAAGGTGATGAGCCTGTATTGGTCAAGCCAAAGACTAAAATCACAATAAGACATTTGGTCACACATACGGCAGGTTTTGCCTACGCTTTTTTCGATCACAAGTACGCAAAGTTACTGTCTCTTAATAATGGATACCCTAATATCTTGAAAGCTGAATGGGATCAATTTACGACACCTTTAGTTTTTGAACCAGGTTCCAGGTGGGAATACGGTGTCAATATCGACTGGTGTGGTAAGGTTATTCAAGCAGTCACTGGATCTTCATTGGATGATTATTTAAAGACTCATATTTTTGATCCATTAGGGATTAAAACTGTGACTTATAGAAGACAGGATGACCATTTGTCAAATCATTCAAAGATCCATTTTAGAGATTTGAAAACTGGAGAATTGGTAGCTTCAGATGAGCTTCATCCTATTGATCCTTCATTCCAATGTGGAGGACACGGTTTGTTTGGTACAGTGAGAGATTATTTGAAATTTTTGCAAATTTTCTTAAATGAAGGCTCTGCATCAGGTGTCCAAATTTTGAAACAAGACACTGTGAACAAGTATTTCTTACAAGACCAATTGATTGGTGAATTATCCAACACCAAGTTGGAAACATTACCAGCTGCTCAACCACAGTTAACAAATGAAGTTCCAGCTCTGCCAAATTCCTCGTGGACTGTGGCTTTCCAAATCACCAAAGTTGACTTGCCAACTGGAAGATCTGCTGGCTCTGTAAATTGGGCTGGTTTACCTAATATTTATTACTGGATTGATCCAAAGAAAGGAATTGCTGGTTACTACGCAAGTCAATTTTTCCCATTTTACGACTCTACAGCTCTCCAAGGTTTCCAAGAATTTGAAACAGCAGCTTATGAATTATTGGACACTAATCAATAGTTTTTTGTGTAACCTTTATTAATTCTATTTATTTATATATAACAAATCTACTTGTAGAGGGGGGCATTTTCCACACACAAATTATTTTTCACTAAGAAAAAAAAAAAAAAATCCCATCAAAAAAAGAAACAAAGCACAACAAAAAGTTGAAAAGACAAGACAAAGATGCTGACAGCTAAGTTAGATAAACCAAAGAAAACATCAAAGAGCCCATCATGGTTAGTTCCATATAACTATATCTCAGCACTGTTATGGGGTGTCATCTTATTCACGACGATTTACTATGGTTACACAATTGGTCAACCTGGTTTATTTTACAAGACCAATTATGCTAATACTCTTATTCAATCATTGGCCTTAGTTGAAGTGTACAATTCTGCTGTTGGTAACGTCAGATCACCATTGATCACTGCCATGATTCAAGTCTCGTCCAGAATCTTGATCGTGTGGGGTATTTTTCAAGTCTTACCAGATTCCCCAGCAAATTTCCACTGGTTATACATCACTTTATTATTATCATGGTCAGTTACTGAGATTATTCGTTACACTTACTATGCTAAAAACATCACCACCGGTGGTGACCCACCAGCTATCTTGACAGTATTACGTTACAACACTTTCTACGTCTTGTACCCAACCGGTGTTGCCAGCGAAATGGGAATGATTTATTATTCATTGAACGACGCATCAAAAGTTGTTGGAGACTGGTATTCAATCTTGTTGAAAGCCATCTTGGCTATCTATATTCCTGGCTTTTATGTCATGTACACTCATATGATTGGACAAAGAAGAAAGGCTTTCAAAAAGAAGCAAAACTAATCATATCCAATAAAGTCATTGACTCTTTAACAAGAAATGTAGTTACAATCTTACACATAGAAACAGCCCCTACCTTCCCTTCGTGGAATATAAAATTTTTCTTATTTTTTTTTTTTTTTTCAAAGACGAAAAAAAAAAAATTGAACCAACAGTGGTTTAACAAGATATCAGTGTTTTAATATTTCATCATGTTCAAATCTTTGGCCTCACATAATATAATAAGACAATCAGGATTGCAATCTCTGAAGCTTAGTCCTTTTTTGAAAGTCACACCTACTCGTTTATTTCAAACTTCATCATTAATTCAACAACAACAACAAGATCAACCGAAGCCAACTCAAATAACAGATTTAGCACCTTTGAAATTCGAACAAGATATATATGCAACTATTAAAATTCATAACAAATCATACTTGGTAACAGAAGGTGATAAAGTTATCTTACCATTTAGATTGAAAGAAGCAGAAGTTGGAGATGTCTTAAATTTCCATAACGTTACATCTATAGGTTCTAGAAATTACACAGTGACAGGAGACCCTATAGACGAGTCATTGTTCTCGATAAAAGCAACAGTTGTTGAAAAAACCAAGAACCCAATGTATGTCAAGGAAGTCACAAAGAGAAGACAACGTCATGTCCGTCATATTGCTGTTAAACATGATAAGACTATTTTGCGTATTTCAGAATTGAAACTATGAAGCTAGTTAATATATATGTTACTGTATAAACTTGTAAATAATATAGAAAGTTGTTAATATCTTGATAAACAATGTATAAAACCATTTTAAGGAAAGAAAAAAAAAAATATTTCTTAAAAAACCTATATATAGTAGCAGAAGGTCCAACAATTAGTTCATTGCATGAAGTCATTGCAATGTCAAACAAAACTCTATGGCCGGGCCAAGGAGGCAAGACCCCAAGTAAGCAGAAGAAGAAAAAGCAAATACATTCCAACGAAGATGTGCCTAGTTTCTTATACAATGGTATACCAACCAGCTTACGTTCTTCAGATTTGAGCACATCTTTACATAAATCACTCAAAGTTGAGAATTCAGGTTCTCCATACCCTGTAATGGATAAATCAAGAAAACTGTCTTCATCTTCTGTGCAAGTACAAGAAGGTAAATCTACGTCCCCTAATTTGAAAGTTGATACGTCAGTAGATGAAGGTTTCCAAGGTCAGTTTTTATCAACTCCACATAAATTGGTAAACAGCAAGAAAAGTCTTGAAAAATTCGAGATCTCTAATGAGTTTGATTCTACTCCACAAACGATTCATGCTTCGACTCCAAATTCAAATAACACTGTTCGCAGTGCTCATTCCGATCCAACACTGAAACATCCATTTCATCTGCAGGTGAAAAGTTACAGTCAATCTACACCATCAAAGATTCAAAGAGATTCACAATATGAAATACCCATAGGGGATGACACAACGCATTCATCAATCAATAATAGTTACGAATTCCATTCGGCTCATGGCTCAATATCAGAATTGAAAAACTCATCAACGACTGATAATGATTTTTCATACGAGAGAACAACGAATTCAAACTTTGAAAACAATATCTTGCCCTCAAATGAGCATGGTAATGATTTCCATTTCCATCTGACCCATTCTAGTGTTGCAAGTTTGGATAGCACGAGAAATAGGAAAAGCAGAGACATAAGTGATTTGTTCACAGCACCAGGCTCTAGACAGTTCAATAACATTGATGCGGAGTCCAATAATATCATAACACCTCCAATAAATAATCATGAGGCATCACATTCCCACAATAGTTCCCTCAACTCACTGAGCTCATTCAATTCGAGAAAGATAAATAGAGGCAGACCTGTGAATTCCCCACACTCGAGACAGTCCTCATTATCGTGGGCAGTTAATTCACCAGATGAATGGACTTTGGAAAGAGTAGTTTACTGGTTGAACTTGTACGCTTTCAATAAGTCCTGGGTGGACGTTTTCACTCTGCATAACTTGGTTGGTACCAAGTTTATAGCTTTGGCCAACTACAATAATATAAGTAAATACTTTGAGTATTTGGATTTCTCTTCTGATTCAACTCCATCTAGATTCATCCATTTGTTAAGAAAGACGCTTGATAGGTCGAATTCAGATGCCACAATAAGACTCTCGTCTCCAAACTTTGATGTGTCGGCTTCTAGAAAATCATTGTTGAAAGATATTAATCAAGAGGAAGATGATGAACAGAGCATATTATCTTCCTCGGATGTTACTTCTGTGACACCGAGCCCTGTTGTCTCTAGGGATACTGCACTGATGAGTACTGCTGATATGAGACACAATGATGTTTCACAACTTGCTGAGCTCGTTCCAACAATATCTGCTCCAAACTTATCCATATCAAAGAAATCACCTTTAACCAAGAGTTCAATGGAATCATTTTCAGCATCTGTACAAAGACCATTGAAAAAAGGTCCACAGGCAGCACGTCCTTTTTCTACGATTGAAAACTCTTCATCTCATGGTTTTGCAGCTCCAGCTTCGCCAGCTTCTTTCACTCAAGGTTTTTTCAAGCGTCATAGCAAATCGAACTCATCAGAATCTTCCATTTTCAGTTCATTGTTCAATGGTACAGGAAGTTCGTCATATAATTCCGAGTTTGATAATAGTTCCAAGAAAAATATGAAAACTGACTCTCCAACAAGCGAAAGCAAAAAAGGTATAATAAGTAAATTGAGAAATAAAGTGAGCGACAGAAACAAGCCAGTGGATTCAAAATCAAGGGCATTTGGTAACAGGCAGCTTAATTCTCCAGTATCGACGATTCCTAGTCCAATAGATTCTAATCCTTTGAAGAAAATACCCGAGATACACACAGAAAACAATATTAGTCCAAAAAGCAAACAACCTTTATCAAAGGAAACTACTAATGGTACAGAAACCTCTTTGGATCAACTTAGTGTCTTAAAATTTGTTTTAGACAGGAAATTTCAACCCAAATCAAATAAGACCAATTCTGATCTCTATATATTGATCACAAGAGACAATAAGACTTTCCAACCATGCAATATTGGCTCTGTCGCAAGTTTAGCTGAGTTGAAAATTAAAATAATGAAGGATCTTCTGTTTTCTAATACAGAAAGTATGAGCTTTCATTTGACTGATTTTGGAAGTGAAGAAGGAGAGCTGTTAGATGATGAAGTATTGGAGAAATTGAGATCATTCTCTTTTTATGGTGGAACTTCAAAATTGTTAGTACAAGATGCTGGTAGAGCCAGATCTGATAGTACTGCAAATGAATTGTCCTTATCTGCATCATCTACTCGTTCTTCTATTGCTCAATCACTTGAGACTTCTGCTGAAGGAAACACGTACCCAGCTACTCCTCAATACCTCTTAGGTCTTAATAACAGTTCCACACAGAAAGACCCAGTTGATTATTTGAACTTCAAAGAGTCTTATGCTCAGGCAAGAAGGAAATCTTCACTTGTAGGTGGAAGATCACTTCAACCGATAACCACTATGTCTTCCGATGAAAAAGCAGAGTTATCATCAGCAAGCTCAATAGTTGGATCTATTGCATCTTCTACCAAGATACATACCAAACCGATTAATGAGGGTTTAAATCATTCGTCTAATTCTTTCAGAGTTATTAGAAAAGAGAGTGTCGGAGAAATCGATTTTGATAAAAGAAGGGAATCACCATTTCAAAGATCACAAATTGTTGCCAGGAGAAATCCACCACCTCCTCCTTCCACAGCTTCTGTGGAGAATCTATCAAGATCTAGTTCTTCTCTCTCTAGAAACAGATCCATTAGAAAAAAGAAAGCTCAGAACCTTCCACCGGTCGATACGTCAAAGCAATTGGTCAAGAGTTCGTCACTTGTGATTACATCGAGCTCCAACATGGAAGACGACGGTACTTATTTATCACCATTCACTCCTGGATTATCGACTACATTGGTTCCTCAACCATATAGAGGAAGTATCTCGCCGGTCTCTAGAACACCGGTTTCTCCTCGTGAGCCAGATAATTCTGAAAAAGATGAAGATTACGTTTTCAGAGTCGATCCTCAAGTTGCTACTCTGGTTGAAGCAAAAGCTGTACCAAAACGTCGCGCTATGAAGAGGGATGTGTCTCTTCAATCAATTCAAACTATTCCTGACAAGGATAAATTTAAAGAAAACTTCATATCTTTCGAAGGTGCCCCATCTTTATCTGAAGATGACGAAGATAGTGGAGATTCTGATGAAGACCTTTGGGCGAAGGCACCAACAAAGAAGACTTCTTCCGAAACTGTTAATGAACAACAGACGCATCAAAGAGAAAATGAGACTGAGATGTATAAGCTTGAGAATTCTTCTAAAATGACTGTGAGACCACCTGCTGAAGTTGTGTACGACAATCTTGAACGTTTCTTCCCAAATGCTGATCTTGATAGGCCAATTGTCGATGAAACTAGCTCACCGCTTATGTCACCAGTGGTTGAAACTTCTCCTGTCCAACCAAAACTTCCAGCTTTACAAATATCTAAAGATCCTGAGAATAGGACGAGCTCAATTTCAAGAAAAGTTTCAAGTGCTGATGATAGTTTGAAGATTCCTGAGAAGGGAAACATATCTGGGCGTCATCAAAGAATGAAGACTATCCGTGTTGTAGCTCGTGAGGCCAATGAGGCACGTAAGAGATTATCAGAGAATGCTAACAACAACAAGAAATCATCTTTATTGAGAAGAACCAGCACGAAGATGTGGGGACAGAAAGTCGTTGAAGTTACTCCTTCACAACTCAAACAAGGTTATGTGAGTAAACTTAAGAACCATAAAGGTGAGTACAAACAATTTGCCTGGGTGAAAGGTGAGTTGATTGGTAAGGGTACTTTTGGTAAGGTATTTTTGGCATTGAATGTTACAACGGGTGAAATGATGGCTGTTAAACAAGTTAAAGTTCCAAGATCAGGTGTTGCAAATCAACAAGTCACTGAAGTTATAGATGCATTACTTTCAGAAGTTGAGACGATGAAAGATCTTGATCACCTCAATATTGTTCAATACCTTGGTTTTGAAAGAGTAGGGAATATTTACAGTTTATTCTTAGAATATGTTGCTGGTGGTTCCGTTGGATCATGTTTACGTATGTACGGAAGATTTGAAGAAGACTTGATCAAGTTTTTAACAGCTCAAGTCTTGAAAGGTTTATCATACTTGCATTCTAGAGGGATCTTGCATAGAGACTTGAAAGCTGATAATTTATTGCTTGAAATAGATGGAAGTTGTAAAATTTCAGATTTTGGTATATCCAAGAGAAGTCAAAACATTTATGCAAATGATGCTGAAATGTCAATGCAAGGTACTATTTTTTGGATGGCACCTGAGGTGATCGATAATGTTGTTCATAATAAGAAACAAGGGTATAGTGCTAAGATTGATATTTGGTCGTTAGGTTGTGTGGTATTGGAGATGTTTGCTGGTAGAAGACCGTGGTCAAACGTTGAAGCTATTGGTGCTATTTACAAATTGGGTAAGACCAAGTTAGCTCCACCTATTCCTGAGGACACTTTACCTTATGTTTCTCAAGAAGGTAAGGACTTTATTGAAAAATGTTTCACCATCGATCCTGAGAAAAGACCAACGGCTCAAGATTTGTTAAAGCATCCATTCTGTAAAGTCAATCCTCAGTTTGAATTCAAAGTTACCAAATTAGCCCAACTGATCCGGTTCAATGAGAAATCAAAAGAAAAAGTTATGAGACTAGAGGCTAAAGAAGGCAGGAAGAAAAAATAAGCTACGGTGTATTTATATATATATTCATTAACTTTTTTTAAAATTTTATTTTACTTAATCTTGCAGGTAACGCAGGTTCAAATCAGTGTACTCTTTCACTAATGATTTACTGTTAGCCTTCGTCAAGACAAATGCTTCCTGATATATCTCGATAATCTCATGCATTACTGATTGTTTTGTTGTTCTACCTTCGACTATATCAGTCAATTTGACTTCTAATTTCTTTCTCAAAAATGGTTTAGATAATGAAATATTATCAAAACCGATCTTATTGAACCCAGCTACTAAAGACATTCCGAGAATTGAAGGCACCATGATCTTGGATCTTCCTGAAGTAGTTATCACTATATATTTCCTTTCGATAATTTTGTCTATGTGTTCGGCAATGGTGGCATCTGTTCCTATCCCATTCAGATCCATTAATGCAACTAACTCAGATTCCGTCATATGTTGAGGAGGCAGAGTCTTACCTTCTTTAAGTTCAACTTTTGTCAACTTCACTTCTTCATTCAATTGAAATGAAGGAAGACTCTTTGAAGAATTCCAATTAAAATAGGGATAAACATCAAGGTAATTTCTTTCCAATACTGTCAATCCAGATGTGTGAAATCCTTCATCTCCCCAAGTCATACCAACATTCATAAGACTACCCTTGGCGTCCTCTGAGCAGCAAGCCAAAAAATGCCTAGTAACATATTCATAAACTTTACTTTCCTTTTGGCTTAAGCTGCTGAGATCGCACTCTCGAACAGGGTGGATCGGTGGATGTGCTTTATCGTCATGACTACCAGCTCGGGGAGTCTTAAATTTGTTATCATTCAATAGACTTGATGCATAGGAGCTCCAAGAACAACCACCACTTGTTTGTTTTTGAACCAAGGCTTTGAGATCCATTGCTGGTGGGAACCTGTCAGTTTCTGTTCTTGGATAGGATAAATAACCTTGGTTATACAATGTCTCAGCTGCTGCCAAAGTCTCCTTAGCAGACAATTTTAAAAACCTTGAACCATTTTTTTGAAGTTCCACAGTAGTCAAGGGGAAAGGTCTATAATTACTTGTTGGTCTATTTTCAATTTTTGTTATTACCAGTTTATCCTTCTGTTTCAAAAAACTGTTTTCATAAAGCAAGGCAGCAGATAATCTGTCAAACATATGTGCTCTATCCCATTGGAAGGAAACTTTTTGATCATCTTTTTTCAAATCAGCCTCAATGAACCAAAAAGGCTGTGGCACAAAAGATGTTACCCTAATATATCTATCGACGACAAATCCCAATGTTGGAAACTGGCATCCACCGTAACTGACGACATCTTTTACCTGAGAATCTAAGTACGGTCGAAACAAACCAGTCAAATGTCTTGTAAAGCAAGCACCTGTTCTCATATCCAATTCTCTTCTCGTCTCCACAGCATCAATACATCCTTGATTTAAATGTCCTGGGGTCTTAGCAGCATGTATTATATGGTTTCTTTCGGTATGGGAGAATTGAGCTCTCAAAGCATTCTGGATAGTTAAATTTCGGTTAAACCGACTAGCAGCTTTCCAAACTTCGTAACCAATGAATTCTCCTTCTCTATCGCAATCAGTCCAGATCATCAACTTATCTGCTTTCTTGGCCTCAGTCGAAATATTCATGGCCACATTTACCTTAGTCACCCTCTCAATAAGTGGGGCAGTAAACAACTGCTCTGGATTACACTTCCCCCATTTATATGGAGGAGGGAACTCAACATCAGTTATATGACCAACAACAGAAGTCATCGTCACGTCACATTGACCCAATTGTCCTCCAAAGTCAAATTTGAAATCATAGTTCATAATGGTAAATCGATCTTCAGCTCTTTTAGGTGCTTTTCTTGACCTCATATTCCCAAAACTCAATATTTGTGAGACAGCCTTCGCAATAGCAGGTTTCTCAGCAACACATAAAATCCTCATATTATAAACAGGTAAGGCATTATTTGGACTCTTTAATGGTATCTGCCTCTAGAAGTTACTACAGATTTTATTTCAAATGAGAAGAGGAAAAAAAAATTTTTGTTTTTTTTTTTGCCTTAAGATAAACAACGCGTAGGAAAGAAAAAAGTGTACGTGATTGGGGGTTTTTATTCTATTTACTAAATGAGTCTCTGCTGTATTTGTAAGTTGGGGCAAAAGACCTTGAAGTCAGTGGTGAGCTTTTTGCGAGTAATGAGACAGCTTTTCTCTTAGTGCCTTGTTTTTTCCAAGCAGAAGAAACTTTGTTGGTACTACTACCTAACACACTTGCAGCACTTGTGATGAATCCACCACCTTTTGGCACAGGCTGACTTTTCAGGAAGTGGGTTTTCAATGACGATGTCTCTGCCTTGGAGTTATCGTGGTAATCGTTATATTCTGATAAGACTGTTTTAAGTAATAATTTTTTATCAACTGGAACTTGTTTGAGATTTATCAGGTAAAATTTCTCTAACATTTTGTAATTTAGTAATCCTTGGTTTCTATCTTTGCAATCTGCAGTTAAATTTTTCAAGAATCTTGATTCTTCCAATTCTTCATCGCCCCCACCAAATATTTTTTTCTTGAACCCGTTTAGATATAAAGATGTTTTGGCTCTTGTCATGGCCACGTAGAGAGCTCTTCTTTCTTCATTCAACAAGGCGGCTGCTGTTTCAGCATTCTTCAGAGCCTTCTTCGCAGAATTATTTCCTGACTGATGAGCTTCGTCGGGTCTAAGTGCCCACGAAGCAGGGAAATACGATTCCGTTAATGAAGGAACAAAGACAACTGGCCATTCAAGTCCCTTGGCCCCATGGATGGTTGAGATGACCACTTTTGGTTTTTTCAGTTCAAGTTCCTTTTCCTCTGGTTCCTTTTCATACAAGTCAATAGACTCAATAAAATCAGCCAAGAAAGTGAAGGGACTGACTGTCTCCATGGGAGCATCGACTAATTCACCCGTTTCCATTATTGGTAATGAATTATCCCTGATCTCAAATTCCAAGATTTCTCTTTTGAATTCCTTGATATTGTTTTCTGTTGTCATCGGATCCTCGGGTCTTGTCTTCTCAATCAAATTTGTCTCCTGCACTATAAAATCAAACATTTTGTTGATACCGTCTCCTATATCAGTACCATCTTGTAATAATGACTTAGCATTTTGCACCATAGCTGTGAAACTTTTGATCCCCTTGATAGTGGAATTGTTCAAGCCATGTGAGTTTGATTTTGGTAAATCTTCGAGAAAATTCAATATGGAATCATTTGGATCTCTAACGGTGTCGATCAACAGCCTTATTTGGTCCAAAGCTTTTGGACCTATTCCTCTAGATGGGACATTGATGACTCTCATCAAAGGCAATTTATCTGTTTCAGAAGCAACGCATCGAAGATAGTCAATGATAGTTTGAACCTCTTTCAAATCCCAAAACAGCTTACCTTGCAAGACCTTGTATGCAATTCCATATTTTCTCAATGACAGTTCGATGACCCGAGAATGGAAACGAGATCTGAGAAGAATGGCAAAATCATCTCTTTGAAATAAACTAGGAAGTCGACAAAGTGTTTTTATTTCATTCAGAATAAAATCGGCTTCATCTTTATTCGTCTCAAATCTATTATTAATAATATTGAAATCATGTTCAAAGTTTGAAACCAAGTCTTTCAGTTGTCTAGATGTTTCCTTCTCTTGTTTCATCAATGATTCTGAGACGTCTAAGACTGCTCTGGTGGACCTGTAATTTTGATTTAAAAAAACAACATCAACTTTGTTATCGTAATGATTTCTCATGTATTCAAAATTCAGGGATACTGCATTACGGAATGCATAAATTGATTGATCAGGATCTCCAACTATTGTTACATTATCTTTATAATTTTCTGATTGTGAAGAAAATAAATATAATAACTCTAATTGAGTCTTATTTGTGTCCTGAAATTCGTCAACTAGCACATGATTCACATATGGTAAACAAATTTTGAGCTTTAATAACTTTCTTGTGTGCATTAATATATCGTCAAAATCCACATAATTTGATTTGAAAAGGCTATCTTGATATTCTTTATAGATTTGACTAAGCTCGTTAGATTTGGAAGCACTTGACGCGTATTCTGTATGTTCAACACAAGTAGATTTCAAAGTTGATATAAGCCTTCGTATTTTATCCAAGTCATACCCTTGAGATTTATCCTTATTCTCTTGAAACAAATTAAGATCAAAATCACCCTGTTGATTTATCTTCCTGAGTTCTTCCATATACAGTTTTAAATCTTTCAACTCCTTTGAAGGATGCGATAATAACCTTTGTAAAATTTCTTTTGCATCTCTTTCATCTGCCACTTTAAACTGTTGTGATAGTCCAATATGATATCCGTTTTGTTTTAAAATCCTCACACATATACTATGGAAAGTTCCAATGATTAATTTTGATAAATCTATACCAAGACCTTCTGGAATTAATTTTCCCAACCTGTCAGTCATTTCATTTGCAGCTTTCTTGGTGAATGTGGTCACAATGATGTGGTGAGGTTGTTGTGAGTGTTGTAACAAGAGGTACAGTACTCTAGCAGTTAGCACAGCAGTTTTCCCCGTCCCAGGACCAGCTATTATTTGTAACGGGCGATGTATATCAGCCATTACAGCTTTCAACTGACGTGGATTTAATCTCAGTAATATTTCATCCAAAGCAACTCTCCGTCTCTCATTCAACTCCATTCTATATACTGCTTGACGTGATGAGATTCCCTTTAACAAATTTAAAATTTTGTGAAAAAAAAAAAAAAAACAATAAACAAACTACTGCTTTAAGAATTACCAGCTGTATCAAAGAAAAACAGGATTGAACTTTGTCCAGTTCATAAACTATTCCTAGCTTATTGATTGCATTCATGACTTCCCAACAGCTCATTGATAATCCAATAAAAACTTTCATGTCTCAATTTGAGCTGAATAGAAGAACTTATAGGCAGTACCAAAAATATGCTAAATGTGAAGTGCTACATTTTCTTAGCTGATCATTAAGCCTGAATAGTTAAAAGGAAAATCATTATCTCATTTTGCCTATTGTCTAGGGTTAAATGGACAAATAATACTCTGTCAGTTAACTTCTTCTTATAATACAAATCTACAATCAGCCCCAGTTTGCTTCTCTGCACACGCAAAGAAAATTTTACTGAGGAAAACAGATTTTGCACGGAGCTTTTGTATGTAAAAGCGATCTAATGACTTGAATTAAACAACCACAAAATAAATAAGCGGATATTTCTTGCAATATATAGGATGCTCTAAGTATGACCTACACAATGAAGGCAATTTCAAGAGTCTCAGCTGTCATTCCACTGAGTAAATCAACAATCTGCCATTTTGAAAAAAAACCTTACTATCACACGTGTCAATAATATTGGTCAATAATGCACTACTTAATTACCGTTTTCGGACTATTGATATTATGCACACTGGTTCATGTATATGCAAGATCATGTCAGGGGTTTGCATACACTTTATGCTTAAATTATAATAGATTAGTTTTCTCTTTTAATTCCTAAATACTTCCAAGAAACTGAACCTTTCTATATGGGACTCCAAACTGCAGCATTCTTCTTGAACTTATATTTTTTTATTTGGACATTCTGTTTAGTTCAGGATATGTTCAGTAACATATAAACTAAAATAAAATTTATTCTAAAAAACATTGTCAAGTTCTATTATAACATTGAGTTCGAATTCTTTAAGATATTTTAACTTGTCAGATTCTCTTTATACGAGCTACTAGCAAATATCAAGTTTTTCTTAACTTAAAAATTTTAGAAAAATTTGAATCAATTTGTATAATTAATATATAACTTTAATAATTATTTTACCTAAAAAATCAGATTTTCTTGTTTTGCCACTTCCTACAATGATTATAACTGAATAATATAACATAGTTATCTTATTCCTCGTGAAGTTTCTGATAGAGACAGTAGAACAAATGTCTTATTTAGGTTTCTTAGTCCGCATGATTTTACAGCCCAGTTTAAAACTACTCAGGTATTGGAAAGCTGATGTGTAAGAGTAGTCCCTCAAGTGAACTATTCGATAAAATACATAGAAATTTTTAAAAATAATTGAATATTTCATTTTGATTGTTTTATTTGGTGTTCGATTTTGAGGTTATAAAAAAAAATTATATGCATGCTAGATATAATTGAAAAAATAAGGAAATAGATAAGGAAATGAATGATCATTGCACAATATTTAACGACTCATCATCTGGTCTCAAGAATTTATCTTTATTTTCTTCAAAAATTCTTTGTAATTCCTTAATATAAAGATCATGATAATGATTAATTTCTTCTAAAGATGGTGATGGCCTAAAAGGAACTTCAATACCTCTTCCAACAACAATATTAATTGCTCTTCTGTGTGGTAATAATCCGAAATCGTAATTGAAAACTCCTCTTGCATAAAACAAAGGAATTGTGAATCCGAAATTTTTTTTCATCCACCATTGTAATTTATACAAGAATTTGAATTTTCCTTGAGGATTTGGTGAATAAATTTCATAAATATTTGTCTCTCCAAATCCAAACACAGGGACTAATGTCACATCTCCTAATTCTAGTGCAATCTTGACGAATCCTTTTCTCTTATTCAAGACAATATCATTCTTATGAGGGAAAGAAAGTAATGACTCTGAAGCACCTCCAACTACAATACAAACACTTGCATCATGATTTCTGATTAAAGACATGACATTATGTTTCGAGACTGATGAAATGCCCAATGCCAATAAATAGTCTCTGTAAAATGGAATTTGGAATTGGTTTATTAAAGTTAATAAGAAGCACTTGATACCTGGAAAGAGATCATTGAAGCCAGCTCCATTAGTTGCAAGCAGTCCAGTAACACCAAGAGATATAACGCCATGTGGATGAGATCCAAATATATAGCGTGGTCCAGTTTTAACTTGTCTCTTTACAGTCTTTGTATATATCTTGATTATTCCCAATTTGTAAAAAATATTTGACAATGATGTTGGTAATAAGTTGAATGGGAACCTAAAATACAATTCATCAACTTCTTTTTCTGTGAATGTTGGTTGTAAGTCCCCTGATTTATGAATCGTGATAGGGAAATAATCAATATAATATTTCCACAATTTCAAATTCCTCAAATAGTCACTATACCTATAGAAAGATTCCCCATTATTTGGAGTCTTGTTCCAAAAAAAATATCTTAACAAGTAAATTGTAATTAATGGCCATAAAAATGGGACTGATAATGAGAGGAAAAACATTGAAATGAAAATTGGTATCGTACAAGTATGCCACAATAATGCTAATGTTTGAAGTCTTCTATCCAATGGAACTGACAACGGTGCAAAAATCCTATTATCATTCTTGTCTATTGGGGTTAATTTTGGAGAAGGTGAATAATCCGTGGTAGTTGCAGAAGTGTCCAATGGATCATATTCAGTATCTTGAGACATCTTTACTCCTCCTCAATATATTCTCAATTGGGAATAGAGTGATATCTTCAATGCAAAATATGTCAATCAATCCTTTAATCTTATCCTTTTAGCTTACTGACCTTTTTTTTTTTCTTAAAAAAATCCAAATTGCTCTGGTAGTGCATGCATATCAAATTAGTTCTGTTTTGAGTGAAATTGATATTTTCAAACACTACCTTAGTAGCAAAGGAAAAAAAAAAAAAAAAAAAAAAGTTGAACAAAAAAAATGTTTTTTTTTTTTGTCAGCCTGATAGTCTTGAAGTATTTCAAGTAGTTAGTAATCATATTAACCTATATATTTAGGGTTTTTTTAATTAGGAAATTCCACCTTATCCATTTAAGGTAGAGTATATTTAGCATAGAAGATACGATAATTATCGATATCTTCCTAATCATTGGTGTTTCTTTCCCATATAATTTTTTTTTTTTTTGTCCTTTGATTTGTTTTATTAGCATCAAGCAGCATCCATACATCGGCAAACTTACAGTGCACACGACAAAAGTTTCTAAAGTGAGAATCATAAGCAATTTATAATATTAATCAAATATGCCAGAGAGAGGTCCAGATCAATGGTTTGAAGAGATCAAACAATGTAAAGCTTTAAGCGAAAATGATATGAAGCAGCTTTGTGAAAAGATAAAAGAATTGTTAATGGAAGAATCAAATATACAACCTGTTCAAAGTCCCGTTACTGTGTGTGGTGATATTCATGGTCAATTTCATGATTTGTTAGAGTTGTTTAAGACATCTGGTGGGTTCCCAACACTGAATGGTATTTCGACAAATTATATCTTTTTAGGTGATTATGTCGATAGAGGTTATTTCTCATTAGAAACATTCACATTATTAATGATATTGAAAGTTAAATTCCCACAACATATAACTTTAGTGAGAGGTAATCATGAATCAAGACAGATTACTCAAGTTTATGGTTTTTATGAAGAGTGTTTAAATAAATATGGTTCCACCACTGTGTGGAAATATTGTTGCCAGGTTTTCGATTTCTTGACTTTAAGTGCCATAATAGATGGTAAAATCTTGTGTATTCATGGTGGATTATCACCTGAAATTAGATTATTAGATCAAATTAGAGTATTATCAAGAGCTCAAGAAGTCCCACATGAAGGTGGTTTCTGTGATTTAGTTTGGTCTGATCCAGACAATGTTGAAAGCTGGGCTGTTTCTCCAAGAGGTGCAGGATGGTTATTTGGTAGTAGAGTGGCAAGAGAATTTAACCATATCAATAATTTACAATTAATAGCAAGAGCCCACCAGTTGGTGATGGAAGGTTATAGATATCATTTCAAAGAAAAAGATGTCGTCACTGTGTGGTCAGCTCCAAATTATTGTTATAGATGTGGTAATGTTGCAAGTGTGATGAAAGTTGATGACGATTTAAATGTTAATTTCAAGATTTTTTCAGCTGTTCCTGATGATACTCAAAAAGTCAATCCTGTGAAAAACCAAAGAAGTGATTATTTCTTATGAGGATCATAAAAAATAATTTTATATATGAAAGCTGTGTTAATGATACGAGTATACGATTAAATTTTGTTATGTCTTTTTTGTAATAACAGTAAAGTGTATCCGCCTCTTTCGACTATCCAGAATAAGAAATCAACCATATCAACCCTTTGATAAGACTGCCAATTGAGTTGATCTATTCCAAATCTGTAACATCCGTAACAGATATTTTTCCTTCCCTGTGAATAGGTAGCAATATTTGAAGTTTTTTTTGCCAATATTGGTGAAACAAATTGAAATATCTAGCAATCTCTTTATCTTTTATCTATTAAATAATAGAATCTATAAAAAGAGATAGGCCATAGAGAATAAATCTATTTCTGAAGTAGTCCGATAGAAATAACAGATATCCATCAAAAACATGCGGGTCCACTTGCTTATCAATCTAAGGATCTAGTCTGTGTGGATGAAACTCGTCTCGGACAAAAAAAAAAAAGGAAAACTTTTTTTTTCCCTCTTTTAAGATAAGCTTTTTTCTGCCTTTTGATAAGGCTAAAGGGGAAATTAACTGAGAATTCCTATCAATGCAAAGAGTACACAACAACTCTGGTGAAATGCATCTTAATAATCTCTGGGAACAACCAAAACTAGGTATTAGCGCCACGCACATGATCAGATCAAGTCTAGGCGTAGATTTAACCTTACTTAACCTTAAATTTTTAGTTTTTTTTTTTCTCCTTCTTTCTCATCTCTTGATTATCTATACTAACACAATCTTAGCCGAAGGAAGACGTGGTGGATTCTTTTTACAATCTGCAAGCAAAAAAAAAAAGTGATTGATATCTGTTCGATGAATATTTTTTGGGGGGCCATGTTATTGTTCAAGATCAGCTATAAAATGATCAACGTATTTCCCTTGATGAAGTAAAATAATAAATTTACTCTCTATATAATAAACATGGTTCATAAAGATAACAACGAGGCAGGTGAAAAAATTGCCAGTTTATTACCATTAGATGAAACTAGAAAATGGTGGCAAAGACCAAACTTGGTAAAGCTTAATTTATTTATATTAAATTTCATGTTATACGGTTCAGCTATAGGTTATGATTCTGCTGTGACAAATTCAATCCAAGCTTTGACTGAGTGGAAATCATTCATGGGTAACCCAGTTGGTACTTGGTTAGGTTTTATTAATTCCTCCTCTTACACTGGTGCTTGTGCTTTAATCTTGTTTGTACCTTATTTCTGTGATAGATATGGTAGAAAACCAGTTGTGTTCCTGACCACACTTTTCATCTGGTTAGGTGCTATTGTATCAGCTGCTGCTAATAACCAGGCAGCATATATTATGGGAAGAGTTATTATCGGTTTTAGTGCTGCATGTAACTATGCCGCATCTCTTTATATCAATGAAATTGCCTATCCAACTCAAAGAGGTAAATTTGGTGCTGCTTACCATGCGACTTTTTATATCGGTTCAGTTCTTGTTGCCTGGATCGTGTTTGGTACAAGAGGTATTGTTGGAAATGCAGCATGGAGAATCCCTTTAGCTTTACAAGCACTGGTGCCACTCTTATTGTTTCCTGGACTTATCATGGCCCCTGAGTCTCCACGTTGGTTGGCTTCCAGAGGAAGATTTGATGAAGCCAAGGAAGTGTTGATGAAATATCACGCAGGTTACGAAGAACAATACGTGAATTTAGTCGAGTTCGAAATGAGAGAAATCATTGCAGCTTTAGAAATTCAACAGATCAATAAGGAATTCACTTGGTCCACTTTAGTTAAGACTCCAGGTAATAGAAAAAGATTATTTATCAGTTGTTTCCTTGCTGTTGCATCACAATGGGGTGGCAATGGTATTATCAGTTCATATTTAAGTTCTGTTTTCTCTTCAGTTGGTATTACAAGAGTTTGGGAACAAACATTGTTAAATGCTTGTATCCAAATTTTCAACATGCTTGCCGCAGGTGTTGGTGTCCTATTTATCGATAGACTTGGTCGTCGTACTTTACTTTTAATTGGAACTGCAGGTATGTTTGTTGCCTATATTGGTCTTACGGCAATTACTGCAGTTTATACAGAACAAGACAAGCCAAATATCGGATCAGGTATTATTGTTTTCATCTTTATTTGTTATGGATTCTATGATATTGGTTATACTCCATTAGTTACCTCTTATATATCAGAGTTATGGCCTCAAAGTACAAGATCAAAAGGTTTATTTACTGGTATGTTTGCTGTCAATGCTTCATGTTTCCTTAATATCTTTGTCAACGGTATTGCTATCACAGCAATTGGTTGGAGATATTATTGTGTCTATTTAGGTGTTCAAGTTGTCATCTTCCTCACTTTCTTCTTCGTGTTCCCAGAGACAAAAGGTCATTCACTTGAAGAAATTGCCTTAATTTTTGATAAAGATGAAGTCACTCAAAATGAGTTAAACAATGTTAATATTGATTTCGATGAGAAAGATGCTGCACGCGTTAGAACAAGAAGTGTGGACTCTTCTTCTGATTAGTTTTATATATATTATGGATTTATACGTCAAAGGACAAATTGATTTTTTTTAAAACTACTTGTAATCATGAACAGAAAGAAAACCCGGTTTTATTTTTTTTAAAAAAATTACACAATCTATAAAGTCAATGGAGAACCTTTTTCTCTAGCACTTTCACCATATTTCTTGATTCTAATAGCTTGGACACTGATAAAACCACTGGCTTCTTGAGGTTGGAAGCCAGTTAATTCATCCATTGAAGATTCAGTGGCATCGTATAATTTTTCAGTTGATGACGATCTTCCCAAGATTATCAATGAACCTTTGTAACATCTTGCTCTAACAACACCATTGACGGTGTTTTGTGAAGGTTGGATCATTGATCTGACGTATTCACATTCTGGCGTGAAGTACATACCGTTATATAATAATTTTGAATATGATGGAGTGACAAATGTATCTCTAATAGATCTAACTTCACGGTCTAAAGTTAAACCTTCCAAGTCAATATGTGTTGATCTTAATAAGGTTAAACCTGGGGTTTCATAACAACCTCTTGATTTGATACCGATGAATCTGTTTTCAACGATATCTATTCTACCAACACCATTTCTTCTTGCAATGGCATTAGCAGTTAAGAAGATGTCAGTTGGATCAGTGATTTCCTTACCATCATTCAAAATTAATTTCACTGGTAAACCTTTTTCAAAAACAACTTGGAAATCTTCTGGAGTTTCTGGAGCATCTTGTGGATCCACTGTTAATTTCCACATATCTTTTGGAGGTGTGGTATCTGGATCTTCCAAGATACCAGCTTCAAAAGAGATATGAGCCATATTTTCATCTGTTGACCATGGCTTGGCTTTGGTTTGTGTAACTGGAATACCTTTAGAATCGGCATATTCTAATAAATCTTTTCTACCGGCAAATCTTTCGAAAAAAGTTGGATCTCTCCATGGAGCAATGACTGTGACATCTGGTTTCAATGCGTAAAATGATAATTCAAATCTAACTTGATCATTACCTTTACCGGTACAACCATGAGAAACGGCAAAACAACCTTCTTCTTCAGCAACTTGAATTTGTGCCTTGGCAATAACTGGTCTAGCCAATGAAGTACCTAACAAGTAGACATTTTCATAAATGGCATTAACTTGAATAGCAGGGAATAAGACATCAGTGACAAATTCAGCTCTAACATCAGCAACGACAAATTTTGTAGCACCAATTTTTAAAGCTTTTTCTCTAGCAGCATCAAAATCTTCTTCTTGACCAATATTAGCCATGAATGCAACAACTTCATAACCTTGTTCTAATAACCAAGCTAAGATAACTGAGGTGTCTAAACCACCTGAATAAGCCAAACAAACTTTTCCCTTTGACATTGTATATTATTTTTTAATAAATTGAATTGATAATTTCCAAAAGTGAAAAGTTTTTTCAAAAGCGATTTCGAATTCAATTTATACCTTTTTTTTTTTTTTTTTTGTTCATCAAAATTTTTCAATGATGGGAAAAAAAATTATTGCCTTATCTTCTGAGTCATTGATAGATGTTTTACACTAATACTTCATTTATACGGTGTTTACAGATTTAGAGTGTTTTTTACATTAAATATCTACCAAGACATAAAACATAGCTTTCATTTCCTGTTAATCTCTTTCTGATAGGGGGTCTAGTTCTTGAATTATCCAGTAGTGTGTATATAATGTCAATTGTCCATTTAAGGTAGTCTTTTTTCTCTAAGCGCGATGTTGGTAAGGATTTCATCAACTTCTTTCTGTCGGCTTTAATTGGTCTGTTTATACTCGAAGAGAAGAAGGTTAGTCATCGAGTTTATGCAGATGAGGGACAATTACTCATTGTCTTGTTTTTATAGTAACCATAATGTTGCATTGGTGTAAATTCAAAATAAAAAACTATATAAAACACAAAGCTAAGAATGGAAATTATAACCAATTATTAGTCAATAATAAACAAATAAGTTTTTAAAAAAAGGTAAGTGAGCCCTGATCAGGTATAGTTTTCCCAACCTGAAGGTCTTTTCAAGTTATTAACAGTGTAGAATTTAGGAACACAAGAATAACCTCTCCAAGTGAAATCATCATTCTTTGGACACATACATTTCTTATCCAATCTAACTTGTTCATCAATAGGACAATTATTGAAAGGAACATGATAATATCCGACATCATCATAGAAATGAATCTTGTCTCTTGGTAAGAATAATGCAGCAGCAATTGAATGAACAGGAGCATCACCCCATCTTTCATAAAAGAATCCACCAGCTTTATCCAAGTACTCGAAATATTTCTTATAAGCGTCACTTCTCCAGAAATTTAATGAAGCAACTTCGAAATTTGACCAGAAGTGACAACCATTATAAGTTAATCCACCATCATCTGAAATGAAATCCATCATGTTATTTTCTGGAATTAAATCTGGATTTTCCTTGATGAAATTTCTTGTTGTTTCCCATAATGTAGTAATAGTTTCCTTATATTCAGGTAATGAAACGGTAAATGAATAAACTTTATCATTTTCTCTCATGAATTTAAATAAATCATAATCAACATCACAATAAATCTTAATTCCAGGTTCAACTCTCCAGTACCATTCATATTCATCTAATAATGGATGTCTCCAAAAGAACCCACTTTCAAATCTGCACATATGTCTATACGAAATCGAATCACCATAAATGATTTTCTTTTCTCTCATTTCTTCTCTAACTTTAGCAGCTCTTTCAACATCAATCCATTCTGGGAATGACCAATGTTCTTTTGGAATCTTACCATATTTAGTATTACCAGAGACTAAAGCAGATGTAACTTTCTTAAATTCATCACTGAATTCTTCATCATTAAGAAAAACCCAATCATATTTGAATTTTCTATTAAAACGATCTTCAACTTGTCTAATAGATCCAATTACTTCCCATAAATCTGAATTTCTGGCCAAAGTGACAAATGTAGCAGATTCTTTACCTGGACCTTTTGAATAATCTTTCTTCAAACCTGTACCTTCTTCAATGATAACACCACCATCATTGTTTGTAGCATCTGAAGCTGGAATCTTCTTAGCTGGAGCTTGTTCTTGAGCTTGCTTTTGTTGTTGTTGTTGTTGAGTAGATTGTTGTTGTTGAGGCGTAGTAGCTGAATTGCTGATAGTAGTGTGAGCACCTTTAGAAAGGATATACCCACACAATACTAACAGTAAAGCAAAGACGGCAAACCTGACAATTCTAGCCTGTGATCTACCAGCCATTCTTTGTTAAACACTATTAAAAATAAATAATAATAAAAAGTGAATAATTTACTTATATATATATATTTGATGGATATTTTTTTTGATACTAAAAAAAAGAGAGAAAATTGGGCATGTAAAGTTTGCGTGTCTTTTTCTGAAAAGAAGAAGAAAATTTTTTTTTTTTTTTTTTTTTGTTGCTTCTGGTAAGAGAAAGAGATAGAGTGAGAGAGAGATAGGATGTCTTAGAATCTACACAGGATACAAGTGTCTCTGCAACATTCCTTTCCCTTTTAATTTTAACCTTGTATATTCTTTTTTTGTCCATTTATGGCTACATTGTCTTACAATTGATCATACAGAAAAAGACAAAAGAAACAAAAAAGTGACATGGATTGTTTTAATGGAACAAGTTTAAACTATACACAATTTCATCTTTTTTTTGATGGGGCTGCCTGTGACCCGTAAATGGGAACAGGGTCTCTCAGAAGAAAGCCCCCGGATCTAAGAATGTAAATTAGGCTCTATATTATGCTTATGGAAAAATTTCAAGATCTTGGTTGATTTAGAGATTAATAGATGTTGACCTAATTCGGTACTGGAATTCAAAAACTCGGCATCGTAGAAGTGTTTAACTAACCATTTACAAAATTTGAAATTTTGTAAATCTAATGCTATTATCAATGGTTCTATATCAATTTCTTGATTATGCAATAATTGTTTCAAATCGTGTCTTGTTAATTCTAACAAATTATCATTTTCACATAAATACTTGATAAATCTGTTTAAATCATATATCTTAATATTCTTATTTAATAAATAATGTATCATGGGGAAATCATCTCTTGAATGGCATTGGTAAAATCTTTGTGGTAAATCATGTAATTCTTGGAATTTATCCAAGTCATTGAAATCACATATATAATCCACTTTTTCCTCTTTTAATATAGGTAATTGAACAGATTTATAATTAAACACCTTAATGTTCAAGATATTATAATTTTGATGGTGCAATATATTATTCTTGATCAATTTCCGCACGAGATATGTGTTGTTTTGTAAATCCAAGATCTTGTGGAAATGTCTATTGGTCAAATTCAAAGCACTCAAGTCTGAATAAATCCATATCTCATAGATCAACTCGGTGGGGATTTGTTCAAATGTAGCAGCTTTCTTAGTCTTGCGACGTTTCACATTTCGCACTTCAAGTGACTCTTCATATCCAAATCTATTTTTAGTCCTTCTATGTTTGACATCAACCAAGTTCACCCCTGTTACAAAATACCCCATCCCATCATCTATTAACCATATATTTTATTAGAGCCAAAAAAAAAAAAAAAAAAAAATTGTATTTCAATCCACACCTATTTGAGTTGCAAGTACACGATAAAGCACAAAGTACAAGACATAAAGAGATTTGTATAGAGAGATGATACGTGTCTTAAAAGTAATAATAATAATAATAACCCTGTTGTGTTTATTTTAATACTTCTGTGATAATAAAATGCAAGGTACAAATCAGTTGTGTATGTATTTTTTTTTGTTACTGTCGATCAAAAAAGATGGGCAGTGTGTTAAGTTTCATAAGACATAGTATACTATTAGTACTAATCTGAAATAGCTTCGCAAGGCTTATCTTGTAGTAGTAGTAGTAGTAGTAGTAGTAGTATATATATATCTTCTTTTCTATTTATATTAAATTCATTAAGTACATAAAAACAATCCTTGAAACATTTCAAGCAATAGAAAAAAACACAACTCACTTGATTCTAGGCATTAGGTGCTCCTAACCAATTTAACCTAGATTCTCCAAGTGATATCAGGGTCAGATAAAGACAGATAGATACATATCATTCCTTGTTATTTAACAAAAAGAGAGGTATTACTATTTGAGGCGGTTTTCCACTGTAAATTTGGCAGCAGTTTTTTTTTTTTTTTCTTTCATTTGGTTCCTGGTTGGAATTTTTTTTTTTTTTTCTTGTTTGAAATTTTGGAGAACAGCATATAAATACACTTGCTTTCTTTGTTATCGATATATACCATTGCATTTGACTATGAGAGTGCATTCAAGGATCAAATTGGTCTTGATTGCTATACTGATCATCACCACTTCATATACTTTTTCAACCTTATTAAGTTCTCCACAACAACAACAACAACAGAAACAACATAATATAAAACCAAAAGATGCCACAGGGAGTTTGGAAGCATCAACACCACATCTTGATAAACCTTTAATACAAGAAGAAAATTTACAAAATACACTGAAAGAAGATGAGAGTTTTTTAAAGAATTCATTTTTTTCAAGCTGGGGTTTGAATTCAAAAACCAGTGAAACTGATGATACGACAGTTGTTGACATGCCAGTAGAGATACAAAGAGAAAATGCTACATTTGTCACATTATGTAGAAATTCAGATCTTTGGGGGATCATTAACTCGATCAAGAGAGTGGAAGATCGTTTCAATCACAAGTTCAAATATGATTGGGTTTTCCTTAATGAAGAACCATTTAGTGATGAATTCAAGAATTTAACTTCTTCATTGATAAGTGGTGAACTGAAATATGGATTAATTCCAACAGAACATTGGTCATATCCACCTTTTGTTGATCAAGAAAAACTGAAAACTGCAAGAGAAGAGATGGCAAAATCAGGTATCATTTATGCAGAAAGTGAATCATATAGACATATGTGTCGTTTCAATTCTGGTTTTTTCTTCTTACATCCATTAATGCAAAAATACAGATATTATTGGAGAGTAGAACCAGATATCAATTTTTTCTGTGATATTGATTATGATTTATTTAAATATATGAAAGATCATAATAAGACATATGGTTTTACAATTTCAATATATGAATTTGGTGCCACTATTGAAACTTTATGGCAACATACAAAATCATTCTTATCTTCAAATCCACAATACGTGCTGAAAGATAATTTAATGAATTTTATCAGTGACGATAACGGTGAAAATTATAATCTATGCCATTTTTGGTCAAATTTCGAAATCGCCGATATGGATTTTTGGAGATCTGAAATTTACATGAATTATTTTAAGCATCTTGATGAAACTGGTGGATTCTTTTATGAAAGATGGGGTGATGCCCCAGTACATTCAATTGCTGCAGCATTATTCTTACCAAGAGATAAAGTTCACTTCTTTGATGACTTGGGTTATAATCATGGTGTCTATACAATGTGCCCTCTTTCACAAGATTTCAGAATGTCAAAGAAATGTTATTGTAATCCAGATTCAGATTTCACTTTTAGAGGTTATAGTTGTGGTAAGAGATATTATGATGTGACTAATTTGACTAAACCTGTTGAATGGGAGAGATATACTTAAGGTTCATATATAGACGTTGTTTAAAAATATCATATTTACAAATTTTTGTAATACATGCCTATTAAGAAAAGAGTAAATACGAAAAACGGAAAAAATGAATTGAAAGTGTATAAACATTAATACATTTGTTGCTGCTGCTGCTGCTGTTGTTGTTCTTGCAGGTTATAATGTTGTTGTTGATGAAGTGGGATTGGTTGACTGTTTAAAGGTGTAGTATATTCATTAAACCAAGGATGTTGCAAAGCTTGTCTTGCACTAATTCTCAGTTCAGGTCTCATTTGTAATAAATTTTGTAAAAGATTCAACAGAACGGGATCTATTTGTGGAATAATCGATCTTAAATCTTGTTGTATATATATGTGGAAATTATTTTTAAAATTTGGATAATTACTAACACCTGGCCAAGTTCTTTCATTTGGTGTCCCCATAATAGTGAAAATTTTCAACAATTGATCATCATTAGAATTACCTGGGAACAAAGGTTTCCCCGTGAACATCTCTGCCAAGATACAACCAATTGACCACATATCTATAGATGTTGAATAATTTCTTGAACCCATCAACACATCTGGTGCCCTATACCATAATGTGACAACTTCATTACTAAAAGTGTTCACTGGAATACCAAATGCCCTAGCCAATCCGAAATCTCCAATTTTCAATTCGCCTTTAGAATTCGTCAACAAATTCTGTGGTTTTAAATCACGGTGTAATACACGATTATCATGGATAAACATTATACCTCTTAATAATTGAAACATAAATGATTTCACCAACGGTGGGTCCAAACCCGTATTGTTCCCAAACTGCTGCTGTTGCAAATCAATATACCTTTTCAAATCTTTATCCATATATTCAAATACCAATGTCAACTTATTTTCAGTATGTATAACATCGTACAAAGTGACTATATTTTCATGTTTCAACTCTTTCATCAACGAAATTTCTCTTATCAGTGTTGACGGAGTACCTTCTTCACTATCTAAAGCGATCTCTTTCAAGGCAACTAATTGTCCAGTGCCACGATTTCTACCTTTATAAACTGTAGCATATGTTCCTTCACCCAATTTTCCCAACTGTTGAAATTGTGATGATGACGAACTGTTATTATTACCGTCACCACCACCACTGGAATTCAACTGTGCTTGCTGCTGCTGCTGTTGTTGTTGTTGTTGTTGTTGCTGTTGGTGCAGAGGTGATGCCATGATTATCTCTTTATCTTGTCTTGTTGGTGTTCAATCTGTTCTTCCAATTTTTTTGTTTTTTCTGTTAATTTTTTTTTTTTTTTTGGTCCCAAAAAATTGAAATAAATTTTCCGAAAATAGAATTATTAGCAGATTTTAAACGTGAGAGATAAAGATACTGTTTTTTATCCAGCAATATAAGAAAAGAGTAATTTATTTTGTTTCTTATTCTTGATATTTATATGACTTCTAATCTTTGTCTATGATTGTTACTCTATAATTCACTATATCCTCTTTGATACTGTAGAAAAATCTAAAGAGAAAAAAAAAAAAAATTTTTTTTTCCACTCTTAAAAGTGAAAAATTTATAATCAGAAAGTATCAAAGATACCAACCATGTCTGGCAGTATAAATGAAGGTGATGAGATACCTAATATAATAAGTTCACCTTCTATATTGGGGTCTAAATGGTGTGGGATTTTTGAAACTGATGTGGAGTTTTCACAAGACCATTTTGAACAACTGATGAACAATTTGATCAAACAACCAAATATCAATTCAACAGTTATCTTAAGAGCTGATATTTTGAAATTGAATGAATTTGACGAAGATGAGAATTTGAACAGGGAATATATAAATACAGAGATGATAAATTCTGAGCCTAGTATTCCAGATTCCACGGATCAACCCATACTTTGTAAGAACTTATCGGATGTCGATATAAAAGAAGTACCATTGGATTTACCTTTGAAATCACATTTAAAATATGTTAGAAGAATGATACCAAGAAATCCGTATAAGGATTTTATTATTAATCAAACATGTCTTATGTTGAAAAATGACGATTCTACATTGGTCTCATATATCCCACATATTGCAAATGCAGAAGAATGTCCTTTTTATTTACCACCTGTATATGCAGTTGGTATCTTGTATCATAATAAGAAATTGTCATTACATTATTTACCATTCCAATATGATTCTTCGATAGAGTTGGCAAAAATACGTAATTTATCACCACAGGACAGACCAATAAGAATAGCATATAGATTATTAAAAACAGCAGCAAAGCATTCAACAGGGGTGATGAATGGGTATCAAAAAAGAGTTAAACATGATTTAGTTGTATCAAAAGTGTTGTTTCAAGATAGATATATTGCATTAAAGAAGAAATATTCTAAGCAATTAGTAGAGAATTGGTGTGAGTCTACAGATCCAAAGAAACATGTATTTGAAGATTTACTGATTCTGGCTTTTTTAATACAATATTGGTCTCAAATTTATGCAGATAAAGATTGTTTTGAATTTAGAGATCTCGGATGTGGTAATGGATTATTAGTATATATCTTGGTGATGGAAGGTTATAAAGGTATTGGTATCGATGCAAGAACAAGAAAATCGTGGAAATCTTATCCACAAGAAGTACAATCACGTTTAAAAGAGCAAGTTGTGATACCATCTGTATTATTAAGGCCACATCCACTGTATAAATCAATGATACCCAATTTACAAGATAATGGAAGAATTTTCCAAATTCCAATTAATAATACTAATAACCATGACAAAAAACCAAAGATGCCAATTGAAGTTAATGATAATGTTCCAATAATGGCATATTATTCAAGTGCTAATTTATTAAGTTCTCCACAAGTTAACACTGCCGAGTTCCCAAAAGATACTTTTATCATTGGTAATCATTCTGATGAATTGACATGTTGGATCCCATTATTAGGTTACCCATTTATGGTGATTCCATGTTGTTCTCATAATTTGGGGGGTGCCCGTGTGAGGTATACATCACAACAACAACCAAATTCTTCAACTTATGCGGCACTTTGTGAAAAAGTTGAAATGTTGAGTAAACTGGTTGGTTGGAAAGTACAAACTGAAATGTTAAGAATCCCATCGACGAGAAATATGGCAATTATTGGACAAGAAAAATTAGATTTAAATTTAAATCAATTTTATTCAATTTATCAAATATTAGCAATGGAAGGTGGTGGAGAAGGTTGGGTTGAAAATACTATGGCATTGATGAAAAGAGGTCCAAGAAATCATTGATTTTTACAATAAATATATAGAAAATTTCTCATAAAAAAAAAAAAAGGAGAAAGACACTAAATTATATCAACACACAAAAATAATAATAAAAAAAATGATAAGAATGTAAGATCCAGCCTTATATGTAAAATCAAAAGAATAATAAAAAAATAACACACAAAATATAGATATCGCTAAAGTTTTAAAACATCATTTGTCTAAGAGATGAAAAAAAAAAAATGCACACTTTTTTTCTTTTTTTTTTGATTAAGATTAATGACTGAATTCTTCGATCAACTCCTTAATTTCAACTTCAACAGTTTCCTTAATTTCATCAACAATTCTACCAACATCGATTAAATGAGATTTTTCTTGTTCTTTTGAAACAATTGAACTTGGTTCCCAAAATGAAGTCAAATTATGACCAGCACCGTTGAAGACTAATAAGTTTGGTGTATCTTCTGGGATATCAGTTAATAAACCTTCTGATGAATATGCAATCAAATTCTTTTTCAATTGAGCTGGAGTGATACCAGATGATGCACCATTGAAAAATTCTGAATCTGATTCTGGTTGTAACGATAAGAAGTAAGTTAATAAACCACAAATATGTGGTGAAGCCATTGAAGTACCTGATAAGGTAGCAGTGGCTTGATCGGATCCAATATAAGTAGATAAGATATTTAAACCTGGTGCAAAGATATCAACACATTTACCATAATTGGAGAAATAAGCTCTTGAATCTGATAAAGTTGAAGCACCAACAGTGACAGCATTTTCAGCTGCAGCTGGTGATGTGTTACAAGCATCTTGGTTTTCATTACCTGCAGCAACGGCAAAATGAAGACCAGCTTTAACAGCAGCATTAACAGCCAAATCCAATGATGGTGATTTACCACCACCTAAGGACATATTGGCAGTGGAACCTTTGAAGCCTTTCTTATTGGCTTTAGCAGCAGCAATATGTGATTGAGCGGCGAATTCGACACCTTTAACAACATCTGACATGCTACCTGAACCATTTGATCTCAAGACTTTAACAGCAACAATATCGGCTTTCTTTGAGACACCATAATCTTTAGAACCGATAGTACCAGCACAGTGAGTACCATGACCATTACCATCGACATCTTGATCACCAGATGGAACAGTCTTACCCCAAGTGGCTCTACCACCAAATGATTTATGGTCGACATTAACACCGGTATCAATGACATATGCAGTGACACCTTCTCCTCCATCATCATCAAAGAGATACTTGTTAAAAGTACCTAAACTTAAAGATTCTCTATGTGAGACTCTTGCTAAACCCCATGGAGCACCATTTTGAACAGAGAATTCACTTGCTTCAACAATTGAATCTTTTTCAATAAAGGCAACTAATGGATTCTTCTTCAACAATTCAATGGTTTCATCAACAAAGTAACCAGTGTAACCATTGATAAAATTGCTAATACTGAAATGGTCTAATAATCCACCCATGGAATTTGAACTTTCAGTGGAAGTGAAGAATGAATGAGTTGGATCTGATTCATAAAGAGCTTGAGCTTTATTCAAGTTTTCTTGGTTAACCCACTCTTTATGTAAGTTAATTTCATCTGCTGATAAACCTTGCTTGAATACAACGATATAAGAATGAGGAATAATTTCTCTACCTTGAGATTCAGTGGAAATTAAAGGAGCTTCTTTGGAAGACTCTTCTTTAGAGTAAGTAGCAGTCTTAGCAATAACATTGTCTTTGTTATCATTGGCTTTAGCAGCAACAGAATCAGTTAATTTCTTTGGAGCATTTTTCAAGTCAAAAATGCTTGGGACATTTTCAACTTGAGGAATAACTAAAGCATTAGCAGCTAAAGCTGATAAGATTGAAGCAGCGACAGCTGATGAGAATTTCATATTGAGCCTTTAGCAATAGTTGAGCAAAAAAAAAAAAAAAAGTGTGGGAAGTAGTGTTATTTATATATCAATTGATTAAATATATATAAATATAAGAATTAAATGGAGCTTTTAATTCTATAATAGATAATATATACTTGTAATTAATATAAAAGATAAGATATATTTATATTAAATGAGCAAGATGAGGTGGCGAGCTAAAATTATCTTTTGTTTTAGGATTTTTTTTTCTTTGTTTGTTATCTAAAAATTGAGTCTTATTGGCACGTCAAAATAAATATACTAGATTCTCTTGTTCATCCAAGAGATGATCTTTGATTGACTTGGATTATCTCTTTATTTGATTAAGATCATTTGAATAAGATCATACTCCTTCCCCCTTTCCTTGGAGTTTTTAAAAGAGATCCTCCCCATCGAGAAGGTCAGATCACATAGCAATCAACTTATTTCTATTAATCTAAGACAGCTCTTACTCCTATTACTAGCAAAGCCACAGTCACTCACACTCTCCCTCCTTTCCCTAAACAACTTGCTTACTTCAATTTTTTTATGTGTGTGTTTTTCCCCCGATAAATTTTTGTGTGTGTGTGTGTTTTTTTTTTTGTTCATTTTTTTCAACAGTCAGGAGAGTGTGCCCCTTGTAATTAAAATTAAATTAATTGATTTGTTTTGTTCAATTGGATATATAAATAATCATGACTGTTAGACGTTCTGCTAGAGTTGCTGCTAAGAAATCAGCTTCACCTGATACTGTTGAAGATCAACAACCTCCTTTGAAGAAAGCTAAATCACAATCAAAGGCCAAGAAAGAAGAAGATCTGAAAGATCCTCTTAAGCAATTGGAAATCGGTGATGAAATCCCAGATTTAATTTTAAAAGATCAAGATGAAAATGATATCAATTTAAGAGAATTGGCTAAAGATCATAAGATCTTAGTTGTCTTTGCCTATCCAAGAGCTTCTACCCCTGGTTGTACAAGACAAGCATGTGGTTTCAGAGACAACTATCCAGTATTAAAAGATAATGCTACTGTTGTTGGATTGTCTGCTGACACTCCAAAAGCTCAGAAGAATTTCGAAACAAAGCAAAAATTACCATATAGATTATTAAGTGATCCTAAACGTGAATTTATCGGTGCATTAGGTGCTAAAAAAACCCCAACTGGTATTATTAGATCGCATTGGATCTTTGTCGATGGTAAATTGGAAATTAGAAAAGTTGGTATATCACCAGAGCAAAGTGTCGATGGTGCTAAGAAAGATGTTGAGAGTTTGTCAAAATTATGAAAAAGTATGGTTCTACTAAAATATAGCAAAAATCTGAGTCTGTGTAACTTTTGTAAGACCTTTCATTGACTCTTATTGAGTTTCGTTGCTGTATGCTGAAATCTCATATTTCTCTAGTGTAATTTATATCTAATTGAAGATGAGAAGACACAGTGGAGAAAAAAAAAAAAAAAAAAAAGGAAAAAAAAAAAAAAAAAAAAAAAAATTTTTTAAAAAGATAAAAAATTTCAAAACCTTTCATACAGATCAAAGTTTGACGGTTACAAGATGAGACAAAAGAGAGCTAAATCATATAGAAAGCAGATGAATGTATATTTACACACTTTCAAATTCAGAGAACCTTTTCAAACTATAGTAGATGCAGCACTTGTCTTACATGCAGAGAAGACATCGTTTGATTTGACAAAAGGTTTGAATAGAACAATACAATCTGAAGTGAAACCAATGATTACACAATGTTGTATGCAAGAATTATATTTCTCTAAGAATCAACAGGCTATTGATTATGCGAAAACGTTTGAGAGACGTCGTTGTAATCATCCTCCAGCAAAACCAATCCCAGCAGCTGAGTGTATCAAATCTGTGGTGGATATTAAAGGTGAAAATAAGCATAGATATATCGTGGCTACTCAAGATGATGAGTTGAGAAAACATTTAAGAAAAGTCCCAGGTGTTCCATTGGTTTATATGAACAGGGCTGTTATGGTTATGGAACCATTAAGTAAAGCCAGTGCTCAAGTACAAGAACAAGTTGAGACAAAGAAATTAACAGGAGGTTTGAATGATCCAAAATTAGCAGGAATGCAAGAACTGAACAGCACAGAAGAAAAACAAGAGACAAATCAGCCAAAGAAGAGAAAAGGTCCAAAAGCCCCAAACCCCTTGAGTGTTAAGAAGAAGAAAATAGAACCTGAAGTGAAAGTCATTGAAGAAAATAATGTAACAAAGAAGAGAAGAAGAAGACATCATGGAAGTAAATCAGGTGAGAATGAGGAAGAGAAAGCGGAAGATAAAAATGAAGAATAGATTGCATTATAGATTATATATATTAGTAGATTAATTTTAAGCCTTAATAGGATATAAAGTTCTAGATATGTAGCCTTTGAGCCCCGGTTGTAATAATTTATCATAATTTTCCAATCTCAGTTCTAAAGCTGCGAATTCTTGTTCAATTTGGTCTTGTGTCATATTTTCTGTTTTGCCCTTTTCAAGTTTCTCAATTCTCAACAAACTTGTTTCTTTTCTATTAACAATCATCTTGTTAATTTTGATTTGTCTTAAGGGGAATAATAATATCACACTACATGTATATAACAAACCTGCAAATATTTGACAATACAAGTATGGGAATTCATGATGTTCAGGAGATCTCAATTTCATTCCAATGACTTCAGAAGGTAATGCAAATATACCTAAAAATAAGAAAACCATTGAGAATGCAGCAGGAAATCTGGAAGGTTCAATAGCATCTGCCATCAATGGTTGATTTAAAGTATTCGCAATCGGTAAGAAAAAACCTCCAATAAGTGCAAACACTATTAAGCTGGCAAATGATCTAGCATTTAACCAAAATGCAAAAATTAATATAACCATGATTGAGATCCCAGTGATGGCAAAATTGATTCTGCCAAACTTGTCAGCAAATAATCCAATAAGTGGTCTTCCAATAGTTTGTCCAACATTTAATAAAGAAGTTAAGATACTTGCCTGCTTTGCAGTTAATCCAACTGCCACAGCATATGAACTAACTGAAAATAAGATGATTGTATATGACATATTAGCAATTCCTAGCCAAAATGAAATAATGATGGTGGATGGCTCTTTCCATGCGGATACATCGAAAATTGCCCTTGCAACAATTTTCAATGTGTTGAAATTTGTCTTTGGTTTCTTATAATTTCTTGGAGATGTGAAAATTATACAAATAAAACAAATCACAAATCCAACAATTGCCAACATTCTTAAAGGCCATTTTTGACTCCCAGTCTCTTCGATGACTTTATTTATAGAAAGGGAAAATACAACACCTCCTAACCCTGACCCACATAATCCAATACCATTGGCAAAACCTCTCTTATGTAAAAACCATGTTGGGATAATCATCGTAGCAGGACAAAAAATTAATGCAAATGATATCCCTGTGAGTAAACCTTGTGTTAAATAAAGATGCCAAATCTTGGTGGCAAAACTAGCCAACACGTAAGATGCTGTTTGTAATATAGTACCAATGATTAAAGTTTCTTTGAAACCGACAACCTTCATCATTATTATAACAAAAGGTGCAATTATTTGAGATATTCCAACAACAATACTACCAATTAATGCGAAATCATAACTTGTTGCGCCTGGGAAATAATCTGTCGAAATATAATAACTTAAAAACACACCATATGAACTATTAATACCCCAAGTGGAAAAACTTAATAAACCAACACATATAGCACAAGTCCACAGTTTTAAACCCCCATCTGGTGGTGGATCTAACAAGTCTTCTTTTGTATAACCCATATTTTTGTTTCTCTCCTGCTCATCATCCAACTCATCCAACGTTTCTTCTTCATCCGAGATTCGTTTACTTTCAATCTTACTCAATGCATCATTTAAAGTCCATTCTCTTCTAAGTACACCAGCATCACTTGACAGTAATTTCTTCTCTTCCTCATATGTCTGCTCATTATCATCCCTCACAGAATCAACTATACTATTTATCTTGGAGAAATTTGTCGATATCCTAGAAGCCCTGGACATTCTTGAACTTGTGGAGAACCTTCTTGATCTTATTCGTTGAGTCCCCTGTTGTACCAAAGTCTCGGGAAGATATTCCAGTGATACTGAACTATCAATACTTGACCTTACAGAAGACAGCAGTGAACTATCTTCTACAGCATTTTCCTGTTGCTGATTAATGTTGATCTTGGCCATGGTCCTTATCTAATCTCTTATCTTGTATAATTGGTCTCATATATTTTCAACCTGAACGCATTGAAATTAATAAAAATACAGTGAATAAGAAGTCAACTACTATATATACCTTACAACAAGAGTCTTCAAATACTTATATACAATTTATAAGTCACTTGAGTCATAGATTTATAAAAAAATATCTCATCAATAGGCAAATTGAAAAAAGAAAAAAAAAAGTAAAAAAATTTTCTTTAACAGGGAATAAAAGCGAAAAAGGTTAGCCGCATCGATCGATGACTGTGCCAGCAAATTGTACTGAACAGGTAATATTTCTTCTTGTAAATCTTTTAAATCAGAATAGAGAGGGGTTTTATATGTCAATATAGTACACCAGTGTCTTTTCTATAATGAGGGGATCTTTTCGCATAATTGTCATTTCATCACCGATCTTCTTAGAATATATAGTCTTCTAACTCCTTAGTATACATGCTTTCTAACTCCTTAGTATACATACTTTCTAAGTTCTTAGTATTAGGCTTTCTGCTGTTCTATACTGACAATCACTCCTTCCATATATGGTCCATTAATATACTATAAATACTACTCTCATCTGGTACCTTTGAAGAAAAATGTAAATGAAAAAAAAAAAAAAAAAAAAAAAAAACTGAAAATGAAAAAAATGAAAAAAAGTACTAAAAGCAGTGGGAATAAAAGATGATGATTAAACATAGCATATCTTTGATTAGATTTAGATCTGCTCCAAGGTATTTAATAGAAATAAGACTGTATAGTACAGAAAATGAATCTATCAAGAAAGCTCCGAAGAAGAAACTTTCATCAGCACAATTAAGAAAGCAGAGAAATACATTAGCTGTATCATCATTAAAAGATATTTTTGAATCATTTATGCCTTCCTCAGGTGACGATGAAGTTTATCAGATTGACCCAAAACCAATATATGCAGAACCTAAAAAATATTTAACTTTGAATCAACCTTTACAACAATGTGTATTGGATGATTTACAACTGCAATTGAAAAAAAAATGGAAATTGATACCTCAAGATGTGAAGAGATTTCATTATTTCTTAAGTTACGAAAATCATGGACCTAGAGAATCCTTCCCATCAATTGATAGTGTTGAGCCACCATTGGATTTACCATTTAGATCCAAGAATATCAAGACAACGTCACCAACTCCAGACACCAAAATTTCAAAACAAAATTTCAATGTCAATTTAAATAGACTCGGTCCGAAAAGACTGAAACAAGCTGATAAGGATTCAAGAATGGACCCTGTGTCAAAAGGAATACTATTTATTGTGTTCTTGTTAACTTTATTAAATTACAAAAGAGATTCAAAAGTACAGTCATCGGGGAAAGTACCTGTTAATAAATATGAACTGTCATTAGTTGAAAGACTGCAATTAGAAGAAGAAATGAGATTGAGGTATGAACAGCATGAAGAAATTACTGAACCAACACCAGTGCCAAGTAAGAAATGGTACTATTTGTGGTTAAAATGATATCTTGTATATATAGATCAATAAAAGCATACAAAATTTTTCAAAGCAATATTTAGAGAAACAAACTATATAAGTAGATTATATGTAAAACTTTTTTCATTCTTTTTTGGACCCACCATTTCATTAATAACACCAAACACTATAAACAGAGAGAAAGAAAAAAAATAAACATGAAAGCATAACCGATAAGAAAGAAACATGATGCCGTTTTCTAGTGTAACAAAAATCTATCAAAAAATAATTCAACAAAATAGAGAAAAGGTTAGGTTTACAAAATGAAAGAAAAAAGCAGATTATTCACTATCGTCACTGATATCATCATCATCATCATCCTCACCCAAGAGATCTTCATTCCAACTATTTTCCACTGTTTGTCTAACTCTCTTAACGTATTGTGATCTATGGTCTTTATATAAATTAGCAGCTTCAACATTTGCCGGACTTGCAATATTTGGGTCATTTAACAATGATTGAACAGAAGTTAATATTGAAGCAACATCATATGTGGGAGACCACCTATTTTGTAAAATATCTAAACATAAATCTCCCGATGCATAAACATTTGGATGAAACATTTCACTTAAAAATTTAACTGAAGGTGGTTTATTTGGGTATTGTTCATCAAATTGTAAAAGTAATCTGAAAGTACCATCTTCAAATGGTGTATCCGAAGGACCTATAATAACTGCATTCCATGTCATCACATTATCTGGTAATGGTGAAGCTGAAACTCCCCCTGGAGCATCTGTTTGCATACGCTTTAAAAGTCCCAGTTAGTAATCATCCTCTGAAAATATGTAAAGAAAAAAATACACAATCAAGTGTTTGTTACTTACCTTGAAATCACGCATAAGTCTTCTTCTAGCTGGAGTTGACATATTTGATATTGTTAGATAATAATGGTATATGTATAGATATATATATATATATTAAAACAGATCAAAAAGTTTACTAATTACTGTGAAACCCATTTTTCTCTTCAAAGAAAAATTAATAAAAAATATCCGAGAAATTGACAAGAATAGGCTAACAGGGGCGGTGGCAAAAAAGAAACAAATTAGTCATTTATAAATACAAGACATGGTGGAAACTACAGACGGGTGGCAAGATAAGATTCGAGTGCCTTCTTATTTAAGTTTCTTAAAAACTGTTAAGAAATAGTGTAAAGATGTAATCAGTAGAATTCACTGATAAGAATTTTTCAAAAGCAAAGAGATGGAGAAAGAAAAAAAATACAGAAAAAAAAAAAAAAAAAAGCACACAAGCATTTAGAGGAAAGAGGTCAAGTGATATCATGATGAACAATGCCTTGAGAGTGAGGCTGTTATTGAAAAACACATGTTCTAAGAGGTATTATACGCAATTGAATGTGGACGAAGTCACTGATAACATGGACACGTTATCATCGTCCATTATCAATGAGCAACATTTCTATCAAAATACTATATTATTGGACTATGTAGAGAAAAATCAAGCACACCCTGTAACGTTGAGACAATTAGCAGGTTTTGGTAAGAAATTATCAAAGGAGAAGATTTTAAGTTCGCTGAATTTCGTGAGATCAGAATTGCCCATTAGATTAGGTTTAAGGATAAAAGATTTACAAACACAGTTACCATTTGAAGTTGTTAATAATTACCATATTTCACAAATTTATGATTCGTATTATAATTGTTTTAATCTTTTCAGGAAACATAAGAAGATTGAAACTTTGCAAGAAAATGATGAATTTGTATTATTTTGTAAGCAAATGTTGGACGACCATTTATTAGTGTTGCCTCATTTAATGATGGGAGCATTAGAAGTGAGTATATCTGAATCATTAAGTCAGCAAGAATTAGACAAATTTATGTCCAAGATGTTGAGATCAAGAATAAGTAGAAGAGTTATTGTTGAAGAACATTTATCATTGACACAAAATTTCCTGACAAGTCCAAATGTGACAAGACCAGTTGACTATATAGGAGATTTATTTCATCAATGTTCAGCTATTGAACATCTACAACTTTGTGGTAATGCTACAAAGCAATATTTACAAACTTTGTATCCTGATTTGAAAATGCCAGAATTAATTATTGATAATAACGATGGCGATTTTAAATTCCCCTTCATGATAAGTCATTTACATTATATATTTGGAGAAATTTTCAGAAACTGCTACAAATCAACGATTGAGTATTTCATCAAGGAGAATATGCATTTGACAAGTGAAGAATTATCCCATTTACAACCCCCACCTATCAAGATCTCCATAGTGGAAAACAAGACCGATGTGATATTCAGATTCAGTGATCAAGGTGGTGGGATAAGTAAAGAGCAATTGGACAAGATTTGGAGCTTTGGTAAGACTCCAAAATTGGCCAAGGAATCATTGTTCAATTTCCACAGGTTACCGGGACTCGATATTTCACCCATCGTTGGCAAATCTCCATTGTTCAACAAGCTATATACCCCAGATTCCAACTCCAATTTCAACTCGGCAAATACCAATTTCGGTGAAGGCGAACATTCATTCTTAACACCAACTCCTTTAGAGAGTAATAGTTCATCCACTTTAAGTAAATTGATAGCAAGACCTTTCCAAAGTAAATTAGGAATCAGTCTACCTATATGTAAAGTATATGTGGATTATTGGAATGGGGCTCTCGAGATGCATTCATTAGATGGATATGGAAGTGATACTTATATCCGATTAAGTAAATTAGGATCTGATAACAGTGAATTGAATTTAGATAGAGCTTAGCAAAAAAAAAATAGTAATAAAAAAAAAAAAAAAAAAGCTACCTGAGCACTTTGTAAATAACAAATTAAACAGCCCTGCTAATTTAATCAAATCAACAAAATTTGATCAAAGAAAAAAATTATTGTGGTAATTTAATTAAACAACAATTCATATATATACAAGAGTTATAGATGTCAAATAATAAGAAGAGTATGTATATTTTTTCTTTTGCTATCCATATATCATTCTATTTCACTTCTCTTATATATTTCAACTTGAATTCATAAGAAGATAGATGCAATGGGGAATTTTCGTAAATACCCATGTACTAACCACTAAACAAAAGATATCTCGATATCTTCTTTGTTATCTCCGCATGGCCAAATTGCTTCAAAAGAGCAAGATGGTCAAGGAAATTTTTATGATCCGGTAAGCAATACAGTCACTCAATCTCCAACTCATAATGGGAAAAAAAATGATGTTATCATCATTGATGATGAAGATGATATCGTTGTTGTTGGGGAACAAAAACATAATAAGCAGGATTTTTTAAACAATTTGCTGCAACCTTCTCCTTCTCCTTTGACTTTGCTGCCACTGCAAAGATCAACAAAAGTTTCAGTCATGTCAATTATGAATACAGATAATCCAGCACCAGCACCACTCCAACCAATGCCAAAAGAAGAAAAACCGAAACCCACGAGAAAACCACGAGCAAGAAAAGCTCCAGCTACAACGCAAGACTTGAACACAACTATTATCATCGATGGTAAACCAGTGGTGATACCGGCCCCACAACAGGATAATACCACTGCTGCTGCTGCTGCTCCACTGAGGAAAAAAGCCAAAAAAGATACTACTACTACTACTACTACGGCAGTTAAGAAAGCACCTGCAAAGAGGACAACAAAACCTAAACTGACACCAACCCCTTCTACACAATTAATAGCTCAAGCTGGCTCTACAGAGCCATCTGCTTCTCCACAAAAACTGGGCACTCCAGCACCATCTAAATCCAAAAATGTGCTTAATATTCCAGCAAAGACTATTAAGAGAGGTCCAAGACCGAAAGCTGGGGACTCGGTGACTCCTATTCCGACACCTGTGGCTTCTTCTGCTCCTACTGAAGCAGAACCAAAACCTATAATTACCCTTGAACCTCCCAAGTTGGCAGATGTGAAGACACTGGAAACCAACTCAGAGTCGGCTACTCCTGGAATTGACAGATTGGATCCGTTGGCTGCCAAGAAAGTCTCTGAAAAAATTGTTGAAGAGCCAATTATATCACTCCATATCCCGTTAACTACAGCAGATCAACCACCGGGTTCTGCACAAGTGATATTCAATGTTGTTAAATTATGTGAAGATAAGTATGGTTGGAAGGCTATTCATCCTAACTCCAAGTTTGCAATGGATGAATTAAATGATGATGATGATATGGACGATATGGAGGAAGATGATGATGAAGAATTAAGTGAGGCTGATAGATTGAAAAGAGAACAAGAACGTGAAAAGGAGAAAGAGAAAGAAAAAGAAAAAGAAAAAGAGAAGGAAGAAGAGAAACCGAAAAAGAAAGAGTTATCATTTGAAGCAAAGATGAATAGAAAAATTGGTAAATATGATTATGAAGATCCATTTATCGATGATGCAGAGCTATTATGGGATGAACAACATGTATCAACAAAAGATGGGTTTTTCGTTTATTATGGTCCACTTTTCGAAGAAGGACAAAATCCAAGAATCGAGAAAATCGATAATAGAAGCCGTGGAGGAGGAGGTGCTGGCGCTAGTACTGGCAATGGCACATCTGGTGGTGGTGGTGGTTCTAGAAATTCTGGTGGTGGTGCAGGAGGAGGACTGAGATCAGGACCAGCATTGACTGCGAATGGGAAACCAATAGGTAATCCACATAGATCATCAAATGGAAGATTTTCAAGTAGCAATTCGTCGCTGAAACCAGAACCAGCAGCAAGCAATGGAACAACGAAGCCATTAATTGCACTTCAACCAAAATCAAGAACTGGAACTCCTCCTATTAATATAGCTCCTGCTCCAAGTCAATAATAGATAATTTTTTTTTTTTTTTTTTTTTTTTATATAGTTATATATAATCAAAGAGTTATACAAGTATCATCATCATTTCTTCAAAGCTTCTGTAGCAACTAATAAAAATTCAATATTTAAATCATCTTTTGCACCATCTGTTTTTTTATAAATTTCAACATTTTTTTCAACTTTAGTAACAACTTTATCAATTTCATCTCTTGTTAATTTCAGTTTAATAGCAATTAATAAATTAACATAACTAAGAACAATACTTAATCCAATCTTGTTTTTATCTTTATCTTGGAAAAAATTTTCAACCTGTTTATCCAAAGATTTTAAAATTTCCAATTTTCTAGTTGAAGTTAGTTGAATATATGTTGGAATCTCTCTTGGTGGTAATTTTGGTTTGTCTTCATTAATTTGTAAATTTCCCAATGAATCGGATAATTTATTAATCGTCTTTGGAATAATTAACAAATCTTTCAAGATTCCAATAAGAGCCAGCTTAGCATTATCATATGGACAAGTCTCCACGGATTCCATTATAAATTCAAAACTTAATTCTTCTTTGGCTAAAGTTAAAATTTTCGTTATCAAGGTGAAAATTATTATTCTAATAGCAGGATTAGGATTCACTGAACTTAATGAAATTAATGTTTGTAAATATATGTGAATGAAAACTGGTTTGATTTTTTTCAATGACTGGGAAAAATTTGCATCATTCTTCACCGTATACCATGACCAAAATAAAGTATCATCTATTAAAGATCTACTCGATAATGATGGATTGATTAAAGTTGGAATAATTGACCTAATTGTAAGCTTGATTATGCTTTCGATATCAACAGGAAGCACTCTTCTATGACCTTTATAAGTTGGATCCCTGAGTACCAATTGTGTAACCAAATATAAGATACCTTGATCGGACATAGGTATTGTCTTTTGAGGTTTACTCTTCAGGTTGAAGTCATTGATCACAAGTGAATAAACTTCATCATTAAGCAGGTCCATTGATTTATTATGATCCAATTTGGAGAAAAGTTCATTACAATCAGAAATTTGTTTGGCAAACAATTCTTCTAAATCCAAATCCATTGATTGTCCAAGTTGTGCACATCTGAGTAATAATGAGTCGACAGAACCATATGGATCATCTTGATCATTATTGACATTGTTAGTTGCTGTGGATGCTCCAGGAAGTCTGAATTTAGAGTTTGGATTATGAAATTCTTGATTATAATAATCATAAGTCCAATTCATACTTTCAGGCCCCATGGCAATTGAGATGAAATGTGTTAAGAAACTTGTCAATAATTTTCTTTGTAAATAATCTTCATCTTCAATGGTCTTTGATAATTCTTCTGGATCTATACCAGAGACATCATCAGGTAATGGAAGACCCGAGTATTGTCTGATGAAAACATAGTACCTTCTAAATATAAAACTTCTTGTATGGAAAAGAAACTCAAAATTCGTATTTAGGAAATTTATCAATGTAATTATCAGTTTTGATAAGAATCTTGAAGGATACCTTGTCTTAATCCTTGTCAATGAAGAATTCAACAATTCAATTAAATTATGACTTGCCAATTTTGGATAAAATTCATCGCCCCAAGTTTCTGGAACTTTTTCAAATTTGATATCTTCAAATTTACAAGCATTCAACAATTCACAACTTCTTAAGAAGATTTCTTTTGGATTACCATAAAGTGCCAACAATTCAAAAATCTTAATGATCGCACAAATCCCAGGGTTAGCTTTCAATGTATATTCCAAATCCCACTGTGAATAAAGATAATCTAATAACAAACTTGGTAAATCCCATCCTATTTCATAGACAATATCGGTGTTGTCTTTCAAAATTTCAAGTAATCCTCTTAAGATCTTGTTCTTTGCAGGAGTATCGAAATCATCTTGCTTTGATTGTAAATGAATTTCAATCAATGTGGCGTAAGATAAGTAGTCACCGGTCTCCTTCAATTCAACAAGAGCTGAATTCAAATACTCAAGAATCTTATCAGGTGACAATTCCTGTTGTTCTGGTTCAGGAGTGAGAGTCGAATCTGACTCAACTATCGGAGTATTGGCTTCTTCAGACATTTGTAAATTTCTCAACTGTTGAGATGATGATGATGTTGGATTTTCTTTAATATTTTTTTCCCAATTTTTTTTATCACTTCTTTTTTTTTTTTTTTGTCTTTTTCCACGTAAAAAACTTATTAGTCTAGATAACGGAGTTGGTATTACATATATAAAATGGATCCTCCTTTATCAGATGATGATGATGATGACTCTTTATACAGCTCATCTGTAGCCACACCAGTTACTCACCAAACGGGACTGGAATTTGAAAATAACACTTTATCACAATCATCATCTAGTCCCGAGAGAAGAGCATTATCAGAATTCAAATCATCAGATGCTGCTGATAACTCAACAGAGCTTCAAACATCATCAAGGTCTGTATCAATAGACAAAGATATAAATGATGAAGACATCAAAGTGAAAATTCCGTTATCTACATCGATAATGCTAACAAAATTGGATCACAATACAAATAATATCATTAAGAATTTATCAGAACCTAAAATTGAGAAATTAAATATACGGTTCCAGCCAATTGGATCAATTGAACAAATTCAACCAAAAATTTTCAAAATTTCATCGTCACAACAATTTCAAACATTAGTTAAATTTTTGAATAAGAAATTGGCAAAGAAAATTAAAGATAAGAAGGATAATAAATTATTTGGAGGTTATATATTCTGTTATTTGAACAATTCTTTCACTCCTGGTCCAGAAGAAACTATTGGTAACTTATTTGAAGTATGTATAATTACAATCTTTTTCTGACAAAGAGATATACTAACAAAAATTTTTATAAGCATTTTGCTGTGAATAATGAATTAGTTGTGTCCTACTGTGATACAATGGCTTTTAGGTGATATATATATACATGAACAAAAAATAATAATGATAATATCCTATAACGATTCCTATGAAATAAACACAAAAACTAAGTAAAAGAAATATAATAAAAAAAAGGGGGAATAAACTCACCAACACCACCTATAACCTATTGAAAAAGAGAAAAACCTTATATTATCATTATTCATTCATCATCAGAATTATCCCAAAACCAACCAGTTTTCTTTGCTGGGAAATCTTGAATGCTTTCTTTGATGATCGGTTTAGAATCTGTATCTTTGTTGAAATTTTTAGTGATTTCTCTAACTGAAGAAGAACCATCGTCATAATATTCAATAGTTTTCTTGATTTCTGTTTTAACTCCATCAAAAATATAAGCACTATTGTATTCTTTAGTTCCAGTGATTTTCTTATCTTTATGAAGTTGCCCAGTTTTAAATGATTCATCATATTGAGATTTTTTTAAGCCATCAAAATCAACTTCACTTGATTGATTTTGTGTTCTTAATTCATTTAATTTTTTCAATTTCTCTTCTCTCAAAATTTTCTTCATATTAGATTTCCAATCAAGATACTTATTAAAATCTTGGAAAAACAATCCATTCTTATTTTCCAGATCTTCCAAGACATCTTCTTTACTTAAAACTTTATTCAATTTATCAGCTGGGATTATTGCTCTTGGGAAAAGACACCTCCAATAACCTTGCTCATCCCAAACAGCTAACCCATTCTTATCCTTACAAGCATCATATATCTCAGATGAAGGTGAAGGATAAGCCCAATATCCGGTACTCTTATCATTCAATGGCTTATAATTAATGTTGAAAGGATTTGATAATAACCCACCTGTCACGGATCCAAGAAATTTATCTAAATTTTTCACATCTCTCAAGAAATCATTATCATCTTCATTTTCATCTTTTTCATTGAACAAAGATTTGAACTCACCAAATACAGATGATGATTTATTGCAAAAATCGGATGCAATATGATTAGAAACTTGGAAAAGATCTCTTATAGATGATTCAGAAGATTTTAAACTTTTCTTTAAATCATCATGATATTTATCAAATGAATCGTATAAATCATTTCTAGTTTGTTCTTGTTTTAAAAACTCTTTCAAGTCTTTATCATTATCCTTATCAGAACCTGTGAATATACCCATCTTTACTTGTTTAAAGCTATCTGTTTGCCTTAATTAATTTAAATGAATTTAATTTTTTTTAGTAGTCTGTTTTTTTTTTTTTTTTGTTCTTTTGCCTCTGAAGAAATTTCTATCTGATTCTTTAGAAATAACATGATATTTACAATTACACTATGAAGAGTTATCGTTATTAAGTAAAATGAGTCTTAAGAGATCTATTTTACAATAGTAATCAAGTAAAAGATCATTGAATTTTTTTTTCTCTATTGAAGATATATATAACTAAAACAAATCATCATCTTGATCTTCTGTGAAAAACCAGTTAAAAGTGATAATTGTTCCGTATATTAACAATCCTCCAGCAGTACTCATCACACTCAGTTCCAACACTATTAGTTTCACATGGTATAGTATAATGGGCAATGCCAATCCACTAATGATTAAATATCCAGTTAAAAATCTCAGAAATGTTCCTGCTGTTTGTGGACCATCGGACATGAAATCATCATAATGATTCTTGATCTTGATCGATAGTAAATTTGGGAATGGGGCTAGTAAGAATATTCCAACTATAATTCAGGTTAGTATTCAATAGATAGGGTAGATATGAGATTCCAACTTACCATCGAAAAGTGGTCTCCAATTGTTATATAATGCACATGAAAGAATGATCAATAAGAACCCTAAGGCAAATATCAATGATAATCCTATGATTCTAGTCAATGGATTGAATTGATACATCGTGAATGTTACCTCTGTATTCAAAAATAAAGAATGATTATTCGGTATAGTGTGTGTTTTTGATTTTTTTTTTAAAAAAAAAAAAAAAGAATTCAAAGATAAAATTCTCTTAAAACTTTTTATCTACAATCTAAATTAAACAAAACATCAATATAACATGATGAAACTTTTTTTTCTTAGAAAAGACTATATACAGAAATTATTTGGGAGGTTGGGGGGGAAAAAAAATACAAAAAGCACATTAATCATATCTCAAACTTAGTTCTTTGGTGGTTCTTCGTTTGAAGATGATGATGATTGTTGGTTCTTGTACATTTGTTCAAATAATTTCAAACTAGCATTTTGTAATTCATCAGTCTTTGTCTTGATTTCACTTGATTCAACTGATTCACCACCGTTAACTTGGACAGTGATTTCTCTTAATTCTTGAATCAATTTTTGAATCTTTTCAGCTTCTTCCTTATCTAATTTATCTTTAAATTCGTTTAATGAGTTTTCAGTATCATTACATAATTGATCAGCCTTGTTTGCGGTTTCAATAGCTTCTTTTCTTTGTTGATCTTGATCTTTGAATTTTTCAGCGTCGTTAATCATCTTCTCAATTTCAGAGTCAGATAAACCTGATGAACCAGCAACAGTAATAGAGTTATCTTTACCTGAAGCTTTGTCCTTAGCTGAAACGTTGATGATACCATCAGCATCAATGTCAAAAGTGACTTCAATTTGTGGAACACCTTTTGGAGCTGGTGGAATGCCGGCTAAAGTGAAGTTACCGATCAATTTGTTATCACGGACCAATTCTCTTTCACCTTGGAAGACTCTAATTTCAACAGAAGTTTGACCTGAAGCAGCAGTGGAGAAGACTTGAGATTTCTTTGTTGGAATAGTGGTGTTTCTTGGAATTAATCTTGTAAAGACACCACCCAAGGTTTCAATACCTAATGATAATGGAGTAACATCCAATAATAAGACATCTTTAACTTCACCAGATAAGACAGCACCTTGAATAGCAGCACCAATGGCAACAGCTTCATCAGGGTTAACAGCCTTTGATGGTTCCTTACCGAATAATGATTTAACAGTTTCGATAACTTTTGGCATTCTGGTCATACCACCAACCAAGATAACTTCAGAGACATCTGAAGTTGACAAGTTGGCATCTTTCAAAGCCTTCTTGACTGGTTCAACGGTCTTCTTGATCAATGGTTCAACCAATGATTCTAATTGAGATCTAGTCATCTTCAAGTTGATATGTTTTGGACCTGAGGCATCAGCAGTGATGAAAGGTAAGTTGATTTCAGTTGAGACGGTTGATGATAATTCAATCTTGGCTTTTTCTGAAGCTTCTCTGATTCTTTGAATAGCCATTCTGTCACCTTGTAAATCAATACCACTTTCCTTTTTGAAAGCGTCCAAGATGTGTCTAACTAAAGTAATATCGAAATCTTCACCACCCAAGTGAGTATCACCGTTGGTTGATTTAACTTCAAAGACACCTCCATCGATATCCAAGATGGAGATATCGAAAGTACCACCACCTAAATCGAAAACGGCAACAACACTAGCATCTGATTTTTCTAAACCATAAGCTAAAGCAGCAGCAGTTGGTTCATTAACAACTCTGGCAACGTTTAAACCAACAATGGCACCGGCATCCTTGGTGGCTTGTCTTTGAGCATCGTTGAAATAGGCTGGAACAGTGACAACAGCATTGTTAGCCTTCTTACCTAAGTAAGCTTCAGCAGTTTCTTTCATCTTGTTCAAGACGAAACCACCGATTTGAGATGGAGAGTATTTTTCACCTCTAGCTTCTAACCAAGCGTCACCATTGGTGTGCTTGACAATCTTATATGGGACTTGTTGAATATCTCTTTGAACTTCCAGATCTTCAAATCTTCTACCGATCAATCTCTTGGTAGCAAATAAGGTGTTTTCTGGGTTAACAACAGCTTGTCTCTTAGCTGGAATACCAACTAATCTTTCACCATCTTTAGTGAAAGCAACAACAGATGGAGTGGTTCTTGAACCTTCAGCATTTTCAATAATTTTTGGAGTCTTACCTTCCATAACAGCAACAGCTGAATTGGTGGTACCTAAATCGATACCGATAACTTGACCATTAATTTTTTGTGATGAAGAAGAGTTGAAACGAGAAAGAGTTGGAACTCTTTTAGTTAAGTTCTTAGAACAGTTAGCCAACATTATATATACAATGGATTGATTGATGAACTATATACAGTACTTGATGATACGATGCGATATATAACTTTTCAAACAAAGAAAAACCACAAAGAAATTGATGGCAAAAAAAAAAAAAAAAAAATTTTTCAAAAAAATGACTTTTTCTTCACTATGACGGATGGAACTCACTAGAAATTCACTCATACAGTGGAGAGACTATTGACACGACCATTCTGCCATTTCCGATGTCATGTCCGGTTTCCGGGAGCATATATTTTATATTGGTATTTATATACACGACCTACTTTTGAATCTGCAGGGCAGTAGTGGATATTGAAAACTGTGGCTCAATAAATATATATATATATATATATATATATATATATCGATAAAGTATTAGGATGTGTAATAATAAACTATCACCACCAAAATGTTGAGAGAGTCTTTGCCGATTTTGGATCTCTCGTTACTGTTGGATCCCGTTACAAAACCACAGTTCTTGCAAGATTTGAAAACATATCTTTTAGATATTGGGTTTTTCTATATCAAGAATTTACCTTTACAAGATGAAAGTATATTTGCAAGTATTGTTGAACAATCAAACGAATTTTTCAATTTGCCTTTAGAGAAGAAATTGGAAGTGGAAATGATAAATTCTAAACATTTCCTAGGTTACACTAAGCTTGGGAACGAGATTACAGCTGGTAATATGGATTGGAGAGAACAGATCGATATTGCCACAGAATTACCTGAACCTGTGATCAATTCTGCAGATGAAATATGGAAAAACATCGAGGGTCCAAATTTATGGCCCGATGCGAAACTGGTTCCAAATTTCAAACCAGTCTTCAATAAATATATAGATGATATGTCGGAATTTAGTTTGTGGTTTATTGACTTGGTGCGGGAGTCGTTGGGTTTACCTGAAGGGCTGTTTGATAAGTTTTTCAAGAAACCTAAACAACAGATCAAATTGAAATCGATCAAGTACCCTGATTTGGTCAATTTACCTGAAGAGAAAAGACGTCTTGTTGAGAATGCTAAGGCAAACATCAGTGAGAGTCAAGGTGTTGGTGAGCATAAAGACTCTGATTTCATCACATACATTTATCAACCAACTGATCATACTTCATTAGAAGTTCAACAGTTTGCCGGAGACTGGATCAAAGTTCCTCCATTACCAGGAACCTTGGTTGTTGCCGTGGGGCAAACTTTAGAACTGATAACGCAGGGCGTTTGCATAAGCACTATCCACAGAGTATTGACTCCGGAACCTGGACAAGGAGATCGTTTATCGATCCCTTTTTTCCAAACAATCAATATTGAAAGTTTTAAACAACAATTAGAATTACCAGAAAAAGTTATTCAAGAACGTATCAAGAGAGACCAAATCAGATCATCTTATGGCTCCAAGATTGGATTCCAATTTCAAATCGATAATGTCGAGAAACCAGTTGGTTGGTTTGTACTTTTGAATAGAATCAAGAGTCATCAAGATGTCTCCCTGAGATGGTACCCTGATTTACTAGAGAAAGTGTTGGAAGAAGTTAAGAAGCATTCATGACTCTCATAGAATTTATACATATAGTAATCCATTAATAATTGTATCTTCACTTATATCTATTTAAATGTCCTTTGTATTTTCTCATCATATAATGACTTAATAATAGCTAAATCATGATCTCTATTAAGCTTATCAAATTTAACCACTTTCAAATTATTAACTTCAACAATTTGAATCTTGTCAGTAATTTGTGATAATTTCGTCAACGAAGACAATATATCATCTTCATGTATCGTTGTCTTGTATGAATCTTTGATCTTTTGATTCAAATTGAGTAATGTGTAATTGTTATTCCTATTGGCTATCTGTAAAGAAAATAAGATGTTATAAATTGATTCCAATTTTGAATCTACCGGTATCAGTGGTATCTCCAGTTTCTTTTTCCGCTCTTTCAGTTTGATCCTCTCCAAGAGGGTCATTGATTTACTGTCATCTTCTATTTTCTCTTTGAAATTGAAATTTTGCGAATTGTTCTTTAATCTCTTATTAGAATTTCTCATTATTTTGATCTTATTATTCAACGGATCATTAATGGTCTCATCAATTGTACTACATGGAACTGGCTCATCATCATTTTCTAAACACCATTTCTGCAATAACTGCAAGAATTTCAGTTTTCTTTGCTCCATACTATTCAACTTCATATCAGGTAAATTGATCAAATACCTCCCATTAGTAGTCTCACATACTTTGAACGACTCTGGCCATAAATACAATATTTGCAAAATTACACTTATAGTGAGTTTCTTATGGACTATGGTGGACAATTCTACTAAGATCTTATCCAAATCTGCTGATGCTGTATGATTAGTGAAATATAAATTTAATTTGATGTCTAAGACGTTGAACAATTTACTTAAAAACTGTACTTGTGTAATCTCTTCTTGTGTTGGGTTTGAGCTCTTATTGGGCACTTCTTCCTCTCTTTGTGCTGCTGCTGCTGCTAAGATAGCAGACACTTCATCTTGGTCTCTTGACATTGGTCTTCTTAGTCTTATTGTTCTATCAAAAACCATCTGAAAAAAATTCGCGAAAAATAAAAAAAAAAAAAATGTAAGAAAAAAGTGTAAACAGAAGATAAACAATAGATAATCATCGCAATAATGGCAAAAAGAGGTGTCTTGTCCAACAGTTATATTCCACAGCTTTCGCCTTTAACCACATCTAGGGTGCTATCCAGATTGAGTACAAATTCGTTGTACGATCTTTGCTTATTTTGGTGCAAATGGTCAAATTTGACAAAACCTGCAAACCCTGATCTGATATATGAAGAAGTGTTACAAATGAAAAGGTCAAAAAGATCGAAAAGAAAATTGATAGATAGTATATTAGCCAATTATTGGCCAAAAGGTTTAAATTTGTTGCAAACTTCGCAAATAGATATCCAGAATATAATCGACAAACCTGCAAATTTCAATTGGGTTTCCTCAACTGCAAGAACTTCTGATAATGAGAAATTTATAATCAATTTGGATTCACAAGTTTTCTTAAATCAGTTGGTTACAAATTTATCAAATTTGTACCTTTCTCATATCTATATATCTAAACATCCACATTACCCATTGATACTTATAAGAATTCAAGTATTTGATTATTCTATTACTCCCTTAACAAAATTGAAGAAGAAGAAATTTATAATATCGAGAAAACCATATTTCTTGGCCATCCCAATGAACTCTCCTCATATAATTCATTCAGAAACAGAAGAACAAGATTTAGTCTCTCAATTAGTGCTACAGTCAATTGAAAATTGTTTATCAACTTCACTTCAACAAATAAGGCTTTTCAAAGATGAAGATGAAAGCAGTGTAAGAACATTGGAGACAATGCATATTTTTAAAGGTGTATCCAGATTTGGTAACTCGTTAGGTAGCTGGGCTCCTTATGCAGATGGTACTGTAGATATATCACCACTTGGAGACCCTAATAACCATTTTGAAGTGAATCCAAGTAAAATTTATAACGATAATGAAGATGAAGAAGACAAAGAGCTATCTGTGAGAAAGAAAGTTGCTAATTTGAGATTTAAAGGATCCGAAAATCCAATGATATCGGAAAGATTATATGAGGATAATAGACCTTTGAAAAAGCGGAAATTTACATCATTGACAAATGAAGACGAGGAGGAAGAAGATGAGGAGACCACAAAGGAAAACCCTTATAAATCCATTGCCCCTGTACAAAAACTTCAAAGTGATCTTGTTGGTAAGATTGATAATAATGATGTATCTATAAAATTAAGATTTGAAGGAAATGATGTGTTTGGTGGATTACATCAGCTTTGTGTTGATGGTATCATTGATCCGGTGAGAATACCTGGTTGGTTAACGGGTGAAGAAGGGAATAAGTTTATCAAAGTTAACAGATCAAATGAGAGTGACTTGATATGAATGCTGTTTATGAATTTTGTATAATAATTTTTTTTTTCTTTAGTAATTTTTTTTTCCAATGTATTTTTAGATAAGAATTTATAAAGACAACACTTGATGATAATAGATTATGAGCATTTTCGAGATTAATCTGCACTTGAGCAGGCCACTAAGGTTTTATGAGTTTCAATATATGGAAAATTTCATCAATAACCCAAGGGAGATAAACAAGGATTATTTTAGAATATTGAATCATCTTGGTTTGAAGTTCCCAGATCTAAATGTCGAAGATTTAGAGAGGTTGGTGAGGTTTTTTGTTATAGGAGAGGTAGACAGTAAGCAAACGTTTGATATGGATATTTCACAAGAATCATTGAAAAAACATACTGTGCTAAATGTGCCGAAATACCCAGTTTTTGTGAACGATAATTTGAAACAACTCATTAATCAAAATGAAAACATGACGAGCATTGAAGCTCTATTTCAGATAGAACAAGATGTAATACTACGGATTGTGCAATTGGACTTACAAGTTGATGAAGCAATTTCTTCTCTTAACAGTCTTAACATATCATAGCCTATATATATAGATTTATAATTTGATGAAAATTTTGTATTTATACATCAATGCAGCAATTAGAGCTAATACTGATGTATATCCAATTAAAATCAGTAAACTTTCCCATTTACCAGTATCTAAAGTATTGAACACAGTATTAACTAAACCAGTTAATAAATTTGAAATCAAGAATAAGGCAAGACCATTTCTATTAAGAGCTTCAAGTGATGGTGGAGTGGTTTCAAGGTACTCAGTTTTGATTATATCTTTGTCAGTTTCTGTGTTATCCGTGTTGTATTCAATTATTATGTCGCTTCCATAAAATTTTGATATCAAGTAAAAAAATGAAAGGAAAGCAGTATTATAACCACATACCCATAATACGTACAATAAATTAGCAAGTCTTCTACTAACATTGTAGCTATAACAAGTTTGAACGATGTAGTACAGGGACTGATAAAATATGGTTAAATAAATCAAACCTCTTAATGGAGAAACTGAAAATTTTGAACTTCTTGTTGCTTCAACTTGTTTCTTGATCTCATATTTAGAACTTGGCCTGAAAAGATTTCCAGGTGTTTGCAAGCCAGGTAACAAGAAAAACCCACAGCCTTGACCCGATAAGAAAATCGACAAGTAACCGAAAAAACTGAAAATTCCTTCTCTATTTTGTGATATTAAATCAACTCTAGGTGCAATCAATATAAATTTCAATAAATCGTATTTTATCAATACAATTTCATAAACAACAGCAATGATCAAACTTAAGAAAAATTGCGGAACCAAAGGAGTTACCGAGAGACAGATATTCGAAAAAATTGGTAAAAACCCTAGCGTGAAAAAGAAATTCCAGTGATATCCGTATTCAGTAACATGTTCTTGATACCCAATCATCTTAACACTGATCAATCTGATAAGTCCCAAGACCAATAATGGGATCGAGTCTTTAACACTTTTCAACACAACACCGACGAATTTGTATTTCGTACCATTGAATTTGTTCAAGATTACGGCTTTTGAACTGAATAAACCATACGAAAATACAAATAATCCAACACCTAAATCCATTAATGAAGTTCCCCAAGTCTCAACTTTAGCAAATCTACGAGGGAAAATCTTGAAATCAACAGCCAAGATGGCTAACATCGTGGCAACCATCATTTGAGATCTATATACAGTTAAAAATGACTTATAAGTGATTAAGTTGGATGAATGAAGTGATAATTTGACTTTTTTGGTTTTCAATTTTAATTTGTTAGTCTTGGAAGAGACTATTTCATACAACAAGAATAACACAATGGGTATGATTTGAAAAACAACTAATTGTCTTGTGTTTGAAGCGTAAATTGTGATACTGAGCAACAAAAAAACCCAGTTCAATAAGAAATCAAGCACTTTGATTATCAATTTGTTCTCATCATCATTTTTCAAACGATTGTAAAAAAAAAGGTAGGCAAAATACGATACCAGAGAAACAGCAGTAACAGAGTAGATCTCCATAACTGAACCTCCTGTTAACCCAGTAACAAATTGCTCCTTTCTATCTTTAAGTGTAGTACTATCCATTGATTTGTTTTCGGTAAAATGACAACGTGTATTTCGTCAATTGTTTTCAGATCATTTTATTATAGATAAAAATATAACAGCCCCTATTTTTATCTCATCTCAAAAAGAAAAAAAAAAAGAAGAAAATTTTTTTTTTTATATGAAAAGTTTTTTTAAGTTTCATAGATAGATACCATAATACTTATAATACTAGAGAGATGTCTGAAGAGGAGTTTATCCCTGTCAAGGTAGAAGAAGAGTCTACTGCGGTAATACCCCGTGAATCCAGACATAAGAAGACCGACGACGGTTTGGATCATAAAACTTTATTCATACGTTCGATTCCATTTGATGCAACCCAAGATGAATTATCGGATTTCTTTGCCCAGTTTGCACCAGTAAGACATGCAGTTATTGTTACAGACAATGAAAAGAATTCAAGAGGTTTTGGTTTTGTTTCCTTTTCCATGGATGAAGATACTCAATTAGCTTTGGAAAAATCGAGAAAGGAAAAATTCAAGAATAGATTATTGAGAATTGATATTGCAAAGAGAAGGGACCGTAAGGCTGACTCGAGTTCAGTTTCCAAGCCTCCTGTTGAAGCTAGACCTGAAGTTGAAAAGAGAAAAGCCAGATTAATTGTTAGAAATTTGCCATGGTCTATAAGACAGCCAGAACAGTTGAAGAGAATTTTCCAAAAATATGGTGCTATTACAGATGTCATTATTCCAAGGAAGAATGGCGGAAGAATGAGTGGGTTTGCATTCATCACTATGAAAAAGAATGCAAATGCGGAGAATGCAATTAAGCAGAGTGCGGGTTTGAAAATCGATGGAAGAGAAGTTGCTGTTGATTTTGCAATTGAAAAATCTAAATGGGAAAAATATCAAGAAGAGAAGAAAGAAGCTGAAGAAGATGTCGAGATCAAGGAAGAATCTGATGTTGAAATAAAACAAGAATCTGATGATGAAGAACTCGAAGATGATGACGAGGAAGAAGAAGAAGAAGACAATGAAGATGATGATCTCAATGATATTGAAAAACTTGAAGAAGAAAACGATGACGAGGAAGAAGAAGAAAGACCTAAAAAGAATAAACAAGAAAACTATTCAATCTTCGTAAGAAATATCCCATATGATGCCACTGATGAATCATTACAAGAACATTTTGAGCAATTTGGTCCTGTTAAATACGCTTTACCTGTTATTGATAGAGAAACTGGATTAGCTAAAGGTACTGCATTTGTTGCTTTTTACAACGAAGAGACATATAGAGAAGTATTGGATAATGCTCCAGAACAACTGTCCACTTCTATCTTGATTGCAGATGATGTATCTCCAATGTATGTCTATGAAGGTCGTATTCTTTCAATTGCACCAACTATTGATAGAGAATCTGCTGCAAAACTGCAAGAGAGAAATAGTGCTAAGAGAAAAGAAGTCTTGGGTAAACTGCCAGGTGAAAAGGATAAACGTAATTTATTCTTATTGAATGAAGGTAGAATCACTTCAAACTCTAAATTGGCTTCACTTATCTCTCAAACAGATATGGCTGTAAGGGAGAAATCTTATGACTTAAGAGTTCAACAATTGAATAAGAATCCAACATTGCATATCTCATTGACCAGATTGGCCATTAGAAATTTACCAAGAGCTATGACAATGAAATCTTTGAAACAATTAGGAAGAAAAGCTGTCTTAGAGTTTGCAAAAGAATTGAAAGAAGGTTTAAGACATCCATTGTCTAAAGAAGAGTTATCTAGATCCACTAAACATAGAGAATTCATGGGAGAGTTGGTTAATGGAGAAGAAAGTAATAAAACCAAGAAAAAAGGTGTTGTCAGACAAGCCAAGGTTATTATGGAAGTCAAGGGATCTGGTGAAGCCGGTAGATCTAGAGGTTATGGTTTCTTAGAATTCAAAGATCACAGATCAGCTTTGATGGCCTTGAGATGGTTGAATGCTCATGAAGTTTCTAAAGATGAAATCTTGGAACCTTTAACAGAAGAAGAGAAAAGGTATGTGACTTTTGATGATTCTAAGAAGAGAAGATTAATTGTAGAGTTTGCCATTGAAAATGCTCAAGTTATCAAGAGAAGAATTGATAAAGTTCAAGATTCAAGAAAGCAAAAAACTGAACCTTCATCTTCTTCTTCTGCAAAGGGAAATTACAAGAGAAAGCAAGAAAACGAAGAAGAAAATGACGGTCCATCAAAGAAACAAAAGAAATTAAAGAAGAAGAGCAAGGGTAATATGAACAAAGGTCCTAAACCAGCTGCAAGTCAGAAGAATGAAGAAAGTAAAGTTTCAGATGATGTTAGAACGATCATTGGACAAAAAAGAAAAAGAAGACAACAGAAAGGTAAATAAATAAATAAATAGAAATCCCATACAAACTCAAATGATTTATCTTTACATCCGTATGCTCAACCTTGTATATACATTCATCATATCTCTCTTGCCTTGCATCTTTGAAACATAAGAGATGCGAAAAAAAAAAGCTTAACGAAAAAAAAAAAAAAAAAAATGGCTGGACATGAAAAAAATTGTAAATCAAATAAAAGCATCTTGAAATGCTTGGTTTCGAAAGTAACAGAGTTGTTAAGCATCGAAGCAAGCAAGGAGGTCTCATTGGAAATCATCGTTGATATTCAAATCTTTATTTGTCTTTGAATTGACCAAGTTATATTTATATTCCAATATCGTTTTAACTTTATTTTTGTGATCCTGCTACCTACCCCCCACAATAACATAAATCGAATGTCCTTTTCACCAAAGACACCGAGAAAGTCTAAGAGACATGTTCAATCAAAATCAATGAGTCTAACAAATCCAAATATCTTGGTGAACAACTCACATGTCCTTCGAGAAGATGAAATATTGGCTGATTTACAAAGAAAGCAAAGATCAATAAGTGATGGTAGGGACCCAAGATCTTGCCAATTCCCAGTATATCACTCAGAACAGCACGAAGATTTGTCTCAAAATGAATCGTACTACACAATTTACAGGGACCCGAAGACGTCTCCCAGTAGAGAATCTTTCACACATTATTATGATGAGAAAGGTAAATCTATTGATCCAGTCGACTTGTTATTTGAAGACCCATCTAAGAGACAGACTTTATCACCAGCGAAACTTTTTAAAAGATTTGGGAGATCAAAGAATCTGTTACCTTGTATTGGAGCAAAAGAGTTAGAATACAGATCAAAACAAAGCTTAGGGGATGCACAATTAAATATCATGCCATCTTTGACGAGTATGAACCCTGACTCACGTAACTATCAAAGGGCAGAAGAAAATGCTATTGTTGATAGTGCTTTTGAAGATATGTGTTATGATCGTAATACTAGAACTTATAAGAAAAAAGAATCGTCTAAAAATTCATCAAGAGTTTCATCAAGAGTGCCGTCAAGGGTTCCATCATCTAATGCTTTGAGCAGGCAAGAATTTGCATATGAGGAAGTAATCCCTAAAGAGAAGATGGAAGATAAAGAAGAGCCACCGCAAGTTTCTTACTTGCCTCAACTTCCGTTTTCAATATGGGATTGTGTCACATATGTTGCTTCATTTTTGCCTCCAGTGCCTCTCCCTGACTTATCGGTGTCTCAAGATGGTGAAGACGGAAACAAGGTTCTAGACACTGAGACCAATTATCCAGAAGCTTTAGAGCCTCCATTTCGTTACACGAAGGAATTGCCTCAAATACCTCAAGAGAAACAAACTTCACGAGTCAGGTCTAAGATGAAAGGCAAGATACGAGAATTCGCGTACCCTGAGTCTTCACCACATTCACAAAGACAGGCATCGTATTCACGTGAGCTAGTCCCTGATGAGGAAAATACATATAACAGAAATGCACATCCAAATTTTAACAGGCAAAGGTTGAGACGAACCAAAGATGGAAAGCCTTTGAATTCTAGTAGGATGAGCTACTAAATTTGATGATTCTAGATAATGAAGGTTGGTAGTATATATAGTTAATAATTAATACCATTATTTAGTTGTCAAATTTTGGAAGGTTCTTTTAATTTCTAGTTGGTCATTTTAGTAGTTCTCTTTAGTTATGGTGGCCAAATCTGTCTCATTCCCACTTTATCATATTTGAATAAGGGGATTTATATATAATATATATACATATTTCGACAATTAACAAAGACAAAATTTGCAAAATTTTTACACCTTATTTACTAGATCATTTTATATTTATATTCAACACCCCAATGATTTGCTTTCTCAGATATTGCAACTGCTACTCTACCAATATTGTAATTGTACTATTGAATCTAAAAATATCAATACAAAACTAAGTGAAGAAAAAAAAAAAAATGATAAAAAAAATAAAAATAAAAATACAACTGAATTATAACCAACAAATATCATGAAAGACTCTCCAAAACCATTTGCCACAGGTCATGAGGACTTGATTCATAACGTTGCATATGATTTCTATGGAAAGCAATTGGCTACTTGTTCATCTGATCAACATATAAAAGTATTTGACTTGGATCCATCTACATCTTCATGGGTATTGAATGATTCATGGAAAGCTCATGATTCTACAGTTGTTAAAGTTGCATTTGCAGCCCCTGAATTTGGCCGTATATTGGTATCAATTTCATATGATAGGACTATCAAGGTATGGGAAGAAGATTTCGATGAACAAAATGGATCTGGAAGAAGATGGAAAAAAAGAGCCACTTTATCAGATTCACATGGTCCATTATACGATGTATCATTTGCACCAAGTCATTTGGGCTTGCGTGTTGGTACTATAGGGAATGATGGAGTCTTGAGAGTGTATGATGCTATAGAGCCATCAGATTTAAGACATTGGACTTTGACAAATGAAATAAGTGTATTGAGTAGACCTCCAGAACGTCATTTACAAAGTGATTTTTCATTATCGTGGTGCCCGGCAAGATTCTCTTCTGAAAAATTGGTGGTTTGTGCTTTAGATCAAGGTTTCATTTATCAAAAGGATAAGAATGACAAATTTGTATTAGCTACACAATTACCTGAACATCATGGTTTGATCAGATCTGTCTCATGGGCTCCATCTATGGGACGTTATTACCAATTGATAGCCACTGGTTGTAAAGATGGGTATGTGAGAATATTTAAATTGGTGGAGACAGTGAATAATAAATCAATTCCAAATGATGAGCAAATGATACAAGAATATGAAGATATTGAAAGTGTGAATACAGTGACAAAATCGTTAAACAATATAGACGTTGAATTATTGTCGAGTCATGATGATCATAAAGGAGAAGTTTGGAAAGTAAGATGGAATTTAACAGGTTCAATTCTTAGTAGTGCCGGTGATGATGGTAAAGTGAGATTATGGAAATCCACTTACTCAAATGAATTCCAATGTATCAGTGTGTTATCAATAGAACAGAAACCTTCACCTTGAAAAAAAAAAAAAAAAAAAAATCAAAACTGTGTAAAAAATGATGAAATACACAATATGTTGAAAATTGACTAGTGACAGATGTCAAATTGTAGAAAGTAATAGTAGCAGATGGATGATAATATTAAGTTTTATAAAAATGCATGAGTAGTATATAAATAAGGAGCTTGTAAGTTTTCAATCTTCGTCTTTTGAGCTTATCTCCACCAACCATTTAAAGATATCAGTGATTTCTTCATCATTACAACTATGTCCAAGATTCTTATAGACATGCAGAGACACACTTCCAAATCCGAACTCTTTTAATAATTTAATTGTCCTCTCATATAATTCGAAATTTATCACTTTGTCCTTTGCACCATGTCCAACGTAAATTGGTGTGGATTTATTCACTTCACGATCTTCCTCATGTTCAATAATGTAATCATGTAAAGCTAAGTATCCACTCAAACATATCACCCCTCCTAATTTGATATTTATGCAATTGACCACTAGTAAACTCAATGCACAACCTTGACTGAATCCTCCAATGATGATATTTTCGTACTCAATATTGTGATTGAAATGCTCATCATTTATCTGTTGAACAAGGTATTGGTAACTTTTCAATATATTCAGCTCATCTTCTTGGTCAAGCACATCGTTAAGAGACTTGAAATCGTACCATGCTTTAGCCTTTTGTCTTTGAAGTGAAAGTTTCTTTGTAGGACTATCAAGAAATACAAAATTAAAATTATTCAATAATTTAAACTCCCTAGCTTTCTCTGATATAAAAGCCCACCCACTTGAAGAGTCACCCAACCCATGCAAGAATATAAATGTGTACTGCGGCAGTTCCTTGTCTATAGACTCCACTCTTATCATTTTATCTTTATGTTTTACAATTAGCTATCTGCTGATTAGTCGAATTTTAAAAACTCTTTTTTTTTTCATATAATTTTTTTTGTTCCTTATATTTTGACAAAATAAAGTATGGCAGAAGTGACAGATTCTATACAACAGTAGAGATGGGGAATTGACTACAGAAACAAATATGAGATATTTTATTCAATTATTCTTTTATCCAGTTAAAATAAGTTAGTACATTCTCTGTGATGGTGGACCATTTCCCTTTACCCTTTTGCTTCTTCTTCAGTTGCAGTTTATAAACAACACCTTCTTCAACGAAATCAAACTCTTTCAAATTTATATAGTTAATGACACCATGGTCCACCACTGCTATCAAACAATTTCTATAACCGTTTTTTAAATCATGAAATTTTTGTTTCTTAGTATTTTTATCATTTTTAAAAATATTTGATTTATGATCTGCCTTGTTCATTAATAATTTAATTTCTTCCAATGATGGAAATTTCGATTTGTTGATATTCACCACACATATTTGGTAATCTGGTAGTGGTGGAGTTTTCTTGGAGAAATTTGGAGTTGGTTTCCAAACATCGAATGTAAAAGATGAATATGCGGAATTTGGATCAACGTTATGATGATACTGTTGAGACAAATGTTGCTCACGAGTAATCGGAATATTATGATTTGATGTAATGACGCGTAATTTTTCGAATATTGTAGAATAAGAACGATAAAAAGTATGATGAAAATGGTTATTGTTGAAAATTGAAGAAGACAAGATCTGATGCTTTACCAATATCCTCTTGATGAATCCAAATAATGGGATCAATGGACGGAAAATGACATTTTTGAAATTGTTAAGTAATAATATCGATAAATTTTGAGAAATGCTCTGTCTTAAATGAGAATAATCTTCAAAAGTCATTTGGAATGAACTTTGGATCAATCCATTTTGTTCTTCTATATCATCAGTTTCCTCGGCACTTTCCACTTCCTGATTATTACTCCGTATTACAATATATCCTAGTCTTTTCAAATTTGCATAAACACAATAATTATCATATTCGTCGTCATTTTTTATCAACAAACTGTAGATCTCTTCTAAACTCAATTCAAATCCTTGATGTTCTTCTTCAATTTCTAAATTATCCTCTGATACAATAACCCCTGAGTCATCTTTCACCACACATGTTCCTCTTTCAATCAAATAAATAGCCTCTTCACTTTCTAACCAGCATCTCTTGAATTTATCGGTACGACCCATAGACTTGAGGAAAGTCCCCTTAGGTGAATACATGTAACACTTGTTCAAAAATGAATTATAAAAAATAGTCGTCTGATTAATTTGTTCCACAGAAGACTGCACCCCTCTCTTGGCACCTAACGTCTCGTACATCACAGATCGCAGGTTTTCAAGATTTGTCATATCATATTGTTTGTTATTCAAAGGCTGAAACTCTTTCTCCCCTGAGTTCCCACTCTTGATACCAGATTTATTCAACTTCTTCTTTATCTTTGACTTTTTCGTAAAGTTTTGCAATTTAGACCAATCCTGGACATCTTCTTCTTCATCGTCCAAACCCGTATCTACAGGATTTCCAGCAGATAATAGCACCCTGTCCTCTGTATCATAGTCTATGAAATCCATCATCTGTTACTCTTAATAGTAATAATTTACTACTCTTCCCCAGTTAATTTGAATTTTCATAAAAAAAAAAAAAATCATTTGATTAAAAATTTTTTTTATTCACTAGGAAAAAAAAAAAAAAAAAAAGACAGGCAGAGAGGAAGAAAAAAAAAAAATTATCGAAAGATCTCTGATCAGGCTCACAAGAGTTATCAAGAGAAAGATAGAGAGGCTAATACAAGGGCCATGACCACTTATCATTCGATATCATTGGAGATTCTTCAAGATTTGATTGAGCCTATATTGGGGGAAATCTTGGTGGAGAGTTTATTGAACGAAAAAGTACTCAGAGATAAGTACGGATCACTTCAGAATCCTAAACTGATAAATGATAATAATGAATCCAGCAACCGAATGGAAATTATAGATAATAGACTGGTGTTTCAAGGAGCCAATTTCCAAGCAGCAGCAGCAGCAAGTGCTTCAAATTCTACTCATGGGACACCTGGTGTGTCCAATGGTAATGGTAATAATAATAATAATAATAGTAATAATAATAACGGAAATGCCAATGGCGAATATTTCCAATGTTTGAATTGTGAGAGGAAAATAGCTGGGAGCAGATTTGCTGCTCATATAGATAAATGTTTGGGAGGAAGAACTAGAGGTAAATAGCTAGCTATATATATAATAATAAAAAGGTTTTAAGGAAATTTCTTTGGGTACTAACGATTGAGTAAATCATCAAACTGATTATATGCTTGTCTCCAATTTTTGAAAAAACCGCAGAAAAACTTCATTGCAATGGCAATATCTTGACTTCCACACATAGCTCTAATACTGTGCATCGATAATTGAGCAATTCCAATCTCTACTGTTCTTGCACCAGTCAGACTGGCAATCATTGGTCCAATAGTGTTACCTGATCTCATATCGTTTCTGACTTGTGAGTATTGTAAAACGTCTCCATTTATCTTCAGTAATACTTCCATCAACAGAAGTCCGACGTTATCTGTTGACATATGTCCATTTGGATCCAAATCTACTGCTATTCCTGTATTAGGAGCAGGTCTATGATTTTTCAAATAAATTTCTTCAAAATTTGGATTGAACAAATGTGTCACATCTGATGATAAAATAATGGATTGAGCAAACAATTGTCTTTTCAAAGATGATTTATATCTTAAGGCCACTAACACTCTTTCAACAACGGCATTAATCATGCCACCTTGAGCACCTTGCCTTGTAAGAGAACCTATTTCTTCGTTATCAAACAATGCCACAGATGAAAAACAATCAGAAGGTAATGTATCGACACTTTCTAACAAACTGTGCATAGCTGTGAAACCGCATAACTTATCATCTAATCTAGGAGCACAGAGAAATTCATCTTCTAAACCAACAATTGAACCTTTTTGAATATCATACAAATCTAAATCAAACTGGTACAACTCTGAGACTTTAACTTTAGCCAATTTAGCTATATATCTTAATAATTTCAAAGAATGCTTGTTAAGCAAGTGGCATTTCAGTTCTTCTTCGGTTGGTTCTGGCTCTTCAGCATCGTCAAATCCGATTATTGGCACCCTTTCAGTCTCAGTATTGAAGTTTGTATCATCAAGTCCAAAATGTGGTGCAAGACTTGCAACATGGGCAATTGGATGTGGTGCTGAGTTTATGAGCCGAGCCTTTGTTTGCTTGCCTTTTTTACTAATAACTCGACCTCCAACACCTAAATCTCTATCCCACCATTTATCTGATAATGCTACTCTGACATTGGTTATACCAAGTAATTCGTAACCTTCTTGTTTGTCTTTTTTAGACACAGGCTTAAGTTTCGTTGTTATAGCATCAATATGCGAGCCGATACATGAAATCCCCTTTGAAGGCTCCCAATCATTACCTATGACAAAAGCCATGAGACATGTACCAGACCTTGTTGTGAAATATTTCCCCGGTTTGTTCAACGCCCAATTCGAAGATTCCGGTAAGTACGTAAACCCAGCCGATGTGAGAAGTTTTTGAAAATGGGAAACAACATGGTAAGGGGTTGGATTCTCATAGGTAAAACCAATATATTTATTGGACCATTCCAATCCATTCTTTACACTAGCCATTGAATCTATCTTTTGTTTTCTTTTGTCTTTAATCCTTGACTTAATCCATAAATCAATAGATTTTCATAAAAAAAGCTGGTCTCGGCCAAAGTTTAATTTTTTTTTTTCAGATCTCTTTTGACAGAACGGCACTTATAAAATACTACATTTCCAAGATACGAAGAATTTAGCTTGTTAAATCTCAAAAAGGTATAATATAAACTGGCTCTAAAAAACAACTATAAAACTCAAATGAAAATGAAAGGAAAAATAAGAGAAAACCACCCACCCCAAAATAAAGTCTCTCAAGATAAGGCATCCCAACTTGGGACTAAAGCGAAATCATAACATCAAAAGCATCGGAACTGAAAATATAGAATTAATTAAACAGGGACATGTTTTTCACTCGTGGAAGAAGAAAATCCGTCATGTTTGTTGTGGATTTCAATTGATACCAAATCATCGTCTCTGAGACCTTGGACAAAAGAAGCATATGTGAGCATGTGTAATTTTTCACATTCTTCTGGAGTGAAAGAATCGAAATAATCAACGTCATCGGTTTCATAAGGGTTTTGAGGTTTGAAAACAAGGGCAAGTAAAGAGTTGGAGACAAAAGCCATAACGAATCCAAACATACAGTTGCCATAGTAGTAATGAGTTGCACCTTCACTGATATGAATTGATGCATTTGCAGCTTGGGCCAACCCTGGAATACCCGGAGCTGAAACTGCCAACCATACAAATGTGGTTCTCCAATTGACACCCCATTTATACCAGTAATTACCCTCTGTCTCATCTGAGTACAAGTCTGATAACTTGAGTTTTCTTCTTCTAACTACCCAAAATTCCGATGTGATTAAACCAATGATCGGGGTCATGAAAACTGAGAATGATGACATAACAGTTACAAAAGTGGATGAAGTATTATAGAAATCCCATGGTTGAACAACCCATGATAATAAGGCAATAATAATGGCACCTCTTCTGATATTGATATATCTTGGGAATAAACCGGCAAGATCCATACCACCAGAATAACCATTACCTATGGCATTATAAGATAATTGTGCCAATACAAATGAAAGACCTGCGAAGAAAGCACCTGCTCTAGCTTTGGCACTATAATTGTCCTGGAGCCATTGCATCATAATTTCATCTGGAGTCCAATATGCTTCCCCATAAAGATCTTTACAAGCAGATGCAGTGACTGTACCCATAAGTGGGATTATAGTTCCCATGACAACAATTGAGAATATAGTACCTGGAAGTGAAGACCAGGTTCTTTCACTGAAACGGGTATAATCAGATTGATTTGTAATACCAGCAGCTAAGGAACCGTACCATGAAGTGATTCCATAAATCCAAGCCCATCCATGAGCAGAAGATGAGGCAAAACTCGAACCTGTATTCATCAAAGTTCCATCACCTCCATTCTCCTTAACGGCCCAGATCAAAATACCCAACATGGAGAAGAAAGTGGTGACCGAAGTCAAGATCAAGATTTTGTTAATTTTTTCTGGTTTTCCAAACATCCAAGGGAAGGAAATCAATTGGTAAATCAAGAATGAGATGCAGTCTCTTCTTGTCATATGAACGGACTCTGGGAAATTGTTTGACATGTTCATGTATGATTTAGACCATGAAGAAATCATACAACCTAAACATAACCCACCGAGCCAAGATTGACTTCCATACCAGACAACACTCAATATAATTCTCATGATAAGTCCGATATAGGAACCTTTGATACCGAAGACAAATCTTTGACACAATGTGAACCCAATGTGATAGTACCCACCTGGGGCAGCATTTAAAAGTGCAAAAATGGCAATGATAACATTACCAACAACGATAACACCCATTGTTTCTCCAACACTCATTCCTAAAGACAATAATGATGCTGCTCCAGACCAAGCGGAGATACAGATATTGGAAATACCCCAATAAAAAACAAAACTCCAGTAGTGCCAGATTCTTCTCTCAGGTCCCATTGGAATAATATCTTTATTTCTCAAGTTATTGACGGCATTAACACCATCCTCTTGAGGTAATTGAAGAAAATGTAACAATGTCATTTTCCCTTTGTCTAATTATATATAATCAATCTTTGACACCAAAAATGTGAGAAGAAAAAATGGAAAACTTCGATGATATATATTGATCGAAAAGAAAAATTTGTCAATCCAAATTCAAGGCAAGAAAAAAAAAAAAAATGCAAAAATTGACAAGTTAAAAAAGCCTAATGGCAGATTGTCACATAGATTGCATTTGTCTCAACTACAATGTACGTTTATTATTATTATTATTTTCTCATTTGTTAAAACTATGTACTGTCTTCTAGTCAACTCAACACCGTTTTTGCAAATCTTGTGTAATGCATGAAAATTTTACCTTTAAAAAAAAAAAAATAAAAAAAGGTACCTAAAAAAACAAAAAAAATAATTTTCGACTAAAAGAAACAAATTTTTATCGATTGGTAAATCAAACTGGAAGAAATGATTTTGAAAACCCGTTTCAAGAGGATCAGGGCCGTCTCGTATTTACCACTATCAAGTGGAGAATAGTATTGACTACTGTCATTCAAACAAATATCTTGGTAACTTACTTTAATTACTTGCAATAAGGTAGCCTAGGAAATATTTCCTAGTTTAGAAAAAGTGTAGATCTCAAGCAAAGATCCACATAATTTTATACGCCTGATTGGTTTCTAAGCGAACATTTTAACCTGGAAACCAACTAAACAGAGGAGACTCAAACAAATTCAATCTGCACGCACATCTTGTTTCGAACCGGTATGTTATTGGTTCATCGACCCTATTTGACTTTTTGTACTCAGTCAGTTGATCTCAAATTGTAATGTTTATTATAATACTACACAAGTCCGATAATGAAAAGTGAATGGGTTACTTGGATACCATAGGATGTATGTATGTGTCTTCAGAAAAATCTCCTGTCATTATCTTTATATCATGTGCCAATGAAACTTTTAGAGTGTTTTAATTGATGCAAAAATTTTTTTTGCTTGAAACTCTAAGGCTTTATCTTGAAGTCGATGCACGCCTTACATTGAGAAGTATCTTCACCTAGTATTTTGTTTCTTACAAGGACTTTGACTTGTTCTTGGTTACATCTTTTGCCAAATTTTTTTCAAGTTTGAGGACAGTAGCTTCTAGACATTCTTATTGTGGATTAAATTCCTTAGAATTGATAATTACTTGTGTTTTTTCACACTAATAAGTCTAGATTATCTATGCACATATTTAATTAATGCCAAATTTTTGCTATTGTTACTTTGCAATTTTGACAAGGTCCCTCTGATCGAAGCAAACAAGGGTTTGAAATACATTCTCGTAAATGAAGATTGTCAGAGAGGTGAAAATGAAAATGAGAATGGAAAAAAAAAAATTTCTCCACACTAAACTAACCCTTATTTCTTGGATATTGAATCTCGCAGTAAACTACTATTTAAGACCGTATGTTCAAGGGTCTAAAAAACTGACTCTTACATAGAGATATCCCCATGTCTAATGTACTAGTACTATTAATCATGGGGTTAACATGCACTTGTGCAGTGCTGAGAAGTTATTGTTAAACAACTATCTGGAGTAATGAGCTCTTGGCTTGGGGAAATATATATTGGTTGATCACAAGCTATGTTGGACTTGCTGTTTCAGCCTACAACAGAAGCTTCAACTTCAACGTAAGGGCAGTGCAAATTTAAAGACCATACTATTTGACAGCAAATAAGAAGCTGTGTGAATCACAGCTATTCGGATTAATCCGTAAGTTTCTCTCTCATGATTTTGCAAGGGTCGTCCCTGGTCTATGCATGTAATTTTTCCAGTTAACACTTGCTGCATCCTTAACTTCCATATCTTCTCTCTAAGAACGCTTGCTCAACGAAGATCTAACGTTTATTCCCCAACCTTAAAAATCAAAAAATACCTGTTATGACGCAATCCTTGACTCTTTTAGTCTAATAAGAGCAGAATGTAGCCAAGAATGGAGAATTCCGTAACCTTAAATTGGCTTCTATTCCACTTCCACCTTCCGAATCGGGCAGGTGCTGCGTCCACAATCAGCCCCAGTGTGTGATTAGAAAAAGAAACGAAAAAAGAAACGAGCTGCGCATAGAAAATACTTAACTCCATACTGCTTTTCACAAGAAATGGAGGGTCTTTTGAGATCAAGTACTCCATTCTTGATCACTCTCACACTCTCAGATAGTATTCACAAGTGAAGTAGAGTAAATGCTTCAGAAAAAGAGCAATTCAGTGATGTTCACCACAATTGTGAACAGCAATTTTCCATCTGAAATTTTAGGTGTCCGATGGAAAAAACTTTAAAAAAACTTTAAAGGATAAAAAAATAGAACCCTTGCTCAGCCATTTTATGCGTGCCGTCAAATCTCAAAAACTTCCGAAAATGTTAAGTGAAATGCTTGGGTGTGGGGGTAAAACAATAGGGAGATACCATCAAAAGAAGGTTTATCAAGTGTTTCTATGCATTGCTTTGCATATTCTCATCCCATGTAACGGAATAATTCAATTAGATTTAAAGTTTTTTCTTGTATCATCTTCTCTGAGTCCAAGCCTATTTGTTAAGTTTGCAACCGTTTTGACATCTCATATATATATATATCACAAATCATCCCTCTTGCTTCTTTTGAAAGTCATCATCGCATTACAATTATAATTATGAAATCATTATCTTTTACTTTATTTTTTACAACATTGTTGTTGCAGTTGATCTCCGCAGATCCTGTAACACAAACTACTACTTCAGATAGTTATGTGCTTGAGTACATAGTTTCTACTAGTCAAGGTGGTTTTTTAAATTGGGACTATTATGAAACAACATATTTCACATCTACCCTTTCCACAATCCCACCTTTCACACCAACTACAATTTCTACATATCCAACAACAATACACGATTGGTTTTTCGGTGGTTACACAACTTATGCTGTGCTGCTTATAGAACAAACCACTTCAAACGCTGTATTATACACTCAAACTTCAACACTTTCTATGATCACTTATAACCCACATCTTGTCACTCAAACAACAACAGATGGAAGTTTCATTTTGGAAATCGTCGAATCTACAGATGAATGGGGTCTTTTCAACCTTTGGAAAGCTACCTCAACTCTTACCACTGAAACAGTTTCCACTATCCCTCCTTTAACTGCTTATAACTATTTGACCACTGTCCATGATACCACTGCCGGTGCTGGTACAACCACATATGCTGTGCTGGTTGTTATCGACACTGTCGAAGGTTATCCAATGGCTGCAAGAACAACAACCTTATCAGAATACACTCTGGGTGATACTTTCACATCAAGTACTATGGAAGACCAATATTTCACTATTCCATTTGTTGTTGGTGAAGATACTTACAGTCAAGTTATTCACGTTTCTTATTACACAACAACTAATGCTGCAGGTGTTACAACTACAGTTCAAACTTTGGATCCTGTCCAAACAATTACTCCACCTCCAAAATATTACACCACTGTTCCAATCACTGCAGATGGTTCCACTTATGAAGAAATCAATCAATTATCATCATACACCACCACTGATTCAAATGGTTCTGCAACAACCGTTCTCAGTTGGGTCCCAATTACAACAGTCACTCCAACTCCAACAATCATTTACACCACTATGACTGTCACTGAAAGTGGTTCCACTTACAATGAAATTGGTCTGATTGTCACTTTCACTTCTACTGCCACTGATGGTGTTGAAAGCACAATTACTTCAACAGTCATGATCACAACAGAACTTGCCGAGGAAACCACCGAATATGAATACACCACTTTAACTTTCACTAGTGATGGTACAACTTATAACGAAATTGATGCTATTGTTACATACACTGCTACTGATGAAAACGGTGACTTAACCACCATCATCACTAACATTCCAGTTACCACTGTTGTTCAAACTGACTTATTATCATCATTGTCAGCTTCAGTAACTGAATCAGCATCAAATGTTGTCCCAACTGCTGAATCCGGTTCTTCAATTTCTTCAGTTATTCCAACCTCATCTGCTGATGAACCAAGCAGCTCCATGTACTCATCTGCTTCTGGTTTCTCTGGAGTACCATCTTCAACTATAATCCAAAGTTCAAGTGCTTCAGTTGCTTCAAGTGCTCCAGCTGTTGCTTCTAGTGAACCAGCTGTTGCCTCAAGTGCTCCAGTTGTCACTTCAAGTGAATCAGCTTCAGTTGCTTCAAGTGCTCCAGTCATTGCCTCTAGTGCTCCAGCTGTTGCTTCTAGTGCTCCAGCTGTTGCCTCAAGTGCTCCAGCTGTTGCTTCAAGTGCCCCAGTTGTTGCTTCTAGCGCTCCAGTCGTTGTTAGCTCATCAGCTTCAGTTGCCTCAAGTGCTCCAGTTGTCGCTTCAAGTGAATCAGCTGTGGCCTCAAGTGCTCCAGTTGTTGCTTCTAGTGCTCCAGTTGTTGCTTCTAGTGCTCCAGTTGTTGCTTCTAGTGCTCCAGTCGTTGCTTCAAGTGAACCAGCTGTTGCCTCAAGTGCTCCAGTTGTCACTTCAAGTGAATCAGCTGTGGCCTCAAGTGCTCCAGTTGTTGCTTCTAGTGCTCCAGTTGTTGCTTCTAGTGCTCCAGTCGTTGCTAGCTCATCAGCTTCAGTTGCTTCAAGTGCTCCAGTTGTCGCTTCAAGTGAATCAGCTGTTGCCTCAAGTGCTCCAGTTGTTGCCTCAAGTGCTCCAGTTGTCGCTTCAAGTGAATCAGCTGTTGCTTCAAGTGCTCCAGTTGTCGCTTCAAGTGAATCAGCTGTTGCTTCAAGTGCTCCAGTTGTCGCTTCAAGTGAATCAGCTGTTGCTTCAAGTGCTCCAGTTGTCGCTTCAAGTGAATCAGCTGTGGCCTCAAGTGCTCCAGCTGTGGCCTCTAGTGCTCCAGTTGTTGCCTCAAGTGCTCCAGTCGTTGCTAGCTCATCAGCTTCAGTTGCTTCAGGTGCTCCAGTCATTGCTTCTAGTGCTCCAGCTGTTGCTTCAAGTGCTCCAGTTGTTGCCTCAAGTGCTCCAGTTGTTGCCTCAAGTGCTCCAGTCGTTGTTAGCTCATCAGCTTCAGTTGCTTCAAGCTCAGAATCTCAAGCCGATGCTCAAAGTACAACTGATTTGATTGCTTCTACAGAATCTGCTTCTCAAGAGATTGCTTCAAGCTCATCTGCTGTTGAAGACTCAACAACTCTGGAAATCGAAGTATCCACTGCTGAATCAGACATCTCAACTCAAGCATCAGCATTCCCAACAATTTATCCATCAGTTCAACCACTGCCTGAATCAACTTCATCATACTTTTCAGAAGCTCCATTCTTCCCAAATTCCTCAATTGCATCAATCCCAGTTCTCCCAACTATGAGTACCGAACTTGGCCTGTCATCAGAAGTTTCCCAATCACCAATTGCTCCATCTGAATCAGTTGGTGGTTTAGCATCAGCTGTTTCATCTGCTGCTTCATCAGCTTCATCAGTCGCTTCATCAGTAGCTTCATCTGCTGCCTCAGCCGTTGCCTCAGCTGTTTCATCATTAGCTGGTTACTCAACTGCCTCAACTTCAGACTCTGATTTATTCTACACCACCACTCAAGTTGGTGTTGTTGGTGAATCAACTGTCACTGAAATTGATATTGTCTCTGGTTACACTACCACTGACGTTAACGGTAACCCAACTACTGTTTTCACAACCACTCCAGTTTCATACTCCACTTACACCACTGTTGATGCTAATGGTAACCCAACCACTGTTACTACTTTAGTTCCAGTTCAAACATCAGCTGCTTCAGCAGTTGCTCCATCATCAGCTCAATCAGTTGGTGGTGTAGCTTCAGCTGTTTCATCTGCTGCTTCAGCCGTTGCCTCAGCTGTTTCATCATTAGCTGGTTTCTCATCAGTTGCTCCATCTGCTTCAACTTCAGACTCTGATTTATTCTACACCACCACTCAAGTTGGTGTTGTTGGTGAATCAACTGTCACTGAAATTGATATTGTCTCTGGTTACACTACTGTTGATTCCAACGGTAACCCAACTACTGTTTTCACTACCACTCCAGTTTCATACTCAACTTACACCACTGTCGATGCTAATGGTAACCCAACCACTGTTACTACTTTAGTTCCAGTTCAAACTTCAGCTGCCGTTTCAACTCAATCAGTTGGTGGTGCAGTTTCTGCTGTTTCATCTGCTGCTTCAGTTGTTGCTTCTTCCGCTTCATCTGCTGCTTCAGTCGTCGCCTCAGCTGTTTCATCATTAGCTGGTTACTCAACTGCCTCAACTTCAGACTCTGATTTATTCTACACCACCACTCAAGTTGGTGTTGTTGGTGAATCAACTGTCACTGAAATTGATATTGTCTCTGGTTACACTACCACTGACGTTAACGGTAACCCAACTACTGTTTTCACAACCACTCCAGTTTCATACTCCACTTACACCACTGTTGATGCTAATGGTAACCCAACTACTGTTACTACTTTAGTTCCAGTTCAAACTTCAGCTGCTTCAGCAGTTGCTCCATCATCAGCTCAATCAGTTGGTGGTGTAGCTTCAGCTGTTTCATCTGCTGCTTCATCAGCTTCATCAGTCGCTTCATCAGTCGCTTCATCTGCTGCTTCAGCCGTTGCCTCAGCTGTTTCATCATTAGCTGGTTTCTCATCAGTTGCTCCATCTGCTTCAACTTCAGACTCTGATTTATTCTACACCACTACTCAAGTTGGTGTTGTTGGTGAATCTACTGTCACTGAAATTGATATCGTCTCTGGTTACACGACTGTTGATTCCAACGGTAAACCAACTACTGTTTTCACTACCACTCCAGTTTCATACTCCACTTACACCACAGTCGATGCCAATGGTAACCCAACCACTGTTACTACTTTAGTTCCAGTTCAAACTTCAGCTGCTTCAGCAGTTGCTCCATCATCAGCTCAATCAGTTGGTGGTGTAGCTTCAGCTGTTTCATCTGCTGCTTCATCAGCTTCATCAGTCGCTTCATCAGTCGCTTCATCTGCTGCTTCAGCCGTTGTTTCAGCCGTTTCTTCATTAGCTGGTTACTCATCTGCTTCAACTTCAGACTCTGATTTATTCTACACCACTACTCAAGTTGGTGTTGTTGGTGAATCTACTGTTACTGAAATTGATATCGTCTCTGGTTACACCACTGTTGATTCCAACGGTAACCCAACCACTGTTTTCACTACCACTCCAGTTTCATACTCAACTTACACCACAGTTGATGCTAATGGTAACCCAACCGCTGTTACTACTTTAGTTCCAGTTCAAACTTCAGCTGCTGCTTCAACTCAATCAGTTGGTGGTGCAGTTTCCGCTGTTTCATCTGCTGCTTCAGTTGTTGCTTCATCTGCTTCAGTTGTTGCTTCTTCCGCTTCATCTGCTGCCTCATCAGTCGCCTCATCTGCTGCTTCAGTCGTTGCCTCAGCTGTTTCATCATTAGCTGGTTACTCATCAGTTGCTCCATCTGCTTTAACTTCAGACTCTGATTTATTCTACACCACTACTCAAGTTGGTGTTGTTGGTGAATCAACTGTCACTGAAATTGATATTGTTTCCGGTTACACTACTGTTGATTCCAACGGTAACCCAACTACTGTTTTCACAACCACTCCAGTTTCATACTCAACTTACACTACTGTTGATGCTAATGGTAACCCAACCACTGTTACTACTTTAGTTCCAGTTCAAACTTCAGCTGCTGCTGCAACAACAACACAACATCAAGGTGGTTTTATCCCAGATGGTTCTGAAGTTGCCTCAGCTGTTGCTTCTACATCAGGTTCAGATTCATTCTACACCACTACTCAAGTTGGTGTTGTTGGTGATTCCACAGTTACTGAAATTGATATCGTCTCAGCTTTCACTACCACTGATGCTAATGGTAACCCAACTACTGTTGCTACTACCATTCCAGTCTCATACTCAACTTACACCACTGTTGATGCTAATGGTAACCCAACTACTGCTTCCACCTTAGTTCCAGTTCAAACTTCATCATCAGCTACTGATTCATTCTACACCACTACCAAAGTTAGTATTGTTGGCGAATCTACTTTCAGTGAAATTGACATTGTTTCAGCTTTCACCACCACTGGTGCCGATGGTACCCCATCAGTTGTTGCTACTACTATCCCAGTTTCATACTCCACTTACACCACTGTTGATGCTAATGGAAATCCAGTCACTGTTGCCACCTTGGTTCCAATTCAAACCTCAGTATCAGCTTCATCATTAGTTGATCCAGTTTCACTCACAACAGAAGCTGCAGTTGAACCAATTTCTAAATCATCATCTGCTTCAATCCAGACTACTAGTCAAGTTGGTGATTCAGCAGTCACTGAAATTGATGTCGTCTCTGCTTACACCACAGTTGATGCTAACGGTAACCCAACCACTGTTTCCACTTTAGTCCCAGTTGAAACTAAGACTGGTTTGGAAAACCCACCAATGACCACCACCGGTGCTGAAGATGAATCTGTTGAAGAACTTGGATCATACTACACCAACACAAAACAAGCTGTTGATGGTGACTCTACATACACACAAGCTGATATTGTTTCATCATACAGCACTACAAATGCTGAAGGTAAACCAACTACATTGGCCACTACAAGATCTGGTGTTCTTTCAATTGTTTCTGGTACTGATGCCAGTGGTAACCCAACTACTGCCATCACTGGTGTTCCAACAGATGCTCCAAACAGCTTAAAAGCTGGTTCAGTTTACTCTACAACTATCCCAAGAGTTTCAGGTACTTCAAGTTATGACGAAGTTGCTATGGTCTCATTATACTCATCTCAAGATGCTAATGGAAGACCAACTACAATCGCCACAACCAAGGCTGTTGGAATTGTTTCATCATACTCAACCACTGATGCTGAAGGAAACACTATTGCTGCTTCAACAGTATTACCATTGAACAGCATGGAAACCAGTTTACCAAATGCCGATGGATCCAGTGGAGAACAAAACGAAGTTGCAAACAACAACGGTGCTTCAAATGACACTCCAGTTTCAATTGCTACTATCAATGTCCAAGGTACTCCAGTTGAAGTTGCATACTACGCATCATCTACCGTTTCATCCAGTGTTTCAACTGCTACTGCTTCTACAATTGCACACGAATTCGAAGGCAAAGCTTCTGCATCATCACTTAACAAGTGGTTAATTGCATTTTCAACTTTAATTGTTGGTTGTTTTTTAATTTAGATATTTCATTTTCTCATTTTTGTTTTTTCATTATAGTCATCGTGATACCCTTTTTGTTATTATAAAAAAAAAAATATTCTCATATAGATTTTAAAATTACATTTCATTTATTATTCAACATAATGTAGACATAGCCTGTAATTCATTTTCACGGTTCTTAAGCTTAAGCAATCATCGTAAAAAAGTGTAAGTGAAATTTTAACTAAGCTCATATATATACAGCCTAGTACAAAGGTAAAACACAATAACATTCTCCCCTTAAATTCAACCTCAAAGAAGCCACGAAAAAAGGAGAACAATATATGATTTTCACCAAGAGTATAACTTTCGAGTTGTATTAAACAGGGCTTCAAAAACTAGAATCTTACAATACAAGCCCTAATAGCTGGGCCTCATAAACAAATTAACATTCGTCGATGATACATATACAGGGAAAGACAGAGGTCTCGAACATGTCTATAACGATTACTTAACCCTATTGAACATGGGAAGACGAAAGACACCAAAAAAACGTTCACATAGTGAAAAAAAAAAAAAAGTTTTCGCGTCTTTTTTTTCTTGTTTTTCGTGTAATTTTATCTCAGTTATTGTTCTTCGCTTCTCCTGCGAGATCTCTCCGTGTCAATAACCATAGTTAAGATACTTCTGTCAGTGGTGGATGCAGTGTACCTTTTTTCGCAGTGTCGATGCACAAAAACCAAAACAAACAAACAAACAAATAAAAAAAACAAAAACAAAAACAATAAACGGACTTGGATTATTATGTGTGGGATAAGATAAAATCGTGATGAAGACTTGAAAAAAAAAAAACACCAAAATTTCGGGATTTCTCTATGGATGGTCTAGAGACACCATCAAATCTCGCTTACATGGCTTAAAACAATTTGTCTGATGCATGAAAAAATTTCTTTCGAAAGGGGGAGGAACGATAATATTTTCATTGATGAATGAGGTCTATTGAGATGAGTAGGAAAACACCATACCTCGAAACCAAAATAAAAAACACGATATGTTCATCGATCTATATTCAATCTTAATAATATATAAAGGAGATTGGATACCCATTATGATTCCAGTTATATTTCTATATCAACTAATCATTCCAACTTTAAGTTTACCATAACTTATAATACCATTCGTTTTTCTTAGATTACAGTCACTCATTTAATCTTTTCTTGCAATATATACATCAATAATACAACAATGAAATTCTTATTAGCTTCATCATTATTAGCCACTACTGCCCTTGCTGCTTCAACCAGTACTGCTACTGCTTACGACATGACCACCACTGAAGCCACTATTACTTCATGTTCTCACGAAGCTTGTACTCTGAAAACCACTGAAGAAGCTGCTTCTTCATCATCAACTGGTGCTCCAATTCTTGCTGCCGAAGCTAAGACCAGTACTGCCTATGAAACCGACATCACCACTACTTTAGTCACTGTCACTTCATGTAAGGACAATGCTTGTGCCACCACTGTTGCTGCTGCTGCCGTTTCACTTATCACTTCAACTGTTAATGCTGTTGAAACTGTCTACACCACTTACTGCCCATTAACTGCCACCGAGTCATCATCTACTGCTCCAGGTACTTTGGCTGCTGCTGATGTCACTCCATCTTCATCAGATTCTAACGTCTACGTTGACGTCGATGTCACCGTTGATGCCTCATCAGATGTCACTGAATACCAAGATGTCACTGCCTACGTTTCAGCCGACGAAGCTACAACTTATGCCGATGTCACCGTTACTCCAACTGATACTTCAATCACTAACGTTGAAGCCACTTCATCTGTCGGATCTACTTTCACCTCAGTTTACTCTTCAGCTCCAATTGTCCAAGCTGTTGCTGCTTCATCATCTTCTGCTTCAAACGGAACTTACTCTGTTGCTGAATACGAAGGTGCTGCCCAAAGATTACAAAACCCATACTTGGCTGTCGGTGTCATCGCTGCCGTCGTACTCGGATTATAAATTTGATTTATATTCTTTATTTCTCATCTTTCATTAATGCTTTTTTATTTTCCAGTCATGTGTTTTAGGTTTTAGGGTTTAGTCTTCGTCAAACAGGTTTTCACTATTCACTCTTTTGAAAAGAGATAATATTAAACTATTTTTATATACCGTATAAATAATTTTTATATATAAAAGTTTGTGTTCCAATTGATATTGTAGAAGATCCTAATTGGGAATCATTCACCGAAGCATATCTTTTCCATCTCTGCTGCTTTTTTAGGCAAATACGAAGAAAAAAAAAAAAAAAAAACTTTTTCCCACAATAAATTTTCCTTTTGGTAATCGCAAAAAATAGATCAAACATCCTGTGGTTGGAACGGCTATAAAAACACACCTAATTTCCCTTTTCAAAGGTTCATCGTATTTATTCATTTATTTATTCCCCGTAATATAAAGATGAGTTTTGTTAAGAACTTGTTTTCTAAACCACATGATCCGACTGATGAAGTTTCCAAGATTGCAGAGATAAGTGACTGTTCTGCTGAATGTGATCTGAGTGAATGTCATACGACATTTCCTAATAGCATGAAGCTCGATAATGACATATTGAAAGAACCACTTTGGAATTCAACAAAGCCATATGCATTACACTGTTTAGTATCAACGGGTAAGACAGACTGGCAAAGAGATGCGTGTGATGTGAGTGGGACTTTACAAAACACAGTTGAAAAATGGGGGTCTAAGAGCAGTGACCTTGTTGGTGGTGGGAATATAAAAGTCACAGTTTCTTCATTCCCAATAAGAGATAGTAATTCTGATTATTTGGAATATAAGATTGGTGATATATTATTAATGCCATATTTTGTCTGGGTTAGAGATTGTCCAGTTGATAAAGCCAGTCTTGTGTTGAGTGAATTAGTTCCAATATTATACAAGGCCAATGCTGAAGGTACTTCGGAGTTTCCATCTGAAATACATGGTGTCAAGATTGAAGCATCAAATTTCCAATCTATGATTTTCTTGTGTTCACATAGAACAAGAGATAAGAAATGTGGTGTCACTGCACCATTGATGAAAAGAGAATTGGAGTTACATTTACGTGAGCATGATTTGTTAAGAGATTTTGGTGATGATAGACCAGATGGCGTTAGTGTTGCATATTTGAATCATATTGGAGGACATAAATTTGCGGCAAATGTCATGATTTATTTGAAAAATGGTGAATATGTTTGGTTTGCCAAATGTAAACCAACAAATTGTAAACCAATTATCGATGAAACAATCTTGGGTGGGGGTAAAGTTTGGCCTCATTTAATTAGAAATATTCAAAAATGCAATCCAATTGCATGGTAAAATTACTATTCTTTTTCTTTTTTTAATAATTTATACACAATATACAATTTTCAAAATTCATCATGTACTGTTTCACCAGAGACAGATTCAGCTAAGAAAGATTTAAGAACATTTAATCTTTTCTTGATAGAATCAATCTTGGTTTGAGCTAAGCTTCCACTTTTACTCAATATTTTTTCTAATCTTGTTGATTCTTTAACAAAAAATTCTTCTTGCTCTGAGATAATCTTATTCAATAATTTCTTGTAATATGTGGCTTCATCAGTAGTGACATCTTGCAATTTTTCTAACATCTCCTTGGCTCTCTTGATTTTCTCTTCTGATGATATTATACCAGTAACATCGAAATCTTTGATCAAACCTGCCTTGGCAGTTAATTGACCATCTGATTCTCTTTCTAAACCAGTTTTCCCATTCACATAATAAACTAAGCTTTCCAAATCTCTTGGACCACTGTAAACTTCTGGAACTTTCTCACCAGGAGCAAAATAAAATATAGTTGGGAAACCTTTAATTTCAAAACGTTGTTTTAATTCATCGGCAACAACATCAGTAGTTAACACCTCGTCAATACTAACAGTGTGATTATCATTAGCGAAAACTTCAGCTAATTTTGCCCATGATGGTTTCAAATTTTTACAATGACCACACCATGATGCAGTGAATACAACGAAATGGGCTCTGTTATCTTGTAACACTTCTTTATCGAATGTAAGATCATCAACACTCTTGACATGAGAGATTTGTTTTGGTTTATAGACTCTAGCACCAGTATGAGTAATAATGAAATTCTCAAGACTCTCGACATCTCTAGCACCTTCAAATTCAATTGGTTCTCTTACCAGATCTTTTTTGAACAATTTCAAAGTTGGGAAACCTTGTATACCATATCTACTTGAGATCTTCTTATGGTCATCACCATTGATCTTCACAATCTGTATATCATTTGAATTGGCATATTTATCAGCTAATTCCTCATAAGCAGGAGCCATTTTCTTACAGTGGCCACACCAGTCAGCATAAAATTTCACCAACGATGTCTTGCCCGAATTCAAGACAATATCATCAAATGTCTTATCTGTGGCAACAATAACATTTGAAGCAATTGCCAAATTAACAAATGCTAATACTATCAAATATACTGAACTTCTCAAATTCATTTCTATTCCAGTGATGAGTATAATTACTAATGGCAAATCTATCGCAAGAAAAAAAAAATACTGCGTTGTCAAGATTAAGCTGGAACAAGGTTTTATTTTGACTTCCAGATACAGTAATTTATATATATTATTCATATTTATTCATAATAGCATTGGCAATGATGTTTTAAATAAGCAATATCAATCTGAAAACACTATACCTAAGCATCTTCTTTTTCATAGTTGTATTTATAACGATTTATATATACAATACTAAAGATATTAAGACAGTCGTGTATATTTTTACCATTTTCAGTCTTTGTACAATTTTTTTTTTTTTTTTTTGGGTTCAAAAAATTTTCTTTCGATGAAAAATTGGTGAAAGAAGAGACAAGAGATACTGATCACCAATTTTTGTAAATAGTTCACAGATACTCCTATGTCTTTAATTAGAGGTATAATACAGAATAGACGTATATGTCAAGTGTCTTCATTGAGACCTTTCTCGACGTCGATTAACAATTTACAATCGGTAATAAAACCATTAGCTCAAGATTTCAAAAATAATACATATAAACCACAGAGACAAAATGGAAGGCAAGGAGGACAAATGCAACCAGAGTTGGAGCAAGTAATGATCAAACCGGAATTACCAACTTTTTATTCTTTCAATCCACCACATGAAGCCCATATTGCCAAATTAACTTCTGTATTGGATAAATATTCCAGTTTACCAAGTGATCCATCCGGTGCCAACGGTATATCGTGGATCAAATATGCAGAGTATGCATCTATTGGAGGTGGTACCAGATTGAGAAAGATCCAATATACAGAGTTGATAAGACTCTTGAGAAGATTAGCTTCTATTAATCCACAATTACAAAATGATGAAATTGTGAATGCCATTAAACCATTTATGGGTAACAATGATTCTGCATCAACTAGTATGGTTATGCCAAAATTAGACGAGTTTGGAAGAGCCGTTGCCGTGGGTAAGAGGAAAACTGCAGTGGCCAAGATTTACGTTGTTAAAGGTACTGGGGAATTTCTTGTTAATGAAAGATCGATGCATGAATATTTCTTAAATGTTTTTGATCGTGAAAGAATGTTATATCCTTTAAAAGCCATTAATGCTGAAGGTGATTACAACATCTTTGTCAAAGTTAGAGGTGGTGGTATCTCAGGTCAAGCTGGAGCTATAGTGAATGCCTTGGGTAAAGCTTTGGCCATTCATAATCCATTATTAAGACCATTATTAAATAGACTTGGATTCATTAGAAGAGATAGAAGAGTTGTGGAGAGAAAGAAGCCAGGTAGAAGAAAAGCTAGAAAGATGCCAACTTGGGTTAAGCGTTGAATTATCCTGTTTATATATAAGAGAATTTTCTATATCTATATACATATTTATTCTCTTCCAGATTCACCTTCAATAATTTCATTTCCTTCTTCATCATACATCTTCAAATTATTTTGTAAACGTTTTATTGCCCAATTCTTACCAATAAATTTAACATCAGGTGCACTTGCTCCTTCACTTGCCGTGTAATTTTTCCAAAATTTAGGATCTTTAAATCTGGAATCCTCTGTTGGGAAATTACGTACTTTGTCTCTGAGATATTGTACATGTTCACGTAATTCTGCAGCTAATTTACTTCTTAATTCTTTAACTTCTTTACCATATTTCAAATCCCTTGATAAGTCAAATGGATTTTGTGGATCGTGATATTTATCACATAATTTCAACCACTCGTCTCTATATCTTGTTATTATCTTATCATCAATAGCATCACCAATGGTAACATGAATTTCAGCACTGAAATTTTGTGGCAAATATCTTTCCAACACAGTTTCAGCTGCACTTTCAGGTGCAATTTTTTCAAAACCTGTGGTGAAAATTGGAACCACTATTGGTGGTCTTGTTGATTCCAAGATCATTCTTGAAACTCCCCATCTAAAATATCTCATTGAATTTGAATGTGGGGGTTGTAATTGACATACAAAACCTTCTGGGAAAACGTGTACCCAAGATGGTTTGACTCTATATACAGGAGGTTGATATGATTCTGATTGTAATTTTGAAACATGCTTCACTATTTGTTGCTGCTGCTGCTGCTGCTCTCTTGAGAAAAAAGGTGTCAAAATTGATTTTGTGACAGGTTTTGGAGTATATTCAAGATCTAATGTATCATCTGGTGATAATAATCTGATAGCAGCATCAACACTACCTTGAAATGGACCTCTACCAAATCTTTCAGTTGGTAATACTTTCCCCAATGAGAAAAAATATGTGAATAAAGTGTTTTTAAAACAAAGGTTATGAGCACCAAGACACCATCTTATATTATCAACACCAAAATAATATTTCAAAGGCAAAATTCCCCAAGTAATAGGATCATCCACCACCGACATGTGATTCATCACGGTTAACAACGATCTATTTTCCAATTTTGATCTCAGCATAGCTTCATCTAATTTTTCTAAACCAGAAATCTTGGGTGTATAAAATGTATTTACTATAGCTTTAGATCCAACAATCATAAACATACATGTTGCATATGAAGCATAATTCCATAGTATAGAATTACGAGGGAACTGGTTCAACAAGTCATCACCTCTTTCTAAAACAGCTGGAAATGACATTTGCTGATCTGATAAAGTATCTGGTATTAAAAAAAAGAGTTCTTTTTTTTTTTTTTTTTTTGTTGAGAATTTTTTTTTTTTTTTTTTTTTTGAATTTTTCTTTGTTAATTATCAATCAATAAATTAACTACGGCTGAAAAACGTTTTAATTATCCCCCTTTGAAAATAGTATATATAAAATACATGAAACTAAGTATATGTTCATATGTTACAAGGTAAATGCATAGTTTAGTAGTGATGATGGTTAAGATAAGCATAACCCCCGGCATAATTCGTATTCCCAATTCCAAAACTGCAACTTTAACCTAGGATGGATATAACAGGTGGTATAAAAAAGAACCATTTTCAAATCCCTAGAGACTTTTTCTAGTTCATTTTAAAGTTTTGAATGAATATGTTTAAGAGTTGTTACATTTTGTTGTTCCAATCACTGTTGCTGCTTATTTCAAGACCAATTTGACCCTGATATCATCAACTTCAACAGCTCAAATAATTAAACAATTGCACATCTGCAGGATATAAGAGGAATCGAGAAGTGTAAGTGGGTTTTTTAAACTAATTTCGCTATTATGATAAAACAATATCATTTCTGTTGAATTGAATAAAAAGACAAGCCCTTTAATTGTACTACTGATGACATAGATATGGTAACATATGGACATCTTGGAAAAAAAATATTAGAACAGAAAGTATATATACACAAAAAATAGGTGAAATTTTTTTCAAATGTTAAAGTGGAATGGAATGGTAATAGGGAAAGTTATCAAGTGATGTGTGAAATAGATTCGGATAAAGGTCTTATATGCCCTTTGCCTCCTTTTATTTTCTATTATTGCTGCTGTGCCCTTACTTATGCCCTTTAGGGGCAACAAAAGAAAAAAAAAAGAATTACAAAAATGACATCATTGTGATTATTGTTATTTATTGGTTGGATTAAAAACAAACAAGAGATACACGAGTAGAACATCTCAGACAATAAGGCTTTCTAAACAACTCAGATTGCTACTTATTTCTTCAATATGCAAATCTTATCTTCTATTGCATTTTCTCTCCGACACAAAAGAGTATTTCAAAGATAACGTATAAAAAGTTGTTTGTGGATGAAGATCACATATCAATATTGCTTTAATCTCATTGCTGTCTTTAGAATGAGTATTTCAAAAAATCAGCTCTCCTCAAAAATAAAATGCAAATAGAGTAATAAAGGGGTTTGTTCTTCTTTCTGTAATACCGGAGAACAATTAACATTTTCAAGAATGTTTGTGTATATATATATTGACCCCTGGTTTTTTGGAAGCACGAGAGACACACACTAATTAACAAAAACAATGCATGCATTGATTGTCTATTTTTAAATCGTTCATCTTTTTAATACGGAAAATAACAATGCCACTTTTGAAAGAAAAGCTTTTTTTTGTGTGTGTGTGTTTTTTTTTCTTGGGCTTTAATGATTGGAGAATAATTTGAAAGATTATCGATTCATGATAGCTTACATATATAGATCTATATCAATTTAAAAAATATATATACACAGCCCATAAGAAGATCAATTGATATTCCGATAAACTAAATAGGAAAAGAAAAAAAAAATTAAAAAAAGAAATATCAAATGAAACGGGAAGATATATATATATATATGATCTTCTGTGATGTTCATTTTTAGTCAAAATTGAAGAATAACAGAATTTGTAGTAACAAAAAAAAAAAAAAACATGGAATGATTATCTTTAACATCTATATCATATCTGTTTGACGATACAATAACTTGTCTTTATAGAGTAGAGAGAATATGTGAAAACCTTGTCTTTTTTAAGTGTTTTAAAATTGAATTCTATACCATTTCCCCCTTTTTTTTTTTTTTTTTTTAATTTTCTCAGGTCATCTTATGGAATGTTTCTGTTGATTACATGAATTGATAGATAAATTTCATTAAACATAAATCAGTAAAACCCTATAAATAAGAATTAAAAAAAAAATAAAGGAACAAAAAATAACAAATATGTATATGTATATATAGATATGAATAAGTATGTGAATAATAATAGTACAGAAAATCTATATGAATGAATAAATTGATGACCAGATGATAAAAACAAATGATGATAATAAGCTTTTTTTATATTGTAGGATTTTTTTTTTTTTTTTTTTTGGGAGTTTGGGGTTTTGTTCTTTGTCGTACAAATTCATTTCTCTCTTGTAAAAGGAGGAGGCAAGCTCAAGTTATTGATCGAAGGTAACTGTTGTTGAGCATATGGAGCACCATTTCCAACTGCCATCATTGGTGATGTAGCGGTAGTAACACCTCTTTCAGTTTTCAGTGGAACTGATGACGAATAAAAAGAACGATGATGATCTGCTGCTGTTGCGGCATTTTGCTTCAGTAGTGAAGGTGTCGAAGATGAAAGTGACTGATTCATTGGGATCGATGAAGTCAGTGAAGCATTCGAGATCGGTGATACCGACTGCTGCTGTTGTTGTTGTTGTTGAGGTGCAGCTTGTACATGAGTCGTTGGTAATGATGATAAGTTTGATTGTCCGTAGTTGTTGTTGGCACCAGTGTATTGCTCGATGTAATATGGATGAGTTGCAAAATCATTGAAAAGTTGTTGCTGTTGTTGTTGTTGTTGAGGGATGAATTGTGTAGAGTACAAGATTTGTTGTTGCTGTTGTGGTTGCTGTTGTTGTACTGCAGCTTGAACAGCTTGGTTTGGATATAATGACGAATTTGGATACTGAGCTAAATAAGATTGAATGTTCAAATTGTGATTCCTTAAGGCTTGTTTAGCTTTACAAGAAGGACAATTTTTCTTCGAATTTCTCTTTGGAGTATACTTATAACCAGGATATTTCTCAGCATGTCTCTTCTTTTCCGCCTCTGCACAATTATTCCAGTAGTTTTTTTCTTCAGGAGATAAATTTCTCCAACGTCTTCCCAACTCTCTTGAGACATCAGGATTAGTTCTAATAACATTTCCTTCATCCAATAAAGCTTGATGATTTTTTTGACGAAATAAGATAAATGCATTTCTCGGTCTTGGAATATGATTATTTTCAGTTCTGCAAGTACATTTGTCGAATAAATGTGTCGAGTCAAGTTGTGGAGGAGGAGGAGGTGGATATGCAGCTTGCAGCAGTTGTTGTTGTTGTTGTTGCTGCTGTTGTTGTGCAATAGGAGCAGAGGCTTGATATGCTGCTGCTGTTGGGAAACTTGTAGAAGTTGTAGTAGCCACCATCGGTATTTGATTGAAATGTGACATGTTTGGTGACAGGTCTGGTTGAATAGTGTAAAAATTGGCTTGGTTCACCAGGGGTTGTTGCTGTTGTTGCTGCTGCAGATATTGAGCTTGAAAAGATGAACGTGGAGATGCATTACCAATTTGATAAAACCCATTATTACTCATATTATTTGTATTTGACATATCTGTGTTATTACTCCCTGATTTCTGATTATTGGTCATTAACTGTGATAATGGAGGTAAATTGTTGCTATTCCCGTTGGTATTATTATCTAAATTTGGATATTGTTGAGTTAAAGTTGACATATCTTGATCTATTATTGTTGATGTTTCCCTATATATCATTCTATAAGACCCTCGATAAGTCTTATTATTGAACCAAATTTGAGTAATATGCTTAGTTTGCTGTTTGAAAATGGCAAAAAGAAAAAATAAAATTTGTGAAACAGGAAAAAAAAAAAAAAATTAGCCAAAGAGAAAAAAAAAAAAGTTGAAATGAATAAAGTGGAGTTTTCTCTATTGAACAAGTAATCTATATGTTCAAGATATTAAAAATAATAGGAAAAATGAAATAATATAAGAATAAATATAATAAAAAAAAAGATAAAATAGGGGATTGAAACAAATATTTATAAAAAATAATAGAATGGTTGTTGTTTTGGTTTGTTTGATGGATTATTTTTTTGTGCTTTTTTTAAAAAATTGTGCCCTTCTTTTTGTCTTTGTCATCATTTTGCTGCCCTCTTAATAGTGAGGGCAGAAAAAGAAAAGATCAAAAATAAATGCATCTATATGCGAGTGTATGTAGGTTTACAGGAGCAGTGATTGCTTAGAAACAAACAACCCGGGTTTATTCATCTTTCTTGTTTCTAGATAGATATATACACTCGAAACATGCAAAGAAACAAACAGCTTTGAATGTTGGCTATATTTGTCTTAGACTTTTGTTGTTTTTTTTTCTTTGTTCTTCGAAGCAACTGAATACAATAATTTTAGGATTATTTAATCAACAGGAAAAAGCAAAATCAGCTTCCTATTTTGATCTTATTATAAATTCTTTGCTTTTTTTTTTCTCTCTCTCTCTCTTTTTTCCCCCTGGATTTATAGAGCAATTCCAGTGAGGTAAAAGGGGCAAGCAAAGAAGTAGTGGCCCTGACATTTAAGTTGTACATATATGCAATGCAGGTATGTTTTAGGGGCAAGCTTTTTTTTTTTTTATTTTCCTCTGAATGCTCTTTTTGCTATTCAACCTATTTTACTTTCTTTGGCTCTGCTTCGGTTAAGATCTGGGTGGTTTTCATAGATTCATCTTCTTGGGCTAATTTTCTTTTTTTTGCTTCCTTCGCTATTTGATACAATTTTTAACCCATTTATGTTAATAGAAATGCCGTTATAGGGAATTCATCGATATCTATCTATAATTACTCTATTGTGCATCCACACATGTCCGGGGATATAATATATACACACAATTATATTATTAATACTTCAAATCAATTCAATATATATCCTTGTATCATGCAGATAAGGAACAACATTTTCTTTCTCAGGTTTCATTATCTAATATATATATATACACTGCCTTATTACATACAAATTGATAATTCGCGATTTCTCCAACCTCTATTTGTGGGATATTATTGTCTTAGTTTACAACTTTCGAGAAGGCTGTGTCTTATATATTAAGTATGTGTGCCTTAAAGAATTTTTTTTTTTGTGTTTTTTTTTTTTGTCCACCTCTATTTTGAATCTGGAAAAAGAATTTAAGCTTCTTTTTTAAGTTTTTTTCTTTTTCTTCTGGCCAATTTCTGTTTTTTTTTTTTTTTTTTTTTTTTTGGGTTTCCTCGTTATTGTGCATTTTATTCATTACTCCCGTTGATCCATCGTATTCACCCCAAACGCAAAAAAGTCAATACCGTACATCACTTTTACTCATTCTACTGATCATATTTGCATTTAGAAAATTTATTTTTAATTATTATTTTTTTGGCTTCTGACTCCTTCGCATCCCTCTTAACTGCTGATGACTATAATTTTCCTAAGGGAAAAAAAAAAAAAAAAAAAAAAATGTACACTAAACGATGTAACAAACCCTTGTCAAAGATAAAAAAAGCTTCATTTTTGTACTAATACCCTTGTTATTAGCTTATAGTTTCTAATTATTTCTTATTGTTATTTCTGCAAAAAATTTATGAACAATCTTAAGACGAAGTAAAAAGGGAGAATTTATCATCCTTGTAATTAGTTAAATAATATATCAAATAGAAGCAATCTTGCATTCAATATCCGTGACTAGATTGATTAGCCTATGATAGATGACAATTGAGTCACACATGGCAATTATAATTTAAATCGATTACATATTATTTAACTTTCTCACAAGGAATATATGATGTATTTTCTGCTCGATATATAAAAATTTTAAAAAATAATAATCCCTGATTTGATATCTCCACATGTTAGATTAATCATCAAATGACCATTCAACTTGGATAATACCAACTTCTAATTCTGCCAATTCTTTAAAAGCAGAAGGTGAAAAATCTAATTGACTATCAGTGCATGACCCACAAGCATCAACAACCTTGACTTTAACAGATTTGCCTTTGTAGTTGGCTGTGATGTATTTACCACAAACTTCACTGAAATATTCAGCATTAATACCCAGAGACTCGTATAAATTGATACCAACAGCAACAATATGATCTGAATCAGTTGAAGTCCATCCACATGCTCCTTGCCCTGGTCCATAATAAGTACCTCTACCGGTCTCCTTAACACCGGTAGCAATAGCACTTGGGGCTGATCCATTCTTACCTGTAAAAGTTCCAGAAGCTGATGTAGTAGTGGAAGTTGGCGAAGTAGTAGCAGTTTCTGGTGATGTTGTGATATCATCGGTTGTAGCTGAAGTAGCAAGAGTTGTTTGCAAAGGAGAAGAAAATAATGGTGTTGATGAGTAAATTGAAGTACCATTCCCCCATTGGAAACCGGCAGAAGTGATTTCTCCACTTTCTTGACTTGCTTGGACTTGTGTCTGGGTTGCACCATTACCTTGAACAATAGTAGTGGCACCATTTTCTTCAACGATAGTAGTGGCACCACCAGCTTGAACTTGAGTTTGAGCAGACTCTTGATCGTTACTGATTTCAATAGTGGTGACTGCTGAACCCGAACCATCTTCTTCTGTCTTGACAATTTCCCACTTACCTTTCTTAACAGTTGTCTCTCCATCTGCTGCTGCTGCTGCTGCTGCTGTGGTTTGAGCTGTGGCACCATCACCAGTATTACAAGAATTTTCTGTAATTGTTTCATAGATAGTCACATAGCTTACACCATTAGCAGCAACATTTTCAGAAGCGGAAGTATCTTCTTTATGAAAAGAGTGGGATCCAGAATTAACGATATTGGTGAAATTGTTGCTTGATGAAGTAATGTTCGATGATGATTGACGAGATCCAAAGATTCCCGATGGAATAATGGAGGCTTTTGCAGTTAATGCGAATAAAGGAACGATTAATGAAGTTTTCATTGTTTTTTTCTGTGTTAAATGAATGAGTATGTTATAATGATTATAGATCAGAAGAAAAGGCCATTAGATCCCATATTTATATCGATCTGATCGTTGACTACAAGTTTCAAGATATCAAGTTCTAGACAATAGGTGATGTTTTTGATTGTACCTGAATAACGGTGTTTAGACAGATCAAGGGGATTAAGGTTCTCGATCAAAGGTTTCCAGATTAAAATATGGTGTTTGAAATGTTTCAAAATCGAACGAGGAAGAAAAAAAATCCCCCCTCTGTTGACATAACTACAGGCACTGGACCTGTTAAGGTTTATTATGTAAAAGATCTCGCTTAAGCAAGTCGAGAATACAAGACGAGAATGTATTAGGCAATAAACAGTATCATGTTGTTGGCCATTAGATTCATTTCAAGTTAAAACTGATTCTTTGATCTAGAACTTTTTCTTTACAATTTTTCAACTTCTGCAAAATTACTACATTTCTAGAGTAGAAATAAATAAATTAAAATAAATAAAGTCATAAATCTGGTTCTTCAAATTCGAAATCTGGAACACTTAATCCTATAGATCTTGTCATTTCTTTAAATTGTTTCCTTCCTTGACTTAACAAATATCTTCGATCATGCTTGTCTTTCACATTTTGATTCAATTTAAATTCATCTTTTGTATACTGTACAAGTTCTTTCTTGAAATCTTCATCCTGAGGAAGTTTATTAATCGTCCTTATAATTGTCCTGTATAATGTCTTGACTTGATTATTTAATATAAACTGTTGAAGAAGTTAGTTTTAATTGCAACGATAATTTTGGTAACAACCCACTTACAATATCTAATGGAAGAATCTCCTTATTAATTCGAAGACGGTTGGATGTTGTGTATGCTCTTATCCCATCTCTGAGATGTACCAAAGTTGTTCTCATCATTTGCTTGTTGTATTCAATGTCAATTGAAGAGAACAAAAAAAAATGACAAAAAAAAAAAAACTACGAAAGAAAAAAATAATTGTTCGATGAATTATTACAATCATCTTTGATCATATCGTATTTATCTATTTATTCTTATCTATTTCTTATTTATTTATTCTTATTTATTTATTTATTTATTATTTATTACTTATTTATTGATCAATGAACTTACAATAATACTTGAACCCAAAAAAAAAACAATGTTTCGGCCCCACAAATTTGCAATAATATTTAATCATTTACGAAGAGTGTCATTGACTTCACATGCAATTGGACCAATTGCATTGCAAAGCACTAGGTATTTGCATCAGTCCAGTAACTGTTCGTTTATCTTTAATAAGGAAAAGAAGCAGGATAAGAGTATAAAATATACCATTGATTCAATTACTCCAGAATCAAGTCTAGATGATATGATAGTGCTGTTGAAATATTTAACCAGGTATACTCCGATCACTATTGCATCGAAGAAAAGAAAATTGAAAAGTTTGATTTTTGAAATTATAGAGAAATCCCCTGATGGGTTTATTATGAATGAACATTTAAAATCAATTAATGATGCCTTGAATTTTATTCTTGATAATCTGCAAGAAACTGATTTTATTGGTAAAAGAGAGACAATCACTATTTTAAAAGCTTGTATCAAGAATTTAACACTTGATCAAGTTCATGATTTGAATTTTATCCCAAGATTATATTCCAAGATAACACAATTAAATCCAGGACGTGGACAAAGATTAGAATTATTTGAAATTTTCATCAATTATATTTCACTTTCCAACAATAGGTATCAATTCGGTAGGCTGGTGGATGCTTTTATAGAGCAAGAACCTGAATTGGCTTCGCGAGCTATATTAATATCATTGGATGCTTTACAAAAATCTCTGCTGCCAGATACCAAGAGTTTATTAAAATTATCAGAATATTATAAATTTCAATACAAGGAAACAAACCAACAACTTATAGAGTTATTTGTTACTGCATGTGAAATTGAGATATCACAAGGTTCACAGGATTTACATTCAAATATTTCACAAATGGTGGCATTGATCAGCGACAAAAAGAAGAAGAAACTACTTTACCCTATCTTAGAATTCTGCTCCAATAATGACATTGATGATTTAGCATTGGAAATTCTTCTGGAATTTACAAAATTACAATCGATACCAAGTGAGTTATCGGATGATTTAATGATGATATGTCTCAAATATCAAGATCCATCTCAAATTTGTCAACGTATTTTACAAGAAAACACCACTATTGCCAATTTAGAATGGGCATTATACAATGAACAAGATTTTGGAAATTTTATCAAAGAACAGGATTTATTCACAAAAGCTGATGTTAATATTGATTTGTATAATAAGTTATTACAAATATGTATATATTCAAAAAAGTCGAAATTTTTCATTGATGAATTTGATGAATATTTCCAAAATGAATACCTTATCGGTAAAAATGCATTATCATATGCAATCTTGATTGAAAATTCCATCTTGACAGGAGAAATTGAAGAAGGTTTATTAATTTTTGAAAAATCGGTGCAAGATGATTTTATCGACTGGGGTAAAGAAGAAGACGCAAGATATTTACCAGTGGTTTTCAAATTATTTGCCATGTATACTAAACATGAAAAAGAGTTGGTTAATGTGCATGATTTTTATAACAAAGTTAAAAATTTCGGTCATAATTTAGATGAAGAATCTTTGAGTAATTATTTCACAAGGCTTATTGATGGTTTATATATTGGAGATGCTTTAACTTTATTGTCCAAAGAGTTAAGTGATGAAAGAAATCATGGACATGTTGAAATATACAATAAATTGATCGAATTCATTACTACGTATAAAGATGATAGTGATGTGAATTATGAATGTTATCTAAAATTGGATCAATTTTTTGTAATTCGATATGACGATTACAAACCTATATTGGAAATTTTTTGTTGTCATTACAAGAAACCACAATTAGCGTACAAGATTTTCACCAATATGAGAAATCATGCTAAGCAAAATATTATTGAACCGCCAAATGAAAAAATTTATGAATTCTTATTTCAAGAATTTGGGCAATTATTATACGAAGATGGGATTTTCAAATTACATTTATTACTTAAAGTTGATATGAATGTTAATTTGGATATTGATTTACTCAATTCTGTGTTAGAAAGTTTCACAAATGTACAAGAATTATTGAAAGCTCGTGACACTTTTGAAATTGTATTGGCATTACCAAGAGAGAGAGGTTTAAATTCTCGTACTGTTTCAATCATGTTAAAATGTTTTACATTCACCACTGTACAACATATGAAATCTTTTTGGAACAATTTATCATCGATTGATTATTTCCCAACAAGACTGAATTATAAGCAATATTTAATCGGACATTGTTATCATGATCGTTTTGAAGAACTGATAAATTTGGTAGAAACTTGGGATAAACATAATGAAGTGGAAATTGATGCTGATTTTTTAACAATCTTGTATAATTGGACTCCAAGCTTGGAAGGTAAACAATGTGTTGCCGAATTTGGTGAATCCAAATATGCTTCAATTTGGTCGCAGTTGGAAAATGAAGGAAAATTGATCAAAGAAGAAGATCAACTTCCATCATTAGTCGAGGCAGGAAGAGATGAACTTTTACAATTAAATTAGAATCTTATAAATTAATCTACTATTTACCTGCATTTTGAACTAAATCTAAAAATTTTTCTTTTGAAATCTCATTTATCAATTCTTCTTTCTTATCAGAACCCAATATTTTCTCACCGGACAATTTTTTCAGTGATGAAGTTTGAGTTAATAATACAGCATTAAATAATTTAATAACACCTCTTTGAGCAATTTTTTTAAATTGTTTTTCTTGCAGTAATACCAGTCTCAGTTCAGAATCTTCTTTTGGTAATAAATCTCTTATTCTATTTGAATTTAATTTCAGTTTACGTTCTTGATTAATTAAACGACGTGCTTTTTGTTCTAATTTATCTTCTTCAAATTTCTTGATTTTTTGCTTAGATCTAACCAATATTGGATCACTTCTATCATGTTTTTTCAATTTAGATCCTAAAATTGCACTAACTGCTGTGGAAAAAGATGATGATCCATCATCTGTATTTTTCTTTTTCTTCAATTTTGGCAAATTTTCTTCTTCTCCTTCTGATCCAGACTCCGAGTCTGAATCTGAACTGACTCCGTCAACATCTACTTCATCATCTTCATCTAAGTCTGCATCGTCTTCTGACTCTTCTTCTGATTCTTCTGATTCTTCTGATTCTTCTTCCGACTCTGACTCTACTTTCTTTGAATGTTTCTTTGTAGACACGTCTTCAACACTTTTAGTATTCTTAGATCTACTGTGATTAACTTTCTGTTTCTTCGTTGTTATGCTATTAGCCATTGTATGTATAGGATATGATATGTTCTTACTTAAAGATAATGAAAATTTTACTTACTTGAAATTTTTTTTTTTTTTTTTTTTAAATTTTCTAAATTTTTTTATAGATGAGGTCGTGCGATATTCATACAATTTTACAGTAGAAATAAAAAAAATAGTTGATTAAGTTATAGAAGTCATCATCATTAAATTCTCTTTTTACCATAGACAGGCAATTGGACACCTTTTACAGTTAAATAAGAGTTCTCATTGGTGGCCAAACCGGCATAGGCATTGTACCACAGGATAAAAGCTGTGATGACACCAAATACACCACCAGCTCTACCACAGTTAGGGGAAGGAGCCAAGTCACCAAGGGCCAATAGTAAGAATGTGATATCTAAGAATAAGAATAACAAGAAAAACATCACTGTAGCCTTCATTGTAGCCAATAATATCATAAAAGTGAAGATGGTCCAACCTAATAAGAAAAATCCAACGGCAACTTGGAAATCTCTTTCATTACCTTCGTAGGCATCAGCAATACCAAACCATGGGATATTGATAGCAGCAAAAGCCATCCAAAATCCACCATAACTAGATAAAGCCAAGGCACCAAAAGTGTTTTCTAAAGCCATTTCCCACATTCCTGCTAGTAATTGCACTAAACCTCCATAAAACATGGCAGAACCAACAACAACGTTCCCTACTGTGACCCCCATTGCCTGAGCATTGATCATCGAGAGGATAAAAGTGGTCAATGCAAAAGCTGATAATCCTAAAGGTGCAGGATTGGCAAATTTTCTTGAAGGAGGTGGAGATAAACCAGAAGTTAAAGTACCTCCAAAAGCTTGCATTAATTCATGTTTATAATATTTGTTGCCTCCAATGTGGACAAACTCATCACCGTCACCAGATGTCATAATTCTGGTGACACCAGCATTATCCTGGTGAAGATGTGAATCTTTCGCATCTAAATGATCATTCGAAATCTGTTTTTCAATATCATCGGTTTCACTATTAGTGTAATGTTGATTATCTTGGAATTCAGTTGTCATCTTGTTAATAAAAAATTATGTATGAAGAGCAAGAGAGAAATTTTTTTAGAAAAGATACAATTTATATATGGTGATCACGAGAGGGGTTTTACAAAACATCATCCCTCCAATGTGAGATCTATCGTATATAATTCAATTGGCCAAGAAGAGGACGATCATTGAAAAAAGATAATTTTTGACAAGACACGGCTATATAAAGAAGGTGGTAAGGGTTCTCTATCTATATCTCGATATGCTGAGCGCATTAAAAAACACAAGATAATAAGGGAGGGGAAATTGAGAAAGAAGAAAGATGAGAGAATACTAATTTGTATGACCATTTTGATTTGTCATTTAACGGTATATCAAGTAATACCATTGCATTTAAACATCCATTGCGGAGATGGGAAAGTTTAAATATTGCAAATCACCGGTATAAAGGAAATTTTCCGATTACTAACAGAGAAAAAAAATAATAATAAATAAAAAAAACATCATATATATATATATATATATTCCAAGAAATACAAGGGATAATGGGAGTTGATAAAATAACTCAAATACGACAAAAGAGAATCCCACTTGGAGAAATATCCAATGTGCAAAATAAGAGAAGAACAAATCTTTCTAATTTGATTAAGATTAAACCATGTTTTGAGAGAAAAAAAAATGAACTGGTTAAAAGGAAGAAATATTCATTGAATGAGATAACTAGTAAATCAAGACAAGTAGATACTCTGTTATCATCCCATACTACAAAGAAATTTGCAAAAACAATACCTGACAATGATCCAATTTTACAAAATAAACAAAGTTTAACTTTTCAAGCAATAAATGAATATAAATCATCTTTAAATTGGTTCGAAGCTACAAATTTCCAATATATAATTAAATCTGATCTTATAAAAGAAGATGATAATATTTATACAATTAACAAGATTACCAAGTTGAATGATTATTCATTTATCACGGAGATTACAAATTCCAATACAACAAGAACAATTATCTTGAATAAATTAAGACAAACGCATTCCAATTTCTTTGATGATGACTTGACAAATTTAGTTAATAAGAAATTAAAATTGACAAATGATGATGTCTTATCATGTTATTCTAAATGGCATATTTACGTGTAATGTATAATATTAATAAAAAAATTTTTTGTATCATAAAATCTCCTTTGTATTAAATTAAATTCTTATACATAAAGGAAAACCCCATAAAAAAATCACGATAAAATATTAAATGAAAAAAAACCATACCCAATATCATTTCAGTTCTTGTTCTTCTTCAACAACTTTAACAAAACTTTCTGTTGTTGTTGGAGGTGTTTCTTCTTCTTCTTCTTCATCTATCTTTGGTGTTTCTTTTGAGAAAATTTTACATTTCAAATGTGGATAAGTCTCCAATACCAAGTATGAAGCACCTACTATGACCAGTGTTGTGATCAATGCTTTGATAGTTGTACGTCTATTGATTCTTCCCATATTATTTATGACTTATCTTGAATAGAATTTTACGTGTGTGTAAATTGTAATATTTATATTCTTTTAATTTTTTATTATAAAAATTCAGTCATCCAAATAAAAATTGCCTAATAAGGAAAGTGTATACGCTTCTTATCTATTTAGCCAATTTTGTAGACCTTTCTCAAATACTTGATAACTTAAACCTATTCTTTCACTTGCAATATGTGCAAATTTCACTCCAAGATCATGTTCAACATCTTTATTTCTCAATTCATCATCAAATAATACCATCTCACTATATTCAACCGAGAATTTATCCAGAATATTACTCAAATGTCTTTTCTTAGAACCTGTCCCCCATTCACAATGATCAAACATCTCAATAGCACTAACTTTAGTATTATCATTCTTATCTATTTTCAACAATTTCAACATCTTCATGGCCATCTTAGGATCACATGTACGTGATGCACTACATATAATAACACCATTCTCACTTAATTCATTCAAAATTCTTGCAACATCTGGATAAAATGAAAATTCTTGCTTATATCCATCGATTATAGTATAATCATCTTTTGAGATAATAGGCCTTGAAATATGAGTATCACACCAAAGAGCTATTTTGAATAGTTAGTATAATCCTTCATATTATATATATAGAAAACCTTACGCCATAAAGTGTAATCTAAATCAAATACCACTATTCTTGGATATCTCTTCTCTACTGTCATCACTTGTAGTAATTCTATGTTTGATTTTTCACTCCATCTTCATTGCCTATTAAAAAAAAAAAAAAAAATGCGAGTTTTTTAATTACAAAAAAAAAAAAAAAAAAAAAAGTGGCAAACATAAAAAAAAATTTAAGATAAAAAGGTGACAAGATAACACTTTTTGCCATTTACCGATTACTATTCAATTATCCGATATTTTTGTTTGAAATATAATCAATCAATTAATTTATTTCAATAGTTATTGTTCACTGCAAGATGTCTTCAACTTTGAAACAATATTATATCAAACTGAGCTATTTCCCCCCACACTCTGAAGATAAGAAAATTAAGAAATTAATCACCACTCCAGATATTAATAAGATTGTTATTAAAGATGAATTTGAAAAAATCTTGAGACAAGCTTTCCAAATTAGAGATGGTGACGAATTAGTTGTCAAGAGAAGGTCTAATAAGCAAAAATCTTTTATCTCATTGGCCGACCCAAGAGATTATGAGTCTTTGAAAAGATCTTTGTCGATTAAAGATACAGTTAAAGTCACCATCAATTTAAAAGAAGATGATGTTAAGATGGAAGCTGACGAACCAATGCTGCTGCTGCTGCTGCTGCTGCTGCCAAAAGGTGATTTGAAAAGACTGGAAATTACTAAATTGATTGAGAAATTTGAAGAATTAATCAAGTTTAACAACTCAAATATCCAAGAATCTATTAATAAGAGTGAATATGAAGAAATGCCACAAGATTTCTCATTCGATCAATTATTCAATTTCGATAAGCTTGCTAATGATTTAGTTGCAGAATTTGCCAACAAGGTTGATGACTTATCAGATTTGATTACTAAGAAAATCAATGATAAGTTGAATCTTGAAGAATTAATTGCATCTTTCCAACCTCCTCATCCAACTCAAGCACCAAGACAAGAAGAAAATCATCAAAAACCAGTCCATTATAACGTTTACTGTGATGGATGTTCTTCAAACAATGACAGACCAATCACTGGTATTCGTTATAAATGTTCTATTTGTGATGATTTCGACTTGTGTGAAAATTGTGAAAATGTTGAAACTTTAAGACATAAATCTAATCATCCATTGATCAAGATTAAAGAGTCATTGACTAGAGAAATGAAGAACAAGATGAATTTGAACCATCATTCATCATTCCCTGATATTAGTACATTTATTGGAAGAAATGGCATATCTGCTGGTGATATGTTTATTTCTCTTGATGGTATCTCACAGGAGAAAATTGATGAACTTGTAGGTTGCTCTGTAGCAGATTTACAAGAAAAATCTAAGAAACTTGATGACTTGATTGATCATTTCAAAGAAAATATCAGTGTTGGTGAAGTATTGACAAATGATGATATCTTGAATTTCTACAAGACTTATGTCACTGAATATGGTGGAGAATTTACTAAACCTGTAACTAAAGATGTCAAGACTGATACAGAACAAGAAATTAAACAAAACAATAAAGTTAGTGTCAAGATTTCTCAAAAAGGTGGATCAGCTTTAACTTTATCAATTGAAAATGGGTTATTAAAAGAAATTCCTAAAAATTCCACTGTCTTATTTTTATTCCAAGATGGTTCCACTTTAGATATTAACTCTGGGTCTCATGCATGTGCTTCATTGGATGTTAAGAAATTGAATTTGAATGTTAGTGAATTTAAAAACATATCTATTGATGATTTCCTTTCTAATAAGAAACTCTTGGAAATTGTTATTTTCAACAGTAGTAACAAATTTTATGTTGAAAGTTACATCAGTGGTGATAAGACTTATTTCTTAAAAGAAAATGATTACAATGATAGTTTTAATAATGCTGAAAAATTCATTGAATCCAAAGGTTTCGAAGTTAAGAGTAGACAAGATGTTGAAATGGTTGAACAAGATAAAGAAAGTACCTCATCATCAATGATGAACTCAACCGTTGTATTGCCAAAATTATCAGTCGATAAATCCCAAACTTCCACTGACAAAAGTTCAAAAGAAACATCTCCTGAACCTGAATTTGTCAGTGTTAATGATGATGGTGATATCAGCATGACTGAAGATGAAGGTGAGGAGACTGCAAGTTTGGATGAAGGTTATGAAATCTTGAGTACCAGTGAATACACTGACAATTGAGTTTTCGTTAATACAGGGGGGTTCAGGTTTACGGTTATCTAATTTTGTTTATTCTTTAGTTTTTCATCTTTTTTTTATGGTTTATTTTTTTTTTCTTTCTTATTGAGCAAGAAGAATGTTATATATAGATTCGATTCTCAATATTTATTTTCAATTCTATTCTATTTTCATATATATATATATATATATATACGCCTGTAAGGATCTCTGGTAGTGAGAATTTACGATAAAAAAACCCCCGAAATCAATTGAATTAATCAACATCAATGCCAAATTGAAGAAAAAAAAAATTAAAAACAGGAAAAAAATTAAATAAAAAAAAAAAAGGCGTATTGAACAATCAACGATTTCAATAAGGAAGAATGTCTTCTATAAGTGAGCTCACACATAGTAATGATAATAATAATGATCCAATAAGTAAAGAAGTGAAACAAGAAGTGAATGAAGATGAGAATTTGTTGAAACAGAATTGTCTTGATTTACAATCAAAGATATCCAAAGTTGAGAACAACACTTCATTATTATCATTGGCAATATCTAGATCAATAAGAACAGTGAAGAGATTACGTACCGAGTATCTTGTATTACTTGAACTGTTAGAAAGAAAATCAAAAGAATTGAATCAAGAGGAAGAAGAAGAAATACCTTCTTCTCCAGATTTAGAATTGAACGATATAAATCAATTATTACAAGATTCTATCTCCAGGTTATCATCATCTAAAACTCATCTGACAAATGGCAATGGTTCAGGGCATGGTGGCAGGAGAGCTGGAGCAGGTGCTCATTCTCTGAAAAGAGGTCCAAGAAAGATAAAAGATCCTAATTTTCCAAAGAGACCAACAAATGCATATTTGTTATTTTGTGAAGGTGAAAAGGAAAGAGTCAAGTCTTTACCACTTGAAGAGCAAGAAAAGATTCCTGATTTGTCGAAACATTTGACTGAACGTTGGAAGGCATTAGATGATGAAGGTAGAAAACCTTTTTACAAGATTTATGAGCAAGATAAAGAGAGATTTACAAAAGAATTGGAAGAGTATGAGAAAAAGAAAAAATTGGAAACCAGTGGTGGAGGTGGTGATGCAAGCGAGACACCACAACCGGTGGCAAATACTGATACACCAGATGCAGCAGATGAAGAAGATGAAGAGGAAGATATAGATGATGATGAGTTAACACACCCACTGGTGAAGAAAATCAAATTGGAAGATCAGCAATTACATCCTCCAACAACATCATCACCAACTCCATCTTCACCTTTGGCTCAATTAGAGACAGAATCTCCTACTCCAGCACCACAAGGTGATATAACAGGAATTGAAGATGACGAAGATGATGATGATGATGATGATGATGATGAAGAAGACTTAGATGAGGATGAAGAAGAAGATGAAGATGATGAAGATGTCGTTGACACTACATTGCCTGTAGCTGTTGCAGAAGAAGAAGATGATGAAGATGTGGAAATGGCAGATGAAGAAGAAGAAGAAGATGCTGTGGAACCAGCTAGTGAAATTTCTATTAATGACGTGGACACTAAAGAGAAGAATGAAGAAACTGGTGCTGAATAAATATTGTTAGATAGGTGTGAAAAATTTTGACTTGTAATTTTTGATTTCTTGTTCTACAAATACGTGTATGTTTGTCTCAAGTGTTCTTCTAAGACTAATTTCAGTTTAATAAAACAAACACTTGTCTGTATATCTTGAAGAAACAACATATTTTTAGTAGTTATGCACACTACTGTTTTTTTGTTACAAAATGACATTTGTCTTCACTGTTGTCCAGGATGTTTTCCAACGAAATGCCTTTATGGCCAAGTTGGTAAGGCACCTCACTAGTAATGAGGAGATCATCAGTTCGAATCTGATTGAAGGCATTCATTTCCTTTTCTTCTTTTTTTTGCTAAATTCTTACTAGGATATACTATTCACCAAAGATTACCATGACTTTGTTTGTATATAAAAGTATGTAATTTGAACAGGTAAAACTTTTTTTGAAAGGGAAAAAAAACTTTTTCTAACGCAAAAAAAAAATAAAAAGATACAACCGAAGCATCCCTGTTTGTATGTTATTAATTACTTCTTCTTCTGTAATCTTCATTCAGTAATCTTCTCACTTCTTCAGAAGATTTTCTCTTCCAGGCACCTTTATGCCTTAGATTCATCATTCCACAAAGTGAATTTCGACTTGTCTTCAAATTATCTTTTTCCTGTCCTGTAGCTTTTGACATTGTTAATGGTATCCATTCTTTTCTATCTCTTTGTGGCACCGTTTGAATTGAGATATCTTCAAATTCATCTTCATATATCTTGATACATTTCAATGAGTTTTTAAAAGGATCTAAATTCCATGACTCCACTTTAAAATAAACTTTACTATAAATATCTTGATTCTCTGCTTTTTTCAATTCCAACTTGGCTTTCCTATCTGGTGAACTGTTCAATACAATTGATAAGCATTCACCTCTAGATAGTTCCTGTTGCTTGTCGGTTGCTTGTGCTGGACTATTATATTGAAGTTTATTCGGGAGCTCTGGTGACTCCGGTTTTAATCTTGGTGTTTCCATGTATTGAAGATCTCGTATCCTTTGATTTAGTAACATATGGAAATAAGTATCAGAGCATGGCAGTAGGATCAAATCTCGATTGATATCATAAAGATCTGAATGATTGACAACTTGTGAGTTCCTGAATTCATCTTCTTCTCTGTTATTTTCTGGTTCTCTACTGGACATGTAATAATTGAAAATATCTTCCATCTTTCATTAGCATTTGATCCAACTCTGACTGCTTTTCCTCAATGCAAGAATTGAAATTGATATATACACAGAATATTGAAGTATTCTGCTTCTCCTCCCTTTCTCTTTTCCACTAAGAAAAGAAAATATAAAATATATTTCTTCAATTTTATTTCAAACTCGAGTGACGTAATCTTGTCTCGTTAAACCTATTGTTCTTTACCTTCATAATCTCATAGAAGTTTTCTTATTATGCTTATACTCTAAGTTTGTCTTTTTCTTCGTTCAATAACCTGCTTTGGCTCATGCATAGTAATCAAATTTGAGTCAGCTAAAAAAAAAAAAAAATCTCAATGGATACGCTTATGATTTTAACTGGTATATCATGACATGTAATTAGCAGCATTAAACAGAGCCATCTTTCAATGGAGATTAGAAGAGTCAATATAAACTAGGTGCAAAAAAAAAAAAAAAATAACTTTTGCCCTCAATCAGAATTGAACTGATGATCGCCGCATTACAAGTGCGGTGCCTTACCACTTGGCCATAAGGGCTCGAGTTGCAAATTTATGTTTTTTATGAAAAATACTGAAATAGCTAATGAATTTTTTTGGGCTTTTTTTGGGCCGTTGAGTAGCTATTATAGCTTAAAACCACTCTACTGAGTTTTAAAAGCCTCGAAAATGTCTATAAATCAATTTCGAGTTTCTGGGAGCAGATGTTCGTTGTAGTATTCAAGACGAAAAAAAAACGACAAGGATCTTTTGTTTTTTTTGAAAAAAACAGATTTCTGGCTAGAATCAATTCCACAAACAAAAATACCATGGTAAGCAAATTATACTATGTTTCGCAGCTCCATAAACCATTGATTATGAGAAAAGATCAGATTTTATAATTTTTTTGACTATTTTTTTTTTTTTTGCCCGAGGGAACATGACTTATTGTTCATAGAAATATGAATATGAATTCCAAACTTGTTCTTTCCAAACTAGTTCCACTGAGATCCAATTGGAAGACTATAGGAATGATTCAACAGACTTATAGGAGTCATTGCTACAAGACATAAATCTTTTATGTCAAAGTAGGGGCAAAAGAGAGAAGATCAAAAAAAGCTTCTTTTCTGGAGAAAATAATAATAAGAAAAAGATAAATAATTTTTGGAAAAACGTTTCCGATGAGCCCAAATAATGAGATTTGACAGAAGATACAGATAGTAATATAACCATATATGACACCGACAAGTAAGATAATACGTCAGCTACCACAGGCTGAGTTTGATAAGAAAAAATATATAGACGATTTATTGAATTCTAATGATTGGCCCGTGGAACAATTAGCAATACAACCGGGAGAGCCAACTTTCCCATTTTGGTTTACTGTGAGTTCTTATTTCCCCTTGATAGTGGGTACTATTGGGCCTTTATCCAATTTGGCAAATATCGTATCGTTGATAGATAGTTGGAGAGTACATGAGGTAACAGGTGAAAAGATAAAAGATTATTCATGGCTTTTGAAATTAAATGGTATATCTGTGATGTTTGCATTGATATCGAATGCCTCGTTGCTATTAAATATACGACAAAAGATGAGGTATAAATTGAGTCAAGTTATATCAATTCTGGGTTGGTTTATAGCTGCTACTATCTTGTTGGTGTTAGTTATAGTTGGACATTTCTTGTATTTCCATAATACCGACTATAAACCTTCACAAGGTTATTGGTTTGCCGTGTTCACAGTTGTGCTATATTACTGCTGTTTTGCAGTACTTGTGATAAATGAGATAGGATTCTTGTTGAATAAGTATCCACCTGTTTTCAATATCGATGACGTTCAAAAAAATTTGATGGTATTAATTATAATATTGATGATTTTTCTCATATGTGGATCTGCTGTGTTTGCCAAATTGATGGATACTCATTTTGCCAATGCATTGTATTTTGTCGTTGTGACAATATTAACTGTCGGGTTAGGTGATTTTGTACCTTATAACCCCGGTGGGAAAGTATTGATCTTAATTTATAGTGTCATTGGTTTATTGTTATTGGCTTTGATTATTTCCACTATAAGAGAGTTGGTGATCTTTACCGCTTCTTCCACTTTCAACTGGCATAGTATGGAAAGGCATAGAATTGAAGCTCTTCTGAAATTACAAGAACAAGGTCTTAGACTTGAAGATGAAGAGTGTTTTGAATTGATGATGAAAGTTGCTAAAAATGGTCTTCTTCGAGAAAAAGCCAAATCATTAGTCAATGTCCTTACCATATTTATCGCATTTTGGCTCATTGGTGCTGCTATTTTCTGTAAAGCTGAGTCTTGGGATTATGGCACTTCTTGTTATTTTTGCTTCTTATGTTTGGTCACTATCGGGTATGGAACCCCTAGTCCAAATTCTGCAGCTGGAAGAGCTTTTTTCGTCATATGGGGACTTGGTGCTGTTCCTTTGATGACAATGCTTATTTCAAATATGGCCGATATATTGTTTGCCTCGTTGAAAGATACAAATAATTATTCTCTCTTAGACCCACTTTTAAGGCTTTCGTCTAGATGTGCTCAGCTTCTTGGTATTCTTGTATGGCAAATTCATCAGCTTCTTCATAACCTTATACATAGAAGCAGAGAAGACATGACAGATTTGGCAGAAGCAGAAAAGGAAGAAGAAGAAATGAGCACATCGTTGGAAAACTGGATCTTGAGATCTGAAGCTCCAGAGTATATAGGTACGCCATTATCAGATTTGCCTGAAGGTGCCTCTGATACTGCAAAAGAATTGAGACAAGTCTTGGAGATGACAAAAGAGCTTCGAAGGATGATGATTATTGCAATTGAAAATCCAACAAGGCGTTTTACCCACGCAGAATGGGTGAAAATGTATCAATACGTTGATGAAGACGAACAAAGACACGAGACAGATAATTTTTGGTTGAGTGATGAATCTCCATTTGTGTTCCCATTTAAGCAATGTCATTTTTTCGAATTCAAGTATTTGATCACCATTGAAAAAAGATTGAAAAAAATATTAAAAGATTCTGAACTTGATTACGTTGAAGAGAGATTGAATGATTATGTGCATCAACACAATAACAACAATGATTTTATAGAAGAACGGTTATAATACATTCATATACACGATCAATCTATGTAATAATCCAAGACTTTCCCGCGAGTCTTAACCAGTCTTTCGCCTAATCCTATTTTGACCCAATCATCAACAGATTTACTCTTATAAATTACCAATTTAGAACTTGAAATGCTCAAAGCACGTTTTAAAGCTGCATCTATATTGGATTCGAAATTAGATCCAAATTTCTTTGCTGTAGCATCACATTCTTCCATGATCCATTTTAATACAGGTATAGAGTCTTGCGTATTAAAAGGACATACAATTAATTGTTGCTTGAACTCGATATCCTTGGCACCTGCAAGTTTTGTCTTGAAAAAAAGCTCATATCGCACTGAGAACAATTTACCTATGACCGTGAAACCTTGAACATGCGATAAAGGAACATTTGGATTGAATTTCCCCAATGTCTTTATGTACTTGGTATTTGCAAATTGTTCATAATTGTCCCGAACAGTGGTCATTTCATTCCAAGGTGATGAAAAGGGGCACATGAGACTTAATTGGAATTTAACACCATCACCAGTTATTAATGAGTTAGAAAGATCTTTTTGTGTTACTGCTAGTTTAGTAATTCGATCTTGGAAACCACCATCATGGAATTCAATAATTTCTCGTAATTCAAGTGACAGTTTTTTCAATTTCACTTTCTTATGTTTTGTCGTAGCAGGAATTGAAGCTTTGAAAAAGACTTCAATCAAATCACTAGGGCCGACACTTAATTTTGGCATAGAATATTCAAGTAATACAACTCTGTCCGGAGAATCAACCATCTTTGGTCCAGGGTCCAAAAATTGCCTATAAATAGGCAATGTGTTATATTTCTTGATTGGAACTGGGAAATCGAAAGTAGACTCTGCAATATTTCTATTACCATACGTGACAACAAATCTGATACAACTCTTATTTATCATTGAAAATTTCGGTATTTCACCACTGGCTATCACGTCTTGTGTAATAGGTAGCACAAATGGAATATCCAGTCCTAGTATTTCTTCAGAGCCACCATAGACTCCACTAGTCAACAAATCATAACTTCTTGACAGACTGCTTGAGCCTATTCCAGATGAAGAGGGCACTGATATCTCTTGTGTATTTATCAACGAGGCAGTTATCTTCCTGATCAAGACTGGTAAACCATTATTGGATCGAATTTCCAATATTCCTTCAATTCTTGGGAAAGATCTTTGAACACCGGGACAACCTTTTACTATAGAGTCATTTGAAGCTTTCAATACAAGATTAAAAGGTCCATTCGAAGACATTATATTCTGATCTGTCTACTTGATCTTGTGATCTATAAATATACCTTGAAAAAAAAAAATGTAAACAAAAAAAAAAAAAAAAAAAAAAAAGCACTAGGAGAGAAATGAGAATCTACAATTTAAAAGTATATCAAAGAGTCATTAAAAACCACTATTTAAAAGTTCTTTTGTACAAGATCTTTCGTCAATTTCCAGTCATTGGTTTCAGCATAATCCAAGATGATAATACCAGAACCTTTACCAAAAGTTCCTCCAATGTTGTCCTTCTCCAAACCTTCAGAAATCTTTTGAGGCCAACAATCATGGTCAAAGAAATTCGAAGCTGAACAGAAATTCAAAAATAATTTTGGGGTGTTGCTGGTGGTGCTGTTATAATCAACAGCTCTTTTGATATGGTCTTTGACATAATTGGCTTTCTTGCTGATATCTTGAGCCAGTTGAACTTCGCACCAATCTTGGACTTGGACAACTCCACGATCATCATTAGTGGTGTTATAACTCCACCAGGCAGCATCAATTCCCAACTCTTTTTTCCTGTCTTCATTCTTACAACTAAATCTTCTGAACATGATAACTTTACCTCTGGCATCACCCAATTTTGGAATTTCTTGTTTCAAGTACCACTTGTCTTTATTCTTGTTGACATAATTGTCCCAAATGACATTGGTGAATTCATCTTTGTCATTATCCCAAGAACCTGGGCCTTCTTGCTTAACGGAAACAATAACAGTTTCAGACTTATGAGAGTTCAAATAATCATAAATATCATCCAAGACTTCAGTAAATTTGATATTTCCAATAAGCTTGATTGGGAATTTACCATGAATCACAATCAAATCATTTTTCTTTGGATCACTATCACTCTTCAAGAAATTTCTGGAAAGTCTAATATCGAAAAATCTAACCCCATGTTTCAATTGCTCTTTGACAGAGGCACCTTGACATTGAACCGAAGGCAACGCAGTGTGAGAAGCAGCACTGTTATGAGTACCTGGAATTGACAATTGAGAAATTCTCAAGTCATCCTTAATATCTTTCATCCATTGATCTAATTGCATCTTTTGTTATAATTTGCTATATCAAATAGGAAATGGAAAGAGAGAGAGAATGTTGTATTTATAAATGCTGTCAAAAAGTACTGAAATTCCGGGTAAAAACCTTTATAGCCTCTTGGAATTTTAAAACAACAACAAACAGTACGGTGATTTCAAATAACTGAATGAAATTCGAATTACACTTAATTCAATTAGATCTTTATCCTTCTCTTGGAACAAGGGTACCAAGTCCACTTGTGTTGTGTTAGTTGTGAAAAAGGGTCTCTTCCCCCTTAAAAAAGAACCTGCATGTAAAAATCAGGGGCTTTGATGAAAAAAAAAATATTTCAAATCTTGACTAAATCAATTAAAATTATATGGTGTTGTACACGAATCAGAACTAAAACAATAATAAAAAGATAGAGGAAAAACACATAGAAAGCAAATCTAAAAATACAGTTAAAAAAGAATTTAATAATCTTCCATCTCTTGGTCATCTTCATCATCATTAAGCAACAGCAAATTTTCACCATCATCGATAACTTGCCATACACCTAATTCGATATATTCTTGGATACAATTATCGAAATGAGATTGCGTATAACCTCTTGACAAGACTCTGTCTCTCAAATTGCTCAATGACATGACTTTAAAATTCTCGGAATTTCTCTCTACACCATGTGTAAGATCTCTTATGATTTGATAAACTTTGGTGATTGGAGATTGATCTTCTTTTGCCAAATTAGAATCAGCGTATAATGATGATTTAGAGACTTGAGTCAATCTTAAAGCTTCATCGACATCATCCATTTGCACGATGTTATCAAACCTAATTCTTGCTAATGCTTGTGACATACGTATTATACCTAATAAGGTTCTTGGTGTTGTATGACTGAAATTCTTATTTGAATCTTCGTTAAATTTCGAGTCTTTTCTCATCTTGATATATGATTGAACCATATAATTACTGACCTCTTCGGTGATCACTGGTCTATAACCTCTTGCAAGAGAAATGAATTGTCTAATAGTTGTTGAACTTAAAGGTTCAAAACCCATCTCTGGTTGCTTGCTGTGCATGTGAACGTAGGCAACGTGTTGTGCTAATCTCTCGTCATTTTCTCTCGAAGGGCTATCTAACATCAAGAACAAGATATCAAATCTGGATAACAATGCAGCTGGTAAATTGATATTTTCATTTGGTGATAATTTTGGATTATATCTTCCTAACAATGGATTGGCAGCAGCCAATATTGAAGTTCTTGCATTTAAGGTAGTTGTGATTCCGGCTTTCGAAATAGAGATAGTTTGTTGTTCCATAACTTCATGGATAGCAGTTCTATCAGCATCTTCCATCTTATCGAATTCATCGATACAACAAATACCGTTATCTGCCAATACCAAGGCACCACCTTCCAAGATCATTTCATCGGTGATTGGGTCTCTCATAACAGCTGCTGTTAAACCAACACCAGAGGAACCTTTACCAGTGGTGTAAACTGCTCTTGGAGCCAATTTGGAAATAGCTTTTAATAATTGTGATTTGGCAACACCGGGATCACCCATCATACAAACGTTAATGTCACCTCTAATTCTCATACCATCACCAATTTCCTTAGTGACACCACCGACTAATAATAACAATAAAGCTTTCTTAACGTCTTCATGACCAAAAATTTCTGGTGCAATGGAGTTTGCCAATCTTGAATAGATATTACCTTGAGACCTAATTTCATCAATTTCAGCCATTGCCTCGGTGGTTAATTCCAAATTGGCATATTTCTTCTTATGTTGTCTAATATGTTGAGCTTCTAAGTATGTTTCTGTTAATAAACCAGCTTTCAAAGCTCTGAACCCTGTGTATGGAGAAGGTAAGAAGATACCGGCAACATCAACGATATCACCTGGGTTCATGGATCTGACCAAGTCACCGTTAACGTGAATACCTAAAGTTCTTGGGATATGGCCCACTGGTACTTGATCAGCCAATTCTTGGATCTTGACCTCTTGGAAAGGACTAAATTTTGAAGCTCTTGTACTCATGAACAATTTACCTTTGGATTGGTTTTCTAAACATTGTGGTGAGTTACATTCAACCAAAGGTTTAAAAGTCTTTGAAGTCACTTCTTGGAAAATTTCGTAACCACATTTGTCACAAGTATAAGCATTAACCAATACAGAAGGCTTAACATCTGAGACTCTAGTAACAATACCTCTAACAGTGATAAGTTGTCCCACATTACTACCTTTAACTTCTCTTACAGCCAAGGCTTTACCTTTACCACGGTATAAATCGGTCAATGGCTTGAAATACAAAGTATATCTCCTTATCAACTTAGATGGGAACAAATTCTCAGTCTTTGGAGGCTCATTTTCATTGGTTGTTGTGTTTCCTTGATCAAACATTACCAGATCACTCTCTCTAGCTTCTTGTTCTAATCTGACATTTCTTAATCTTCTTTGATGTAAGATAACATCAAGAACATCATCCTTATAACTGATATCGGTGGTAGGTTCTGGCATAATCTCATCTATAACATCACTGAACAACTCGACGTAATGGTATGCATTTTTCACTATATTATCAACCAATGTGGTTTTACCTTGTGACATGAAAGAGGAACCAAAATTCAAATTTTGTGTTTCTTCAAATGCCTTGATATCGTCAAGGTCAATATGCAATGAAGTGAGTTCTCTATTACTGATCTTTTGTAAGACATTCATGTATTTAGGACCATCACCAACGAATTGATCATCTGCTTGTAAGTCGATTCCTTCATCATTCTCTTCTTCCCTGGAAGAAGAAGAAGACTTGAAATGCTCTAAGAAATCCTTGACATTTTCTCTGATCTCTTTATAATTGACATTGATCTGAACAGATGGTAAAATGTTTAATCCAGTATCCATTGTAATAGTGTTGACAATACAAATATAGATGAATTTAGTATAATTCAAATGAATATATATATTAAGATAAAAAATTTTGAATAAAAAAAAAAAAAAAAAAAAAAAAGATTTTTCGCGTCGGTTTTTCAATTACATTTCCTAAAACGGATTAAATAGTACACGGGTGATTTATCACTTTACATATTTCTTTTAACTAGTCATCTCTTATTTCACAGATATATTCCCATTCTTGGTCAACAAGTAAGTCATACTATAGATAAAATGTTAGTAAAAAATCAAGAGAGAATTAAAAAAAATAGATAGAACTCACCATCTAAGAAATCTGCTGCTACTAATAACTCTAATGCCATCTCTGTGGGTATATTGAATTCAGGGATATCAACTTCATCTTTATATTTATAGTTGTAAAACAAGTACTCGACAACCTTATTTAATAATACAGCATCCAATTCATGGAGTTTGATTGTATTTGTTTCACTCTCTTGAAATGAGGTTTGCAACATACCTCTTAGAGTCCCACTTATAAGGCAAACTTCACGGTCTACAACAAACTGATATCCATCAGATGAAATCAACTTCACATATTCCTGTTGAACATTCTCATCATCATTGTCACTGCTATTCATATTGCTCCAGTCTCTCTCTTGCCACTTCTCTTCTTTTGATAAATTTTCAACAAGAAAAAAAAATTATTTTTGCTAACAAAAAAAATAAAAAAAAAAGGATAAAACAAGACAAAGGACAAGGAGGACAATGTCACTTTCAAACCCTAGTCTCGGTATGTATATAATCAGATGTATTAGAGTATCCCTACTAACAAGTGCAAATAGGCTGGGAGAAATTGAGAGATGTCTTTTATAGAATAAGGGAATCTAATCCGTTATCTTGGAATAAAGATATCAAATCGCATATAACAAGTATATCTTCATTTGGAACATCAATTGCCACTTATCCTAAACCTACTTTCTTGAATGACAATTTAATCAAGTCAATTGAAATATTCACAGGTGCTGGTACACTTATACATTCGATTCCTTGGTTGCAATCAAATGGGACAATTATAGATCTTGGATGGTCTTTTGAAGAAGAATATTTAATTGTTGTCTTGAGACAAGGTATAATTCGTTGCTATTATAATTTTGAAGGGGACTTCAACGAAATAGATTTGAAGTTGTCCAAAGGTGAAAATATCATTGAAGCTCAATTTTTTGGGAAAGGATGTGTGGTGATGTTGAACAATGCAAAATTCATATCTGTGATAAATTATTTGAAACCAAGCATCAGAATGTTAGAGTTTGATCAAAATGAATCTTCAATTAAAGGGTGGACTGTGATCCCACCCAGTTATAACAAGAATTTGGAAGTGCTAGTATCACTCGATAACTCTATAGTGTCTACTTCACAAGATGAAACTAGTGTGATGTCATCTAATTCCACTTTCAGTCATCTGTCAGTGTCTCCAAATGGTGAATTTATTGCCTTGTATAATTCAAATTTACTCTCGATCTACACAGTGGACCTTCAAAATGAGTTAAGTACATTTCAATCAGATAATTTGAATGTGCCTAGAGACGTTAAATGGTGTGCTAATGATGCCGTAATTATTGCATATAATGAAGAACTCAAATTAGTTGGACCCTCAGATGAATGTTTGACTTTTTATTATACTGAGGCTCCAATAATAGCCACCGAACCAGATGGGTTAAGACTCTTATCAGATGACAAACTTGAATTCCTTTCAAGGGTTGGTGATTCTACAATATCAACTTTCAAATTGGGCTCCACAGCAGCAAGTGCCATCTTGCTAGACTCAATTGATCAACTAGATTCTCATTCCCCAAAAGCTGATGAGAATTTAACAATAATCAAGAGCAGCTTAGTGGAAGCTATCGATGATTGTATAAATGCTGCCACTGAGGAGTTTGAACCTTATTGGCAAAAAAAATTATTACGTGCAGCTGCATTTGGCAAGGCAAGTCTTGAAGCTTATAACCCTGAAGTGTTTATCGAAGTTTGCAATATTTTAAAAATCTTGAACAGTGTTAGGAATTCAGAAGTTGGTATGTTTCTCACATATCAAGGTTATCTCTCACTTGGTTTTGAAAGACTTGTTGAAAGATTGTTGAAAAGAAAAAATTATAAATTAGCAATACAGGCATCGAAGCTCTTGAATGCTCCATTAGCACCAGTTTACATTCATTGGGCTTCAACAGAGATCAAGAAATCTCAAACTTTAGAAGATCAACAAATCTTACAAAGAATCTTATCAAAATTTAAAAAAGTAAACCAGATTTCATTTGCAGAAATTTCACAAACTGCTTTTGAAGAAGGACGTTTAAAATTATCAACAATGTTATTAAATTATGAACCACTTCCAGAAAGACAAATTCCACTCTTACTAGAAATGGAACAAGATGATATTGCTCTTTCAAAAGCAGAATCTAGTGGGAATGTTGACATAATATTATACGTTTTAATTTATTTAAAAAACAAATTGTCTTTAGCTGAGTTTTTCAAATTATTAAATGACAAATCAATCTCATTAGGAATTTTCAAAGAGTTATTCAACGAAGATTTTGAACTCGTTAAGAATTTTTATCATCAACAAGACAATGACTTAAAGATAAGTAATCTTCAATTATCTTTTTTTTATTCTCATAGAGACAATTCGAGATCCCAATGGGAACAAGTTCTTACCAAGATTGATGAAGAGAGGAAACTCTTGGTGAAAATTTTAAGAAATTATGATCAACATAGTACATTGGGTGATGAAGTTAAACTAATTGAATCAGAGATCAAATTGTTAAATATCAGAGAGACATTATCAAGAGATTTTGAAATGGATTTTTACAGTGACTGCGGTACATTGAATCAATTATTAGTGAAATTGATTTCGATGAATCAATTATCCAAGATCAATAAACTCTTGGCAAGGGAATTTAAGATAAGTGATACAAAGATGACATATTTAATAGTGGATACATATATATCTCAAAAAAATTTCAGCAAATTATTTGAAATCTCAAAATCTTCGAAATCTCCGATTGGTTATGAGTATCATTATAACGAATTGATGAAAGTTGGTGAACATAGACAGGCGAGCTTGTACGTTGATATGTGTAATGTCTCATATGATAAGAGAATGAGGATGCTTTTCAAATGTAACGATTTCAAAAAAGCTGCAGAAGAACTGTTCAAGAAAAAGGATCTTGATCTGCTCAATCAAATTTATGACAGTGAAAATACAGTGGCGAAAAGATTGGCTAGAAGTTACTTAGAACAACTTGGTACTCCAAGAAATGATTAAAATATAATTCTATTATTTTTTATACTAACTAATTTCTCATGCGATCAATCTTCTTTCTCTTTTCCTTATAATAACCATTCTCATCCTTTTCATGTTTTCTCTTTTCTCTGAATCTTTCATGTTTTCTCATCTTTCTCTTTGCAGATAATTCTGGTGCCGAGATTGCCAATTGTGATCTCTTTGCTTTTCTCTCTTGTCTTCTTTCAATAACACGTTGTCTAACTTTAGAAAACTTCAGAGTGTAATCAGAGACACCAAGTTTCGTTTCAAGCATATCTAAAGTTTCTAAAGCCATATTTTTCAATTCTTCATCTTGCTCATTGTTAGATTCCGAGAAATTATAAAGAGGAAGAATCATTGTCTCGGCAACATCAAGAATTTCTTCAGCTGACATTATTTGAATCACTAAAGCTGTATATTGAATTGAACATTTCTTATTCATTTTCAAATCATCACCAATCTCATTTCTCATAATGGCACTTGTTCTAGAAATTGCCCAATGCATGGCGAGCTTGAAATTTTTATCATCTTCAACTTCTGAGGCATCAGTATAAGGAGTCTTATTTGACTTCCAATACATAGTGATTTTCGCCATATTCTTAACAATTTGAGTGCCTAATGCCTCACTTACACCAGGAGCAGCAAGTTGACGTAGTAATCTATAGGCAATAGTTTGAACTGTGTAATTTGATAATTTCAATCCATCCAATTTCAAAATATAATTCCCAATGAGACGAGAAGCAGCTAATCTAACCCATGAATGTGGATACAATAAGGAATCTGTGATATTCAGCCAAAGTGTCTTGTAATTTGATTGATAGATCTCTTCACCCATGTTCGATGCCACTAATCCAAGAACAGTTAAAGCTGAATAGACTAATTCCCATTCAATATCTTCTCCCTCTTCTGCTTTCTTAGCGAGTTCCAAGATATACATGATCTTCTTCATAGCTAACAGATCCAATTCTTTATTTTTTTGTAATCCACGTTCAGTGACATATAATTTGTAACTTTGAAGACCACATCTCAATAATAATGAATTATCCCTTTGGCTCAACCAGGCAAAGACATATTTTTCAATATCTTCAACTTCACTTTGCTTCTTGAAAATTGCTGAAATCAATACCACTGCCATTTCACGACATCTGTTAGAATCATCGGAGATCATAACCATGGTTAAACTGACAAAGAAAGAAGAAGATAATTTGGATAACAATTCTGATCCAGCTCTGTTGATGATAAGGTGCAATAATTCCATCACAGATTGTCTACCTTTCTCTGCAGGATATTGCAAATTGTTGACCAAGAATTTGAATTGTTTCTCTAATCTACCTCTACTTTGATCATACTCCATCAAGAACTGGTAATAGACACTTCTAGACATATCCCTGATTTCCTTGGCATGGTTGGTGATCATGATTTCCGCAACTTTGTCCATGGTTTCATAAACTTCAGCGATCATAACATGAGAAGAAACTAATGCTTTCAAGAAATTAAAAGCTAATCCTTGTTTATTTGGTTCTTGTAAATCTGGTTGAATTCTTGTCAATATATAACTTAAAGCTGTTTCTTTCAATTTGATATCTGATTTGTGACGGATAACAGTCGCCAAGAATTTCAAACAAGCTTGTGAAAGTTCTGATGTGGTAGATGGAGAATCTTTGATAATGTTCAATGTCTTTCTTGCACATGTCTTAAAAATGTTATCTATGGATTCAGAGAATGGCAATCTCACAATCAAATTAAGCACCCTAATGGCTGCAATAATAACACCTTCATTTTCAGTATGTAAACTTTCTTCCAAAAGTGGAACAAAACCTTCCAAATTAGAAGTAGTAGCCAATGATTCATTTCTTGAAATTGCAACCCTTAATAACTCTAAAGAGAATTTTTGCAAAGTATGCAAATATAAGGAATACTCATTTTGAGTCTTTTGTGATCTTGCATCCAATTTGACGAGGAAATGATCAGCTGCTTGATTTTTTGGTTTCTTAGGAGCTTGATTTTGCCCCTTATAGATCATGTCCTTCGATTGTTCATGTAATTGATAACATAATATTAAAATTTCACGAGTGGAAGAATCTTGATTATGGTTCAAACCTAAAGCATATCTTCTCAACAATTCGTCTAATTTGTTTTGTGTCTTCAAAGCTATTCTCTCAGTCAATAATAATTTGATAGGATTAATCAAATAAGTAAAACTCTCCAACGAGACTCTAGCAGCTAATAATTCCGCAGTATCAAAACTCTTGTTATGCTTGACTTCTTTCATCTTATTTGTGTAACCTTCTGCATCTTTTTCTTGACCGGCAGCACCAAAAGCATCTTCCATGACAATGTCAACAAGAAGTTGAACACTCTCATCTAAGTCACCATGTTTCAAAGACTCTGACATAATAACTAATAAGTAATGAATGGTAAAACTTAAAACATGGATTTGTGAACCTCTCTTTAATGCAGTTTTCAATTCTTGTAAAATAAATTTAAAATATGTTGGTCCCAAGATTAAAGCCATCTTACCCAAATTCTTTCTCACGGCATCACGTAATTCTTCTGACCTAGAACGCATGACTTGACAAACAGTTGTTAAGATACCTGGCAATTCGTTGGCAGTAACTTCAGGGTCCAAACATATGACCAATGAAGTTAAAGCCTCAGATATTGGAATACGCTGAACAACAGTTTCATCATCTCTCTTGGCTAAAACTTTGATGAGAGGTGGTAAGACCTCATTTGTTATAAAATTTTCAATATCAGTTTTCTTAGATGGTAATTTTTGTTGTTCAACCAGTTTCTCTTCTTCACCACGGAGATGAGCTGAGAATGAGTTAGCAACAGAGACGACCAAGTTGACACTGTCTCTCAACGGTTTCTTGCTCGATGACAAATAAGAAATGTATCTCTTGAACAAAGCTCTGAATTGATTCCAACTCATGGAACATGACAAATACCCAATGGTTTCTATTGAGTCATTAGCAACATTACGAAGTTTTTCATCTTCAGAGAAAGCATAATTTTCAACCATTGGAATAATATAATGTGAAATGCTTCCATCAGATAATCCATCTTGAAGTTGTCTTAATCTTCTGATAGCTCTTTGACGACGATGAATTTGAATATGATTAACATTTGAGAAGAAATTTGCTTCATCATCACCATCAAACAAGAGAACTTTCATATCATCCAAGTCATGGTAATGTTTTGAAGAGCTCACAATATGAGACAATAAGGAAATATACTCTGATTGAACTTCTTCAACAACTGAACGAAGACCCATACGCAACAGTGGCAAGATTATATCTTTCAAAAGTTGGATATATGGGGAAGCTTCTTCAAGTGATTCTTTAGAAGAGAAGCAGTCAACATATCTGCAAAGCATATATGTGGCATTAGTTCTAATTGCCAATTCATCTTTGTCATTCATAAAATACAAAGCACAGTAAATCAAAGGTAACCAAGAGAGATCATCCAAATCTTCATAGGTGGACTCATTAATTTCTTTGAATGCTGACAATCTTCTTTCAAAATCAGGTTCATCCATTCTCTTGTTTGAAAATGAGTTTAAGTCATCCACATATTTACCAATTGGTTCAAGTTCAGTGAAACGTGCACTTATATTTATGAAGACTCCACACATGCTTTGTCTTATCTTCTTATCACTATAGTTTTTAAATGATTTAGAACATGCTTCATATAAAGGAATAACATCTTCTAATGAGCAATCAAAATTTTCCACAATTGATGCCAATGATTTCAAAATGTTGATCTTATCCTTATTTTCTACCTGGGAAGAAGGTTTATCAAAAGCATTAACTAACGATGCAATTAATGATTTCTTCGTGTCATAATCTTCAATGTAACCATTTTCAGATAAAGAAAGTAAGAGGGTAACAGCTTTTGAATTGACATCTTTATTGGCAACACGATCAAGAATACCTGATAATGAATTCAAACATGACTCGACGACAATTGAGACTACTTCGATAAATTTTTCATCCAATGAGGTGGTGTTAACTATAGCCAAACAGAAATCGAATACCATTGATAATACAGGCTCCTTGGCATTAGAATTTGATAGAAGAGATAACAATTCCTGCAGTGGTCTGAAATTATCAATAAACAAAAACTGTTGATATTCTTTTGATGTACTCCAACCGACAAGAATTCTTAACAATGACGATGGTTGTTGTAAATTCTCTTCGGCGAAATTTTCAAATCTTGGAGAAATAACGTGTTCGTAGATGATATCAATGTGCTGAGACCAATCATATGAATTTTTCAAATTTTGGAATAACTCATTCAAACATCTCATACCAATAGATCTAACAATTCTAGCAGCTTTTTCCAGAGCAACACTTGAAAGTTCCAGTTCATGTTTAAATGAATATTGGGCAGTGGATAATGCATATATCAATGGCTCAATAATGGTAGCCAAGACATTGTTGAAAGCAGATCCAAGAATACCTATAACGTCTGACAATAAGTTGACGAACCCAACTTCACGTCTCAACAATCTTTCAGTGATTTGAACAGGATCTAAAGACAGTGATTTGAAAAAACCTTGGAAGGATATCTTGTCAGTTCCCAATTTGAGAAATTCGATAACATACTGAACAGGTAAGCTTGGCAACACTGAGACAACTGCAAATTTTCTTCCTTTACTCATACCACTGGTCTTTGGTACTTGTGATCTACCATACAAGATTCTTAAGACTAATCTCATAGCTTCGTCTCTATCCTGATCCTCAATGATATTGACAGTGGAATCTGATGCAACAAATTTAGATAATTCATCACGGAATAAAGTATCATCTAACAAATTGCTAAAATTGTCTCTATATTTATTTATATGTGAATTTTTGAAACTGAAAATACAGTTCAAAGCTGATTTTTGAATCAGGTTCTGTCTGCTTGACAATAGCATCAACATATGATCATAAACTTGTTCTGATTTATAGATTCTTTTCATGTTCTTGAATTTTTCAAACAATGATAACAACAGATTTCTCTCTGATAAGCTCCAAGATGCGGAATTTATAGAAGTTTCTGTACCTTCAATGACCTCTTCACTATCCAAATCCTCGTTAAGCAATAAAGGTACCAATGACTGAGAATGAGCTTCTGCTATTTCAGAGATCTTAGTTAATGCAGTAAGAGATTGAGTTCTCATTACTCTTCTGAAGCTCATATCACCTCTACTCGATTGAGCGAATTGAATAATTGAGAAATCAGGATGGTAATACGACTCAATCTGTTTGTACACTGTGGCTGTATTGTCATTAAGTCTTTGATCTTTCACCAGCCATTCTGCGTTATTAGAAGACTCAATATCAATAGATTCATCAGTTGAAGTGTACTCTTGCTCAACTTCTTCCAACGAGTAGTCTTTGACAATGAAGTCATATGCAAGATCCCATATTTTCTCATCAGCTTTCCCAGAAATCAATTTCATTGCATCATAAGAGGCTTCCCAGGAAGGCATGAATTTAACTGTCAACAAACCAAATAAGAATCTGGGAACAACTTGTGCAACCAACGAGTTCACAGAATTTTTGGAATACTCATCACCCAATTTTCTGACTCTAAGTTGAATGTCACGGGCAGTTTGCAATGTCAATGGGATATCTTCGATTAAATGACATTGCGAGATTAAAGAGGGCACTTCATTTGAAGTAGCAGTCAATGAAGCAATCACTATTGACAATGAAATGTAACGTGAATCATGCGATGAAGATGAAATATTTGTAGATACCGATGTCAAGAAGCTATCAAGTTTTTCGGTTAACACTTGAGAGTCATTTGATGATTTGATGAAGGCTAATACACCTTTCAAGAATGGAGTTGAATTTTGCAAAATTTCGAAATTGTCCAACATGATGTTCATAACTAAGTCTTGAGTTTCTGATTTTTGTAATGACAAGAATTCAAGAACCAGACCAACAAGATCTTGACAGAATGGATTTTTTATAAATTTACTTGAAATTAACAATTTTAGTATTCTTGTCAAATCATCAGCATTACCCAGATCTGTAGCATGTTTCAAGATTTGTAATCTCCAATAAAGGTTTTTCAAAGAATTCTCGTCTTTTATACTCTTGATGTGGCTCAAGTATTCTTGAACAGATTTGTAGAAAGTGAACGGAATCACCAATGCAATTTTAAAATTTTTAGTAGACAAATGTGATAAGAATAATGCAATTTCCATTGGTGAATCAACCCATGATGAATTTATGTAATCTTGAATATATTTAGACCCAAAAGATACCGTTCTTTCTCGTGTCAAATCCAATGATGCCTCAACAAATGGAAGGAAATGTTTACCGTTGTTTAATGAAATCATATGTTGGAACAACTTGACATGGTATTTAGTAAGTTCTTGCATATCACAATTACGCATCATAATTGCGGCTAATTGCACAATGGAGTTATTTGTAGCAATATCGTCCCCTGAATTTTGCTCAAGACATCTTTCAACTATTGTAATATACAGATTCCAATCACTCACTTTCTTACCACTTTGAGCGAATGATAAAGTGATTAATAATTGAACAAGAGGTTTCAAATCTCTGTGAGATTCAATCTTGTTAGAAATGTGTTCCAAAACTGTTTCGTAAACCACTTTACTCGAATCAACAGTAGCATGTCCTAATAAATTCAAAATGATATCTGATATGAGAGCATTGGCACAAGGCGATGACGATTCAAAAGCAAGTAAAGTGTTCAACAATTGTTGTGATTTTGAATGCAATGTTCCATTAACGTTGGTCATGGCTTCTGAATACATGATGATCAAGGAATCACCGAGCAGATTATTTTCATTTAAGATATCGATTGTCTGTCTAACAAATTCACCGCTTGTCTTTAATGGAATTTTCTTGATTAAAAATGATAATGCCTCTGATGCAAATCTTGAAAGGTATGTCTTTGTCTTAGTGTATTGAAACAATGGTAACAATAATTTGAAAGTTTCAATCAAATTTTTTGATAATATTGAAGCAAGATATTTAAAAATAAAACCTAAACAGTTGAAAATCCATTCCAAAATATTGGAATTATCAAAATGCAGTATAGCCAACTGTTCCAATGTAGTCACTGTCTTACTGAAATATGGCTCATAAAAATCTTCTCCTAAATCATGCACAAATTGTGCAAGTAAATCCAATAAAGGTTCAAATGTCAATTCAATATTATCTTCTTTCGTTAAATGGGAAATCAACTCATTATAAATCTTGTCCCTATGGTATATCAACTGTGGCAAAGTTTGCCACAAAGTCTCATTGTTATTAATGAACTCTGTGAAATTCCCAGTGATATTGATCTCTTTCCAATGTTCATATCTCTCATGGAAATTAGAAACTTCAACTTCTAAATCTCTGTTGGAAGTTTTAAGAAGAGGTCTATTGATCTTCAAGTCCTCTATCCTGTCTCTAAAAGAAGAGTACACATATCTCTTCGTGGATTTGGTAGTATTAGTCTTCTTCACCATTGTCAACTAGTAAATTTCAACTATACTCTAAAAGCTCATCTCTATATGATAAATTTTTTTATGTTTTTTTTTTTTTTCACTTTAAAAAAATTTTTTTCTTTATGCAGCTTTTTTCAAGATATGCACACTACTTCTTCAAGATCAATTAGAAAACAAACCACCACATCATTTGTATATTGTATATAATTGCTATACAGAAACCAAAGAAATAAAAAACTGTAAAAGAAAGAATTAGACAGAAAGAGAAAGAAAAAAAAAAAAAACTTCATCGTGAACATCATCATTATTATTCCCATCCAGTGAGTACGGAGATTTTTTTTTTTTTTTTTTTTGTTTTTGTTTAGCTAGTTCAGTCAATAGGAAATAAAACAGAAAAAGATAAGACGAGCTATAAAACAGTTGAATTGAATGTAATAAAGGAAAATAAGTTTTGGAAAAGAACTGAAATTTGCAGAAGAATATATGCTGCATAAATTGTTGTTATTTGGGAGAATTTTGTTTCTCCTGAGGTTCCTTATTATGGTTGGAGCTGACACCACTTTCCACGATAAGATCTGAGGCAATGTCATTGGAAACTTGTAAAGCATACGATGTATCAGTATAAGGTGGGACACCGTGGGAACCATCGAAAGTTGCCATATAACTTGAATTGAAATTGTTATTGTTATTAAGAGATCCATTATTTCCTAAGAAATACGTTGGACGATCAATAGCTTCTTGAGTTGGTTTTAATTTCTTTTTGTTGTCACCCAATACAGAAGACACTGTTGCTGTAGAGCTGGAACTGTCACCTCCAAAGAAACAGAATTTGTCTAAGAGTTCTTGGTATTTGGCAGAGGAAATTGGGGGCCTATCGGAGGGGTGGAATTTTGGTGGACTTTGATGCTCCAGTGAAGAATTCGGATCTGGACTTTCTGATAATGGAGAAAGTTCTGGTTCCATTGGGGATGAAGTTGGAGACAAGGGGCTCTTTGGTGGAGGAAAATTGATATCCAATTTATCGATGCTGTAGTCTTCTTTGTTTTTTGGATTGAGTTCAATGGGTGAATAAGGCGAGTTAGTCATTCTTGGAGTATCAGGTGAATTTGGAGAGTAAGAATCCTGATTTGCCAGGTTGATAAAATGGTTGAAAATAGCTTGTGATGGGGTATAAGCCTTTGACGGATCGTCATCATCAACAACAGCAACATTATCTGGGGATAAAGGTTTCCCTTCTTCTTTTCTCTTGGCTAAATATTTAGAAGAATGTTTTGCACTCTTAGGATAATGTGTATCAACTCTATGCGTATCAGCAGTTTTCGGTGTGATCTTGTGTAAAATGACATTAAAATTTTCAAAATTGTTATTATCCCAAAAATCTTCCCCCGATACTGAATATTTGATACAAAGAGCAAATTTGCTGGAAACATCGGTAAAAGCTGGATGGAAAGTTTCCACGGTATTATGAAACAACGTTACCACTGGGATTTCAAATTCAAACCGATCATATTTGTTTCTACGTAGCTTTGCCGTGGCATTTGTTACATAGTGACAATCAATCTCTGTAACACTTCGCCAACTATCAACTGAGTACCGAACAACAACTTTTTTCATAAACGATACGTTCTTTACAGCTATTTGACCACATAAATTTTGCTTATCATCACTGATAAAAATTCTTTCTAAGAAAACTTTTGAATCATTCCTAAATTTCAGTGGATATGACAAATCTGGGAAATTTGATAATGTTAATTTCCATTCACCTCGTAATAGAAGTCTCGTGTTATAACTTTCATCACTCCTGGTGGAGCCCTTGGAGTCGTCGTCATCTTCTTCTAAAGCATTTTCATCATAGTCAGAGTACAAGTCATCTATATCCCCATTTAAATTAAAATAATCCCTTGGTCTTGCTCCCCATCCTGTGGGAGAATTATTCCCGGAAATGGCCTGTGGAGTATCTCTCTCGTCAAAATATTTGACTTCAGCTTCTCTATCATCACCACCAAAATGTACAGATTTATAAGTCGGAGTAGAAGGTAATGACAGAGACCTTGAATGGCTTTTCAAAGAAGATCTAACAAACTCACCACTTTTTTTCCTCACCAAGGGGAAATGCAAACTTGAAGGAGATTTTGAGCCATCCATGTCATCAACTGATGAAGCAATTGATGGTGAAATGACTTCCTCCCTATTTGAATGTTGCATCTTATTTTTACGTGTATTTTCTTCCATTAATCGTTGATGCTCTTTCGAATCATCTGATAAATTCCTTGCAGGCTTATGTAAAAATGCCAATGAAGGGGAATTCTGGTTCCCAATAAGAAGTGAAGGTCTTCTCTTTGGAACCGGTTGAGCAGGAGTGTTATCATTGCTTTTGGTATCAGTTATCACTGCCGGTGAGTCCATGTCCTTTTTTTATTTGTTAGTTTTTTTTTTTGTTCCTGCTTCAAATGATGAATGAGCTAGTTGTGATGCTAATTGATTCTGAATGACTAGTAAATGACTGATTATATAGGGAGATCAATGATATAATGCAAATTGAAAAAGGATTGAGAAAAAAAAATGCAAGGGATAGAATTGAATTATGAACCAAATGAACAAGAAAGTAAACGTTCAATTAGATAATACCTTCACTATAGTTTCAGCAAAGAACTGGATCGGTTGATTTTTCTGCAGAAAATGTATCTATATTGGATATGTAATTGTGATATGCAGCAGCAGCAGCAGTAGACACACACACAAGGGGTAGGAGAAAAAAAAAAGGTTGCAATATGGGGAAAAGTAAAACCCAAACCCAGGCAATGAGATAAGGAGAGAGCAATTGATAGAATCGAAGTGGATACAACAATCCCAGGTTCTTTTCCTGACCACTAGATGATACTCCTTGTAATTGTTTTTGGTGTTAAAAGATATATCCTGATGATTTTTTTTTTTTTTTTTTTTTTTAATTTTTAATTTTTAATTTTCTTAAAAAGATAATAAAAGATTTTTCACAGTTTGCTTTCCTGCAAAAAAATAACCTTTCGGGTGGTTTAGTTAATAATTAAATCGTTAGGCACTCTAATAATATGATCCTTGATATTTGAATAATATATATTGCCTAGATCCCCTTCTTTGATAGTTTATCTTGTTAATGTTTATTGTGCTCTATATATATATATATCCTAGAAATCTGGGGGGGAACTTACGGCACAGCAAAATCTGCGCGTAGTAGTTTTCCGTTTCTCTAATCTTTTTGGTAATTATCCCACTGCATAACACACAGACACACTTCAAGTTGGGGCAAAGAAGAGAGAGTAAAAGATTTTTAGGATCTATCCACGGAAATTGTTGATTACATGCAGCTATGTGAGATAAATATGCAAAGGGGGTTCAATCGATGTTGAATATATATATATATATATCTATTTAATACTTCTTTGAAGGTGGTGGTGGAGGTGGTGGTGGTGGGAGACCATTGGGCAGAGGCAGACGATGATGCTTCGTGGTGGCTGATTTCAAATTTTGGGATAATGTTCCATCAGAGTAATCCAATTTGAAATCATCTTTTTCTTGTGGTTTCCAATTATCATTATTGTACTTCCCGTATCTGTTTGAAGAAGGTTGATATTGGTACGCATCAGTGTCTTGACGTTGTCTCTTATTAGGGTAACCTTGATGATGGCTTCTCGAAGTGGCCGGATGTCTGTAATCGTTATAAATTGTTCGATTTGGTGTCTCGGGTAAAGATGAAGGTTGTGGTCTATTTGCCGATGCCAACCCACTTGTTGGATCAGATTCTTTGGCAAAATTATTTCTGTCATTTATTGTATAAAATCTATCCGGGTTCCTTGGCTTGTTTGGAATATTTTTAGGCAAAGGTGCAATATGAGCTGGATATCTTGTATCACCCAGTGGCAATTTTGGAATATCCCTTGCTGTGGTTCCCCATGCTTCTCCTCTGGTGTTCGTTTTTTGCTTTTTCTGTTCTTCTCTAATCTTATCAGCATCAATTTCATGACAATCCTCGAATTTTGGTAATTCAATTGGTTTACAAGGTAATGGTTTGGTGGTGAAATAAGGATGATCCAAAGCGTCCAATGCATTTAATCGAAGTCTTGGGTCCAATTTCAATAATCCATCTAGTAAAGAGAGTCCCTCTTTACCAACTCTAGCAAAACGTTGTTCCAAATTTCTGCGACTAGCAGGAAACACAAATTGATTTGCATGTGGCAATTTATCATAATCTTTCCAATTATTTTGCGTTGGTGGACCAATTAATTCGAAAATAATACGACCTTGATCCAAATCGGATTTCCCCTGTAATATGGGGTTTCTTTCAAACATCTCAGCAAAGACACATCCAACACCCCATAAGTCAACTGCCGTGGTATACCGTTGATTTCCCAACAATAATTCAGGTGCTCTATACCACCTTGTAACCACTAACCCTGTGTATCTTCTAATGCTGCCACAAGGTCCTTTACCTCTTTGCGGAGTTGATCCTTCATAGTTTCTAGCTAAACCAAAATCAGCAATTTTGAGTACCCCATGATGATCTATCAAGATATTAGCAGCCTTAATATCTCTATGGAAAAATTGCTGTTGATGAATATAATTTATACCTTCTAGAAGTTGGTACATTAAACATTTAATATGAGCCTGAGTTAATTTCACTTTTGGATTTGTCAATAAACCTGACAAATCATAGGACATATATGGCATAACCATGTAAAAAACAGGTAATTTCTTAACACCTTTGATATCTGTTTGTCTCTTGCAAATGAGCTCCAATAGTTGTAAGACATTTTTGTTTTTTAAACGTTTCATTATATTAACTTCTCTTAAAGCTGTTATTGGAAATCCACCTTTTTGATTATGTACAATTATACTTTTCAAAGCCACCAACTTCTTATCCTTCACACCTCTGGCTTTAACAACTTCACCAAAAGTACCTTGTCCCAATTTCGAGAAATCCGAATACTGTGACATACTTGACATACCATGGAACTCTCGACTGAGAAGTGCCCTTGACTTATCCAATGGTGTTTGACTCATTGCTATACAAGATAATCAAGCGAAGCTAAAGAAGAAAAAACCGCAAGTTAAAAAATGTTGACCTGCAACAGAGAATATATCTTCAAATTCTTGCTAATAAAGAACCAACTCTATCTCTTGTATTTATTTTGAGTGTTTTTTTCAGAGAAAGAGGAAAAACTTTTTCTCTTTTTGCCTTTACCACATTTTGTTGTATATATTGCACTACCTTCTCCCTTCACTTCATGAGATAAATGAACTAATAACCGTTCTTATCATTTCTCAATGTGCATTGTATATTAGATGAAGTGTATCTCTTCAATTGTGATACATTATTGCAAGGATATGTGTGACCTTCAATTTTTATGAGTCATTCTAACACCATACTATACGTCAATATATACTTGCCTCATCTCTTTAAAATGAGAGAAGCACAGAGAAGACAAAAAGAAACAAAGCGAGCTCTATATACTATATAACATAAGTGATAATATCATTTAATTAACAATTGATCATTCCATCCATACCAATTAAATACTGTTTCAATTTAAATTCTATCTTTTTTTTTTTTTTTCATTCTGATGGTTTTTTTTTTTTTTTTCGCTTGAAAGAAGGGGGCTGCTGTTAGATAAGGGAATGAATATATTTGTTATGCTTATACAGATTTCTTTCTAAATTCTTTCTTTTTAATTTCCTTTGACCATCCAGGAATATCTTCACCACTTGAACCACATTCTCTTTCTAACACCATTACATTTTCCAAACCAATGGTATCTTTTAACCATGGATGGTTACACATTCCACCGGCATCTGCTCTTTTCAGTGGTGTTAAATTTAACATTGGTAATAAGAACTCATTTATTTCTTCACTTTCTTTAACACTGAATTTATATTTTTCTTGTAACACACGGAGTAAATTCCATGGTTTTAAATTTTTGATTTTTTTCAACCTTGTTAAATCACTGGTGAAGTAATTCTTAGTTTCATATGCGTTATTTAAAACTTCTGTTGGTATTGGACCAAGTAATTCGATAATCTGTGCTAAATGATCATCATTCTTACCAAATGAAGAACCTTGTGTCGGATCAAATAAATAATCACCAGTGATCAATTCAAAAATTAAACAACCTAATGACCAAATATCAGTACTTGACCCCCATTCTCCATCCAAGATAACTTCTGGTGACCTATATTGTCTTGTTTGAATATCATCGGTGAAATGTTTGTAACACCAACATGCATTACCCAAGTCGGCAATCTTAACTCTTATTATATCATTATCGTTAATCTCTTCATTTGTTGGTGGTGGTAAACTATTGGATCCACTAACAGACATCAGGGATAATGAGCTGATAACACTGGCACCTTCAATAGGAATTCCTTCGTCTTCTTCTTCTTGTTGCTGCTGAACCAATGTTCTCAAAGGTGATGATAATGGTTGAGATCCAGTTATCAAAGTTTGTCTTCTCGATAATCTTGGTTTACCATTACCACTTGCAGATCTTGCCAATGCGCCTCCTGAACTTGAAGATCTCGATGATTGTGATATCGAAAGTTTCCTCTTGAATTTTTTCTCTTTCAATTCTGTCTCCATGTATAACAAAATTTGTTCAACATCTTTGATCTCTAACAAGATATTTTCAGGTTTTAAATCCGTATGAATAATACCACATTTCCTATGTAAAAAATCTAATGCTAACAAGATTTGTTTTGTTATTTGTTTCACAAATTTTATAGGTAATCCACGATGCTTATATCTCCTTATCAAACTTAACAAATTTTCCCCCAATACTTCGAAAACCATTATAATATGAGTTCCATTTTCTCCAACATGATCGAAATAGTCGAGTAATTTAATCAAATTGTTATGCCCCGGATGAGTAATATCAGTTTCATTTATCGTTGTCAATAATTTAATCTCATCAATTGCTGTTTCTCTATAATTTGCAGCACTTCTAACAATTTTCATTGCCACATGTCTCTTCATCACTAAATCTTTGGCCAACCATACGGTACTAAAATGACCCCATCCTAGTTTTCTCACCAATTTGTATCTTTTGTCTTTATAGCACTCGCCAACATACAGTGGATGGTACCCACCAGGTTTATAATCTTCCATATCTTCTTCATTATCCAATTTTTCTCTTTCAACACCATGTAAATGATGTCCATTTGCTTCTTCTCCATTTTCGGACTCACTCAAGAAATCAGAATCCGAGTCATCATCATCATTGGGATCCCAAATAGATTCTTGTACAAGTCTTCTTACATCACTTTCTTGTAACAGAATAGGAGGACTCGAATTTTCTCTTGAAAATTTCTTATGCTCTTCTTCTGCTTCATCATCATCACTGCTTGTATTGGAATCAGATTCTTGTTCTTTCAGAATAGCCAACGTCAATTTGGATCGTTGAGCAACATGAGGATGATCATGGATTTGAGTCTTTGCAAATGGATTATTATTTTCATTGTTATTATTGTTCTGTGATTTTATTATGCCTTGATGACTGATATGAATATTATTATTACCAGTATTATTATGATTCATTATTATTCTTCTAGTCGTATACTGTGTTCATTAATTAACTGTTTATATTTATATGATGATTATTATTTGATGATACAGGGGAAAAAAACAATAAACACAAACCGAAAAGATATTAATAATAAATGAATATGAATTAAAGAGATTGAAAAAAAAAGAGAACACAAAAGCAGATCTAACAAAGGAAAGCAAGATATTTCTTTAGTAAATGATACAGAGTTCAGGAATATGATAATGATCAAGAATGAAAATAAAAAACCTTGAAACTTTTGTATTGTATGTTTTTTTTTTTTTTTAATGGTTTCCAAAATGATGAAAGAAAAAATTTCAACTTCTTCTGTAATATTTTTTCATGTTCAACCGGTAAAAGCTGTATATATATGAAGACATACTATTTTTTTTTTCTTATACAAGGATGATATGGTCTACAGATGTATTTCAGATTATATGTTTTGATAGTTATATATATATAAAAGTAATTAACATAGTATCTAATCCAATTCTTCATCCATCTTTGAATCACCATCTTGATCTTTCTTAGCGGGTTCAGCTTTTTCTCTAGCAGTTCTCTCGGCAGCCAATTTTTCAGCCATCAGTTGAGCTTGTTTAGCTTCTTGCTTAGATCTTAACAGTTGTTTCTTTTCTTCTTCTTTAGCCAAGTAACGACCTCTGATGATGTTACCAGTTGAAGCTAATTCTTCGTATTTAGCAATATATTTGGCTTTGGTTGAATCATAACCATCCTCATATAACCAGTCTTCAGTCTTTGCTAATAAACCGGTCAATTTTTCTTTTTCCTCTGGTGAAGCGAATTCAGCATATTGGTCATCTAATTTACCTCTTAATTCATAAATGTATTCTTCCAAGGCATTCTTACGATCTTCAGTATCAGCAACTAATTTATCTTGCATGGTTAAAGCGTTTTCTAATTCTGTGAATTCAGCCAATTTTGGTGATGGTAATGAATAAGTATTAGCCAAGATTTCTAAATCGTTCTTCTTGACTAATTTCTTAACAGTCTTGTATTCTGGTTCATCATCTTCGTTGGCTTCTGGGTTTTCAACTAATTCTTGAACTTCTTTTTCTTCAACAGTGTAAGCTTGTTCAATAGTGTAGAAACCTGATGGGTCATTTCTCAATTTCAATTTGACAGCAATTGTTGGTTCACCTTCATTTAATTCAACACCTTTCAATTTCCATTTGGCAATTGAAATTGGAGTACCTTTTGGTAATTCTTCTGGTTTGCTGTATCTCAGTTCAACTTCAAAATCTTTTGATCTATATAATGTGATGATTTTAGTTGATGGGAACAAACCACCTCTTGGGAAGACTTCTAAATGATCAGTGTCTTCATCTTCTTTATCCCAGTGGTATGAAACTGAGTATGGGTTAACATCTTCGAATTTGAATGGTCTGACTCTTAAAGTTGGTGAGTGAATAGCACAGATGAAAGCAGCACCTTTGGCAATGGCTTCATCTTGGTTTAAGGTGAAAGATAATGGTTTACCGAAAACTTCAGCTAAACCAGCTTTAACTGATGGAACTCTGGTACAACCACCAATAACTTCAATGTTATCAATGTCTTCCTTTGTTAAACCAGCCATGGCTAAGGCTTCTTCAACTGGAACGTTTAATCTTTCCAATAATGGTTTAACATATTCTTCTAATTCTTCTCTTGATAATTGAGATGAAACATCAACATCGTTCATAACAGATTCAACGTTGAATGGAGCATTGGCATTAGCTGATAAGACTTTCTTTAATTTTTCAGCAGCAGTGGCAACTCTGCTATAAGCTTTTGGATTTTCATTGATATCAATCTTATATTTAGAGGCAAATTCTTTTGCGAAATGTTCAGTAATAGCTCTATCGAAATCTCTACCACCGAAATGTTTATCTGAAGCGGCACCTAAGATTTTTAATTCACCTTTCTTAACAGCAGCAATGGCAACTGAATATGATGAGTGACCAATGTCAACAAAGGCAACTTTTTTTGGTTCATCTTCTGGTAAATCAGTCTTGAAAACACCGTAACCAACGGCAGCAGCTGTGACTTCATTGACAATTCTAACTGGGTTTAAACCAGCAATTCTTGCAGCATCAGCAGCAGCTCTTCTTTGTGGTTCAGTGTACCAAACTGGGACAGCAAGACAAATATCGGTGAAAATACCTTTTGTCTCTTTGGTGGCAATTTGCTTGATCTTATTTAAGTACATAGCAGTTAATTGAACTGATGAAAACTCTTCTTGTTTACCAGCAAATCTAACTTTGGCACCAACTTTACCATCCATATTAACTAAAGGAGCAGTGAAATATTTGGATTCTGTTTCGATATCTGGATGATCATGAGGTAAACCCAAGATTCTTTTCAAATTGTCAACAGTGTTTTTCAAATTAGAAGTCTGTTGGTTCTTACCTGTTTCACCAATAGATCTATTCTTAGCACCAAATCCAACAATTGAAGGAGTAGAACGGTTTGAAACTTCATTGACAATAACATCAATACCTCTGTTTCTGGCAACAGCAATAACGGTGTTGTTATTACCTAAATCGACACCGAATGGAGTACTCATATTTAACTATAATTTATATCTAAATTTACTAGATCGATGATTCTAATATATTTTTATATATATATGATGATGATTAAAAGATACTAAACAGTTTTTTGCTGAAGGAAAAAAAAAGAAGCAAAAGGAAAAAATTTTCACCACCGGTTGAGTCACGTGATCCGAGGGTGATTTCCTTCTAGAAAATTCGAGTGACAGAGAGTTGAGTTCTATCTACTAGAACAGTTATATCATCATTGCATGCCATGTTGTACAGTGGTAATGGAGTCTTTATCGTCTGGACTGTGGTACCTGCAGTAATATCTATTTTGCATATGGTGTCGCCTAGTAACACTGTGACAATCTTATCACTAGTTTTGATTTTGGAAATTTGTTGTCCTTGATCAAATCTTATTGTGATTTGTTGCGTCGTTATCATGTCACAACTTAAGATGGTTAATGTATCACCAGCCAGTGTTATGATATACAATTTGTCTTCATGTTTGGTGAATTGGTATTCGTAATATTCAATATTTACACCTGGTATTTTGAAACTAGATGCCAATTGCATGTTTTTCTTGATCTCCATCTTCAAGATACTGAATTTGGCATTGATAAACACTTGTAATTCTCTTGTTAAGGTCAATATGGAACTGCTTGGTTTCATATACTCCGGGATGCAACTATGGTTTAAATTTTGATTTAAAAACTCACTTATTATATCAATGTCAACATTTGACAATGATTTCAAGATATCCAGTTTCTTCTCATCCGAAAGGTCATCATTTAAATTCTTCAACACTAGATTTAACCAATCTATAAATTTGTTGAAATTTCTAAATTCAGCATTCACATCGTTGACAAATTTATAAAAAAATTTCAACAATGATTGCAATTTCGCTATAATTTGATCTTGTGATTTGTTGACAATTAAAGTTGTGAAATTTGTATAATTTAATATCAATCTTTCAATTAATGGGATAACACTGGTAAATACGATAGATCTCACCAGTTGGAAACATTTCATCAGTAAAGTCTGCCATCTCGTTAACCCAATTGTAGACAAATAATCAGTTAACCATGTATGTACCCCTTTAGAGATCATCCCTGTAAGTAACACGTCATATAATTCATCAACGTATTCACTGCTCTCATCTTTCAATAATTCAATTATTTTTTTACTATGTTCAAGGTATATCTTTGACTCCTTACCTATTTGTGTTATCGAATCTTGTAATGTACTAAAATATTTTGATATCTTGGAACATATCAATGACAATCTGTTCAAATTCGGATATGTCTTCAAGAATTCAATATCCAACTTGTATATGACAAGATCATTTGAATCCTGCGATAGCACATAATTTTCAATTATATTATTATTATTGTTTATATGTGCTAAAAAAGTCCCTGATAGTTTGATCAAATTCTCAATATTGAAAATCCCAAATATAGACAAGTTTAATTGACCTTCTCCACCGTATATGATGAAATCGAATTTTTCCTTGTTTTCCAATATCGAATTGGATATAGAAGATAGCAGAGGCATTGAATTCTCAATATATTCAAACATAGAATCATTATCTATTATATCTCCATTATAACATTCTGACCATGAAATCAATTCCAAATCTTTCTTATTGGCAATAGTCGTGATAAGCTGTCCTTTATTTGTCTCATATATATTCAAATTCAACGAATCATCCACCAAGATGAAAAATTTACCATCCCCTTTATACGTGATTGAATATTTTGGGTTTGTTGATAATTCGTATATTTTTTCCCAATTCACTCTATAATTGGATAACGTATCCTTATTTATTGTAGATATTATGTTCATAGTGGGACATATCTCATATTGTGTATCGGTAGTATCCTTAGACACGTTGGTTATGGATATCACCTCCATGTTTTATCCTGTTGATCTTATCTGTTTATATCCTCATCTGCTTCCTTGAGAAAAAAAATAACAAGAAAAAAAACTGAAAAAAAAATTTCAGAAGTTGCCATCATATTTTTTATGAAAACCAAGACAGTATGTTCAAGAAAGATGTGGGAGTTAAGAATTTCAGTAATTTGAAGAATTCTGAAAGGAAGAATTTGTTGTCAGATCCAAATTATACAATTCCCTCGGTTGTGAAGAAATCTGTTTTCAAAAACCAACTCACAAAAGGTACGATCTATACAGATGGGAATTTGAAACCGATTTGGTTCAAATTGAATGATAACCCAGATTTGATCCCAACAGTTTTCACACTTTGGGATAATCCAAATTTGATCCCTGTTGTCACGACCCATGAAATTGTCATTTATGATCATATAATTGGCGGTGCAGATTTGATGTTACCTGGGACCATTCCTCCATTTGATTCTTCATTGGTTAAAGGTAAATTAGTTGCCATAGTCAGTAAGGAAAACAATTTATGTGCTATGGCTGTGGGTTATTTAATGATGGATCTTTATGGTAAAGATCGTGTCTATGGTACCACTGGTGTCGCAGTTAAAGTCTTGCATTATTATAATGATGAGTTGTACAAATTGTACGATGCTGAAAAATTGGAAATCCCAACTAATGATCAATTGATAGATTTGGTCAAGAAAGAGGAGGTTGGAGAAGTTCAAGAAGGAAATGAAGATGTTCAAGAAGAAGTTCAGGAAGAACCAGAGATAAAGAAAGAAGAACAAGCCATTAAAATTGAAGATGTTGCAGAGAGTTTATCAGAGCTTTCTGTCGAAGATGTTGATCATTTTTTCCATAGATCACTTTTATATTCATTGACACAGGATAAGATCGAGACACCGATAACATCTTCTAATTTTATGTCGAATCATATTATTAAGAATTTACAAATAGATTCAAACATTAAGAAAACTTCTTACAAGAAGACAGCAAAATGGTTGAAGCATTTAGAGAGATCAGGATATTTAAAACTAAAAGGCAAAGGAGATGATTTAACCATTGTCGATGTGATGAAAAAGGAAAACAATGATGAATTGAAAAATTTTGTCCCATACAAAGTGAAAAAACAAACAACAGTGGATACACCACAAGTATCGTCAGGTAAAGCCCAATTGCAAATCATTAATCTTTATAAACCTCAACAAAGGACAAGGGTTTTCTTTGATGAGATGGATACTGATTTTTATAATTATTATTCACAACAAGATTTGAAAAACTTGTTAAATTCATATATCAAGAGAGAAAATTTGGTCTCCCCAAAGAATTCAAAACAAATTGTCCTTGATCAAACATTATCTTCTATGATAAAATCTCCAGATTCCACCATAGGTAGAGACAAGATTTTCCTGGAATTCTTGAATAAAAATTTCAGTAAATTTTATCAAATAGTGTATTTAAATGGCAAAAATTCCGAATTGTATAAAGGAGAATTACCAAAATTTAAAATTATCTTGGAAACACCTATGGGGAACAAGCAAATCACCAAGATTCAATATCCAAATTTCGATATCCTAAATATAAATTTGAAAAATTTCAACAATGAATTGAAAACAAAATGTTCATCATCGACCACCATTACCGATACTTTAATCCATCCAGATGGTACTAAAAACAATAAAGGATACTATGAGATAATGATACAAGGTGCTCATGAGAGATTAGTTATCGATTTATTAACGAAAGAATACGGTGTCAGTGTCTCATGGATAGAAGTTGAAAATAAATTGAAGAATAGAAGGAAGAAGAGGTCTTGAGACTTTTTGTGTATAATTTAAACGACTTTTTTTTATTTAATGAAAAAAAAAAAAAAATTTTTGAACACTGAAGAAAAAAAAAAAAGTATTGAAATATAAAAGTGGAATTGAAGTCAAGTATCATGTCATCTAGTCTCTTGACAAGGAGTGTTTTGTCTAGAAATATAATATCAAATGGGCTGCTGTTTTTGATAAGTAGAAGTTTCACTTCTACAGCAACAAATTTGGCTAAGAAACCAGTTAAGAAAAGTGCTACAGCTAGAGCCGATGCCAGAAAATTGAGACAACAAAAGATGGCTGAAAAGAGGTTAGAAGCGAGGAAATCTCCGTCATTGAATCCATTGTATATGGATATTCCAACGGCATTAAGATACTTGAGAGCTTCCGAGGTTGGTAGATCTCCACAAGAATCAACTTTAACTTTACAAATGATGATTGTTAATGAGCAAGGTGCTAAACCTGTAAGTGGATCAGTAACTTTACCAAGACCAATTCAAGAGGCAAGAGTGTTGGTATTTGCTGAAGGTGAAGATAAGCAACAACAATTATTGGCAGCTGGTGCCAAGACAGTAGGTGGATTAGAATTAGTTGAAAAAATTCTGAAAAATGAAATACCTTTAAATTTTAACCAATGTTTTGCCTCACCGGAGATGGCCAAGAATTTAGCTTCAATAGCGAGAATATTGGGTCCTAAAGGTTTGATGCCAAATGTTAAGAAAGGTACTGTGACAAAAGATATTGAAATTAAGATGAAAGAAATCTTGGGAACTTTACCATTTAGACAAAGAAGTCAAATCTTGTCATTGCCTGTTGGTAAGTGTCATTTCACCGATGAAGAAATCATCAAGAATGTCATGGCTATTTCAAAAGAAGTTAAACTGAGTGCTGTACTGATTTCAAGTAAGAAACCTGCTCTTGTTGGTCAAACTGTCTTGAGTAGTCCTCATGGTCCTGGTATCGTCATTGATTTCTAGAATTTAGAGAATCTTGTATATATATAGAATTGAATTGATTTCATTTCATATCAGTTTTGTATTTGTAAATTTGTAGTGAAGAAAAAACAATTGAAAAAAAAAAAAAAAAAAATATTCCAAACAAAAAATAGTAACGTGGAAGAAGCATCTTTAGTGGAGAGTCGCCATGGGATCTAAGACAGAGTTGTTGACCCCAGAGCCATTGGGTGCTATTAAGAGTCGTCTGAAGCTCATATCGATCTATGTCTTGTATTTAGTTGTCATTGGGTTGCCGATGTGGTTTTATACGACGTCAATTTACCAAACAGATTTACCGATCCAGGATATCAAATTATTAGAATCTACAACAAGTTTATCGTACGATATACCTGTATATATCAAATTGCCGAAGCTGTTGAGGTATTTGACTTCGCAAACACAACAGTTGATAGACGAAGAGTTGGTGAAATTGGGGGTCGACATAAATGAGTATCATTTGTCATTGCAAGCATATCCGACGAATAAAGTCATCACGGAAGATGAATATGAAGTGATTCTTGAACCTCATGAGAATGAAACGGAGTCGATATATGTGAACCCGTTTGGGAAATCGGTCAAAGTATTGTTTTCAGATGATGTTGTTGCACATGGCAAGATACCCGATTTTATAATGAAAGTCTTAATTTATGATATTTTCCAAGAAGAGATTAAATTTCATCAAGGTAATTATAGTGATAACAATTTGGCATTACCTTATTCCGGGCATTATAATTTAGTCTTTTCATTGGTGGTGGAAAATGGAGAATCGATTAACTGGGAAATTGAAAAAGCTATAAACGAGTATTTCCAAAATTTTATTAATCAGTTATCATCTTTCACCAATTTCACCATCGATACACAGATTCAATATTATTGTGATTTTGATGATTCAAATTTACACATTGCGGAAGGATCTAGAATACTAAACTCGGTTGATTTATCGACTTTTGTTGATTTTGGTGGATGGAATTTGGATAATCTGATATCTATTAAACCAACTATTAATTTCTTATTATACATTCCTGGTACACGTTTTTTACAAATTGAAAATTCCAAGACAAATAGTTTTATCATTCCTCAATGGGGTGGTGTCAAGATATTGAATACAGAGAGTTCAAATATCTCAACAAATGAGTTATTACCAATTTTTGAAATTTTTTCATCTCAATTATTGACGTTGTTAAATTTCCCCAAGACACCAAAATCGTTACTGATAAGATTAGATATTATCAAGAGAATAACAATTTTACAAAATTTCAAAGAAACATTTCATGTCTTGAATTCATTGATTAAATTAATTCAACAATTACTCGATATTCCAATTCCAAAAGCCACTTTACGTCATATCGAAGAAGCACTAATTCTTGTCAAGGAATTAACAAATATTAATAACGATGATGATGCAAAATTGATAATCACTAACAAGATGATCAAGGCTTCAAATGATGCTTTTTTCCAAAAAGATATGATTCAGCAAAATTATTTCCCTCAGGCACATAAATTTACAATTTATTTACCAATAGTGGGACCATTCTTATTGATCTTAGTTAGTTCTTCGATGAGTACAATTGCCGATTACAAGAGACGCAAAAATATGATAAAAGAAAGTTAATCTATATACATTAATGAGTTAAATACCATCTTCCTTTCAATTTTCTTCTCTTGATAATTTTTCTCCCGTTTAAACTTTTCATCCTTGCTAAGAACCCCAATCTTCTCTTTCTCTTGATAGTACTTGGCTGATATGTATTACCTCTATTACCACCTCTGTGATTACCTCTTGAAGCAAACCTCAACTGTTGTAATATTGGACTCGTGGTATTGTCGATTGATTGTTTGATCAAATTTGATTGGAAAGGTATTAACTGGCTGCGACGGAATAAAGATAATGGTGATTGTTGTGCAAATGAACCGAAACTGCGCACTATAGGTTGTCTGTAACTGCTCTTAACAGCAGACCTTATTATTGATGAGAACATGACCTGGATACCCTCTTGTTAAAAAATTTTTTGATTAAATTTTCATTTGTCTGTTTTTTTTCTTGTTTAATTTTTCAAAGTAATTGATATTCTGTGCACTTTATGTTTTTCTATAAAATTTTCTTAGCGAAAAAAAAAAAAAAAAAAAAAAATTTTTTTTACTTTTGTTAGAGAAAGAGACCAAGATCAGAGATATAAGATGACTAGTGTTCGTCCAAGAAGAGCTATTCCAAGCAGTGTTAATACCCCAGTGTCTGTGAAGATTGGACAAGTTGTATCGATAGATAATTCAGAAGCACAGCTCTTATTAGATGAGTTCTTAGCAGAAGCCGATAGTAGAGATGCCATTATAACAACAGCAAACACCACTAATATATCGCAATTGAAAAGATGCCAAAGAGAATTAAGAGGGTTGACTCCTTTATTACAAGACACCTCGTCAAAGCCACCACAGCAACAACAACCACTGCTGCTGCCAAATAAGAAAATCAAATTTGATGAAGAAGAAGAAGAAGTGAAAGAAGAACCAGTGGTAGGGAAGATAGATAAAGAAGAGAGAAAGAGATTGAAGAAAGAACGTAGAAAAGAAGAGAGAAAGAAGAAGTTAGAAGAAGTATAGTTGATAGAGAGTAGTGTATATTAAAGATAATGTAATATTTACACGACCAGTCAGATGACTCTTTTTGTAATTTTTTTTTTTTTCTCTTTAAATTTTTCTTCCCTTGTCGATTGAAAAATTTATGAATCATCATCTATTGATATATTCAAATATATAAGAACATGGTTAAGAAAGCTGGTGTCTTAGGAGCAACAGGATCTGTTGGTCAACGTTTTATCTTGTTATTAGCCGATCATCCTGAATTTGAATTGGTGGCATTAGGTGCATCTCCAAGATCTGCTGGTAAGCAATATAAAGATGCTGTCTCATGGAAACAAACTTCCTTGTTACCACAAAAATTTGGTGAGATCGTTGTTAGTGAATGTAAATCTGAATTTTTCAAAGAATGTGATGTTGTATTTTCCGGTTTAGACTCAGATTATGCAGGATCTATTGAAAAAGAATTTGTCGAAGCAGGTTTAAGTGTTGTGTCAAATGCCAAAAATTATAGACAAGAACCAGATGTTCCATTAATCGTACCAATCGTCAATATTGACCATTTGGATGTCATTGCTAAGAAAGTTGAAGAAGCCAAGCACAACGGTGGTAAGAAACCAGGTTACATTGTTTGTATTTCTAATTGTTCCACTGCTGGTTTAGTAGCTCCATTGAAACCTTTAGTTGAGAAATTTGGTCCTTTGGATATCTTAACCACCACCACTTTACAAGCCATCTCAGGTGCAGGTTTCTCTCCAGGTGTTGGTGGTATGGATATCTTGGATAACATTGTCCCATTTATCAGTGGTGAAGAAGAAAAAATTGAATGGGAAACAAAGAAAATTCTTGGTAATATCAGTAAAGATGGCTTAACATTCGATCCATTATCAAAAGAAGAATTGAAAGTCTCTGCTCAATGTAACAGAGTGCCAGTTATCGATGGTCACACAGAGTGTATTGCATTGAAATTCGCTAATAGACCAGCACCTTCTGTAAGACAAATCAAAGAATGCTTATCCAGTTATGTATGTGATGCCTCCAAATTAGGTTGCCACTCAGCTCCAAAACAAACCATTCATGTCTTGGAACAACAAGATAGACCACAACCAAGATTGGACAGAGATAGAGATGCCGGTTACGGTGTCAGTGTTGGTAGAATTAGAGAAGATAGTGTATTAGATTTCAAGATGGTTGTCTTGTCCCATAACACAGTCATCGGTGCCGCAGGTGCTGGTATCTTGATTGGTGAGATCTTGGCTGCCAGAAACTTGATCTGAAATTTTCTTGCATATATAAACTTCCATCAATAATTTTTTATCTATTTGATCTGTACAGCCTACATTTTTTTTAAAGAAAGAAAAAAAGAACAGCCATTTTAAAAAAATTAAAAAAGTAATCTCGAAAGAACACGTTTGATAACTAAGACAATGACTTCAGAGACAGTTCCAATGGCTTCTCCTTCTCCTCCTATAGAATCTATCACATTCAAGACTAAATCGATTTACTGGGAACCAAACCATTTCAATAATATACTTTTACAAAACAATAATGGACCATGTTTTCTCATATCTTTAATTAATTCATTGATCTTAGCTCATGAATTGCAAAATGATACCAATGGTACAGATAACGATGGCTGGATCACTGTGAATAATAATAAGAAGAAACCAAAATTTTCTTCATCAAGAGAAGATTTGTGCGAATCTCCGTTGATAAATAATACTACTACCCCACAATTAACAAATGATATGCTTGTACCTTTAAAGACATTATTATCAAGACCGGAAGTGAAATTGACAGATTTACTTAATGAATTGACCACATTAGTCTTGATTTTAAATGACTCACAACAAGATCTCACACCAATATTGAACAAATTATCATTATTGCATACAGGACTAGATATAAATCCGAGTTTCCATGATGGAGTATTGGACACTGCCAAAAATCCGATCTTGGATATTTGTAATATATTAGGTCTAAAAGTTATACATGGGTGGTTAATAGGTGATGATGACGAGGAAATTATCAAGAGACTTGATGATTATGACAGTTTGAAAGATTATCAATTGAAAATTTTTAGTAAATTGAAATCACAATTTGAAGATAAGAATTTACAAGATGATACAGTGTTGGAATCTTTGATCCATTCTACAACAGACAATGAACTTAGTGAAGATCTCATGGAATTTAGAGTTATAAACAATTTTTTAAACGATAATGCTACAGAGTTAACAAATTTTGGATTACAAGAATTACAAAAAACGGATAAGATAATCAGTGATAATGAAGTATCAATTTTCTTCAGAAATAATCATTTCAATACCATATATAAGAAACAAGAGAATTTGTATTTATTGTTGATAGATGAAGGTTTTTCTAGTAAGAATAAGAAATCATATGATAAATCATTGGTATGGGAATCATTGACAAGTGTTAATGGTAGTAGTGATGTGTTATTGGATGGTAATTTCCAACCTGTTCAAAATAATTCTACTATAAATCCATTTGGAGATTTGGAAGAAGGTAAATCTGATCAGAAAGATAAGCAATTTGATTATAATGATTATGTACTTGATGATGAGGAAGAAGGTGCGACAGATAAGACACAAGACGAGTTATTGGCTTTAAGTTTGCAACAAGAAGAAGATGAGACGTATGCTAAGAAATTACAAACTTATTATAATAAAAATGGTGAACAAAAGAAGAAGAAGAATAATAAGAAAAAAAAAACTGCTATTCTGGATAAGAAAGAACCAAGTACGAAGAAGGAAAGTTGTGTTATTATGTGAACTTGAGTTGTAAATTTTCCCAATCCAAGATTTCCCAATGTTTCTTGATAAATGGTAATCCTAAGAGTATTGGAGGATACTTATTTTGTTTTTCAATAATGAAAAAACTGATCAATTCTGACAATGTATCACTAAACTTGATTTCCAATTCGGCACCTAGTGTAGATTCATGAAATGACCCTTTTAAAGCACCATCCATTTTCTTTGGTCTCACTAATTCGAAAACTCTAACACACTCGGCATCATGATTCATAATGCCGAACAAAAATTCAGAATCGATTAAATTGGCAAATGACCCAGAGTCGATCATACAACTAGCTCCTGTACTTGATAAGATTCCTTGTATGACAAAGGGATAACTCTCTTCTGGTTGATTCTCGTTGTGTGAGTTCTTGAATCTTTTCAGTTTCAATGATGAAGTTGAAGTTCTTGCCCGCTTTCCCTCGGTCACGATAACGACATCTGAAGAAGAAGAAGTGGATTCCAGCACTGTCTCTGCGGAATCTGATAACAATTCTGGTTGTTGTAATTCCTTGAGAAATTGCTCTAAATCCGGGAACTCATTGTCCCAACAATTGATAAGTTGGTCCAATTTCTCAGTGGGGTCTTTCGCTTCCATATCAGCGAATCGAGTGTCGAATGGCTCGTTGCCGCTCATGTTTAGCAATATTCCTTATCAATATAAGTTATATATATTTTTTTAGAAAAAAAAGGGGGCGTCTATTTTTTATTTTCAGTATTATGATTTTGCTAATAAGGCGGCTGATATTCTTCATCATTCTATGGTAAATCGGCTGAATAATATCGGTTCTTGGTCAAAACTGGAAGTCTTTCAGCAAGATCGGCTCTAAAAACTATTATAAGAACTTCTTTAATCGGGCGTTTTGTAGAGAGAGATTACCAATGCCTCGTCATTACAGAGTTTCCTCATTTCACAAACTAACAAATCACTTCTACTTCAAATTGAGTGGCAGTTGTAGGTTGTATAAAAGTCGAGTGCTGATGTCGTGGTGCCACACCGATAAGAAAAATGGAGCAAAAAAAAACACACAAAAAAAAAACCCAAATGAATGAAAAACTTGAAGTATTAGATAAATTGTATTTAATTCATTATAGACAAAATAGAGTTATTGAATAATGAGTAATTTCTCAATTCCAAGTGCCATTGGACATACTCCAATTATCCGTCTCAACAAGATCTCGCAATTATTGAAAAGAAACATTTTTGCAAAGGCCGAATTTATGAATCCAGGTGGGTCGATTAAAGACCGTTGTGCATTGTATATAATAAACGATGCTGAAAAGAAGGGAAGTATTAAACCGGGTGCTACGTTGATTGAAGGAACTGCCGGAAACACAGGGATTGGATTACTGTTGTTGGCATTGTCCAGAGGTTATAAATGTTTATTTTACATTCCTGAAAACATCTCACAGTCAAAATGTGATATACTTACCAATATGGGAGCCACTGTGAAGAGAGCTCCATTGGTGCCAGAGAGTGATCCTTTATATTTCATGAATCAATGTTTGAAATCTGCCCAGGAAATTGAAAATTCTTTTTACACCAATCAATTCGATAATCTCAACAATTTCAAAAGTCATTTGGAGACCACTGGACCAGAGATTTGGCAACAATTGGGTGGTGAAATTGATCTGTTTGTATGTGCCTCAGGTAGTGGTGGAACCATTGCTGGTACCTCTACTTTTTTGAAATCCAAATTACCAGCTATGAAGACAATTCTTGCCGACAGACCGGGGTCTGTAAATTTTTCTTATGTAAAGACAAAAGGTCAAAATTTGGAAGATATCGAAGGTCAGACTTCAATTGTCGAAGGTGTTGGTAAACCAAGCATCACCAGGAATTTACAACAAGTTATAGACACCATAGTTGATGACTCAATCAAAGTTCAAGATTTACAAACTGTAACCACAGTGCTCCAAGTATTGAACGATGAAGGTTTGTTCATCGGTGGAAGTAGTGGTTTAAATGTCGCGGCTGCCATTGAAACTGCCAAAACCTTGCCTGAAGGAAGTAACATAGTTACTATTCTCCCAGATAGCGGACATAAGTACATTGAGAAGATCTTTAGTAAGAAATTCTTGAAAGAAATGGACTTGTTTGATAACTTGCCAGATCAATTGAAGAAGTACACAACTTAGGGGCTGTTGAAGTTTTTGTAAAGACAAAAAAAAAAAAAAACTTAGAGAAAAAGAGAAAAAAATTTTTATATTAATAATAAGTAATTATTTATCATAAAAGAAGTAGAAAAATGGCACCAGCAACTGTCTTGTGTATTGGAATGGCTGGAAGTGGTAAGACCACTTTCATGCAAAGATTGAATTCTCATTTGCATGCTTCTGAGAAGCCACCTTATGTGATAAATTTGGATCCTGCTGTTTTGAAAATTCCATTTGGATGTAATATAGATATAAGAGATTCTATAAATTATAAGAAAGTGATGGAAGAATATCAGTTGGGGCCAAACGGTGCGATAGTGACGTCTTTGAATTTATTTGCCACCAAAATTGATCAAGTGATTGAGTTGGTTTCAAAGAGATCTGAAAATTTCGAGCATTGTATTATAGATACGCCTGGTCAAATTGAATGTTTTATTTGGTCTGCCTCAGGTGCCATTATTACTGAATCATTGCTGAGTACTTTCCCAACTGTGATACTGTATATTATTGATACACCAAGGACTTCGTCTCCAACAACTTTTATTTCAAATATGTTATATGCTTGCTCAATTTTGTATAAGACCAAATTACCAATGATTATAGTATTTAATAAGACAGATTTGAAAAAAGCTGATTTTGCCAAAGAATGGATGACAGATTTCGAGAAATTTCAACAACTGTTGAAAGAAGATGCCGATTTGAATGATGAAACTTCAAGTGGTAGTGGATACATGTCATCATTGGTAAATTCTATGTCTTTGATGTTGGAAGAATTTTATTCAACTTTGGATGTTGTGGCATGTTCTGCTTATTCAGGTGAAGGTTTTGATGAATTTCTTAAAGCAGTTGATAATAAAGTTGACGAATATACTAATTTCTATCAAAAGGAACGTGAAGCTATATTGAAAGCTAAAGAAGAAACAGATAAGAAAAATAAAGAAAAAAATTTGAATCATCTTATGAAAGATTTGGGTATTTCAGGAAACAAGAAGAAACCAAAAGATGAAGTGGAAGTTTTATCAGATCTTTCTGATGATGATGAAGAAGAAGAGACTCAAGGATTTGTAGAAAGAGATGAAGATAGACCTGAAAGAGAGTACACTTTTGCAGAAGATAGAAATTCTGAAATTAAAGATGATGATGATTTGATGGCACAATACCAAGAGATTCTTAATAAGAACTCGAAATCGGCTTCTTCAAAGACAACAGAAAATATTTTATCATATATTAATAACAACAAATAAATAAGCATTTTATAATTCGAATAACTGATTTTTAAATTCATCTTTAAAAATCAAATGAGGTTTCCTCTTTGCAAGATCTAATATAGTCTTACCAAACTCACTATTGCACCAGGCAAACCATGGTCTCGTGTATGCCAAACCTCTTGGATAATTAACATTTATAGACTCGTGCATTAAACCAAGACCAGCTGTAGTTTTTTTCAAAAGTTGTAAATTTTCAACAATTTCAGTGTCATTATTAGAAGTTCTTATGCTGACTAATAACGACATGGGCCAAGCATGATGAATACCAATATGTGGACCCCCAATACCTTTAAAATATTTGCCACTGATGAAATATGGGTTAGCCTTTGATAAGACCAAATTTCTTGTATTTTGATATATTGGGTCATCCAATGTGGTGAAACCAAGATCAGGTAATGAAAGCAATGAAGGCACATTGGCATCATCCATGATATTTGCTGAGCCATATCCATCAACCTCATATGCATATATTTTACCAAATTTTGGATGATCAATGATACCATAATTCTCAATACCATAAGATATATTCTTGATGAATTTTTCAACAGATGTTACAAGCTTGTCTTGTTTTAAAAGTTTCAAAATTGGCAAGATTTTACGCAACTCAACTAACATATGAGCATTTGCAGGAATGAAATATTGATAAATACATGCATCATCTGAAGGCCTAAACGAGGATCTTATCAAGCCTGTGTTTTGATTCACAGGGTTACCGGTTCCAGCTAGAGGTAAAGTCTCTGACCCGATTCTTGTATCTCTTTGGAAAGTATAATAAAATGGTAATACATGTCCATGATTATCAAAAGTTGGTGAGCTTTGTCTTCTTAAGATGGTCAATACCATATCAAATGCGTCGAGCCATATTTCATTAAAGACACTCAAATCGTGTTGTGAATTTTCATAATATTCAGTTGTTAAAGTTAAAAATGACAGTAATGAATCTAATTCCCATTTACATTCAAATACAGTTTTCCATGAAGGTTTCGGAGTAACATAATCAATGGCAGATTTCTCTCTTTTAATCTTGGATTCCTCAGGAGGTTGAAAAGCATTACAATATGGAGCCTTGATTATATACCAACTTTGTAAATTGATTGCACCTTTGATCATATCTTTCAATTCTTCATCTTTACTGATAAGAGGTTGATAAACAGATAATTGTCTAGCAGAATCTCGAAGCCATTCAGCATGTATGTCCCCAGTGACGACAAACGTCTTTGCCAGATCACTGAAATTGACAAGTAAATTATCCCTCTGTTTTTCTCTTGACTTCTTATACCATAAGATAGTGGTATCTAAAGTATTTGGCAAGCAATTTTCAATCAATCTTGCCAAATCAAGATCCTGGATTTTTTTTTTCAATTCCAAGATCAATTTTTCAACAGCTTCAGATTTGAAAGTACGACATTTGGCTGGAGGTCTCATGAAAGGTAGTCTTAGTACACCGTCCGATAAAGGCTTGTGTGGCTCTTTTGAATAATCCAAGTAATTCTCACAAGTATCCTTATTAGAATGTCTGAACAATTGTTTCTTTGGCTTCTTCAGTACCGCAAGTGCCAATTCCTCGTCGTCCTGGGTAATCAATTCATCTTTCTTATTGAATGCCTGGATCTGTGTCTCTTCTTCCAATTCACTATTTCTACCAATCAACAAGTATACAAAAAACAAGAAACCTACTATGTAGATTATAACATTGCTCAATTTGTAACGTCTTCCCAGTATATACACAAACATCTCTGCCCCCTTTGTTTCGGCTAATCTTTTATTATGTATATAATTTGGTCTGAACCCTCTAGAATTTTTTTTCATTATTATTTGTTTTTTTTGCTGTTTTTTTATTGATTTACAATTTTCGCTTCCCCCATTGTTCAAAATCAGGGGAAACAAAAGTTTCTTACTACAAGATATTTAGGGAGTTCAGTGTCTTGATAGATATATATAGTCATCAGATTGTTTACTCTTCACGAAACCGAGTTCACCGAATTTGGTGAATAATTGCAAATAGTTATTATCATTTTGAGTATCGTCTTTAGTTGGTCTATGATGGGACTTTGCATAGTTAAGTAAACTTTCGTAACTCAAATCTTGAGGTTCATTGGATTTCAAGATCTTGGTATCTAAACAGCTCTTGTTGACTTGTATTAAGTCAAGTTGGAAAACATCTTTATATTTGTTTAATAATTCAAATATCTGTGTTGGGTCCAAGTACAATGAATTTTGGGAAAATGGCAAAATCTTGTAATGCGAATCATGTTGAAAACTAACTATATTCTTGTAATTGAGTTTCCCGGTTTTTTGTAATGTGTCTTTCGAATTGGCTAAAGCAAGATTGAACAGTTTTGGATCGTATAAATTCACCACGTTGTATAATTTCTGTAAATGATTTGGATCGATAAATTTGCTCTCATTTGCATTCACACCTAGTATTTGTATATTCTTCTGATGGTTTAGATCTTGCACGTCATGTTCAAATACAACAGAATCGTATTTTGTAGCCAGTAATGAACTCTTTAGTATCATAATAACTGGGAACTTATCAACAATATAGGAATAAAATCTTGCCAGTCTCATTTTAACTTCATTATTTGTATGCCCCTTTTCAATGTTTCCTGATAATGGCTTATATATAAGTTGATTCAACAGATCAATGTTCTTATCACCAGTAGATTCCATAGTGAAATCAACTTTTAAATCATGACAACTTCTATAGCACAGCAATCGCACACATGATGGTCTTTGATAACTTCTCCTCATAAAAGATATCATATTGTGTTTTATATTAGATAAAACTTGAAAACTGTTTAAAAAATTGAAATTACTTTTTTATTAACAGAGAAAAAAAAAAAACTTACAACTTCCTCATTCGGAAATTACAACCAAATCCGGGCATAAAAAAGGTGAGTATTTTTCAGTGAAAAAATTTGAGGAGTGTAAAATGGTCCCTTGGCCCAGTTGGTTAAGGCGTGGTGCTAATAACGCCAAGATCAGCAGTTCGATCCTGCTAGGGACCATTTCTTTTTTTTCCCTCCTTCTTCAAATTTTTTTTTTTTTGAAACTTCTACATTGTGATTGATATTCTAATATGATGTGGATACCATGAGAATCTGATAACATGAACATGAATTTTATTCTTGAACAGATTGTATTTTTTTGAATTATCTTAGAATAATTTTTTTCACCTTCTTTCCCATCCTTTTTTTTTTTTTGAAACCTCTACAAGATAGTTAATGTTATCCAATCATGTAATTGATAACAATATAACTCAGTGATGTAACTCAGCGATTGCTAATTAGTTTGAATACTATTGTTGAAGAGTTGAGGGTATTTTTTTAGTTTATCTTAAAATAACTTCTCTTACACAAACAAGATGAATTGTCTCATTCATTCAAGAGTCACAAGAAAAAGAAGACTCGACAACTTCTTTCCAGTGGATTTGAATTACCAAAGTGACCTAATGCTGCTCAGTGTATGAAGTTAAATCGGAGTCTAAGCAGCAATCCACTCTTGGAAGAATCTGGAAATTTTGGTGAGAAAGAAGACGTTACAACAACAACACCGAAAATACACAAACTCAAATTTTCAACTTGCATTAGCATACAATTTCCGAATAGCTCTTTAAATTAAAATACCGCATCATAAGCCCTTCTTGATGTTTACTGAACTTTTGCCAATGTACCACCTAATTTTTTTCACCATGTTTCCCCCTTTTTTTTTTTTTTTTATTACAAACTTTCAATATATCATTCATTATTCACTCAAAAACTGAAAGTAATAAAAATATAGTGCCATTTGATCATTTCTTTAACGATTGTATGAACTGCCAAAGCTTCTTATGTAAGACTTGTCGGATTGGTTAAAAACATGCCTAGAAACCAATCAACACAAACAAGACAAGGAAAAAAAAAACACTTGAAGATCAAGGTTACATGCCCTGAACTAAAACAATTATTTCAACAATCTAAAGATAATTGATGATGATGATCTCAATGACGATGTAGGAGTTTCAAAAAAAAAAAAATTTGAAGAAGGAGGGAAAAAAAAGAAATGGTCCCTAGCAGGATCGAACTGCTGATCTTGGCGTTATTAGCACCACGCCTTAACCAACTGGGCCAAGGGACCATTTTACACTCATCAAATTTTTTCACTGAAAAATACTCACCTTTTTTATGCCCGGATTTGGTTGTAATTTCCGAATGAGGAAGTTATAAATAGTGTGTAATAGATCTTTTGTTTCACTTTAATTATTCATTATTTGGTTAAAAGTGGTAAAACTGTTGAGTATATCATTCTGTTGCCATTTGAACTGACCAATTGGTTCTAATGATGAAATTTTGAATAATATAAAATATATTTAACTTCTCAGATATTTTAATATTTTTCACTAACTTTAGTAAATAGTGGGAAAGACAATAGTGAGCAGCTTCCTGGCTATTCACATTCTCACTATTGACAATGGTAGGCAGTTTTTTTACTCAATCATATTTTGTAGTTTATTGTCAAATTTTCAAATTAAAAAAATGTCGTCATATTCAGGGGACTTGTCAAAAAAAAAAAAAAAAGATTCAACAAGGATATTAGAGCCAAGAATTGACCAGGAACGAAGTGATTGTATTTGCAAGGTACATGGAGGTATTAGAAAAGTACACGTTTGAAGTATCTGAGACATCATCACCAATTCAAGTTCAAAAAAAAAAAAAAACCAATTGAGAATGTTTTTTTTGTTTTTGTTTTGTTTTTGTTTTGTTTGGTTGGCAGTTGTAATTTATAGAAACATTGGTGGTAGCATAATAATAGAACATCTCTTTGTTTATTGTATTTTGAGGTACTCTATGTATATCTTTTATTTGTACGTTTTCTTTTCTATGCAAAATTCTAGAAAACGGGACGACATACATGTTTTCAAGTGAGAGAAATATAAAGAAGACAGTATAATCAGGGGGCATAAAGACAATAAGATTCCATCGTCTATCTGTGGAGAAGAATGTATAGTATAATCCTTGTAATCCATTTTTGTTAACTAATTGAGAGCATAAACTTTTTAACCGTGTTTTTTTTTTTTTTTTTCTGTTGTCATTTTTTTAATTTTTTTTCTCGTAGAAGACAAAAATAAACTTTTCGTCAAGATATAATTGAAGGTTGATAATAACAAATGTTTTCAACACCGAATGGCAAGTTCTCGTTGCCTTTTTTGCATAAACGGAAGTATAAAGATGAGGATTATAATATGAAACCGAGAAGGAATTCAAGAGATTTACAAATTGTATCATTTATTAAGAGAAATATTAAATATTTCATTTTGCTAATTGCATTGATCTTGATATCAAATTTCACATCTATTGAATTACCATTTGATATTCCCAAATATACACTTACAGATCCAAACGTGGTTATAATCTTAGCGGTGAATGAAGGGGGAGGTGTGTTGAAATGGAAAGGGGCTCAAGAATGGAGTGTTGAGAGATCAAGTATAACAAATAAGAGACATTATGCTGAAAAACATGGATATGCATTGACAGTGAAAGATTTGACTTTGAAAAGGAGATATAGTCATGAGTGGAGAGAAGGTTGGGAAAAAGTTGATATCATTAAGCAAACAATGAGACAATTCCCTAATGCAGAATGGTTTTGGTGGTTAGATTTACACACTTATATTATGGAACCACAATTATCATTGGAAGATCATATCTTCAATCATATGAACAATATAACTTATAGCTCTTTGACCGAATTCAATCCTTTGCAATTACCAATCGATATCGAATATACCGATTACAATGCTAACCCAATCGATTTAATGATCACCCAGGATTGTGGAGGTTTCAACTTGGGCTCTTTCTTTATAAGAAGATCTGAATGGTCTGAGACTTTACTCGATGCATGGTGGGACCCAGTGATGTATGAACAAATGCACATGCAATGGGAACATAAGGAACAAGATGCATTGGAATCCATGTACGCAGAACAATCTTGGGTTAGAGAAAGAACCGCATTCCTACCTTTACGTGCCATCAATTCTTTCCCACCGGGTGCCTGTTATGAATTTGCAGATGATCCAAGATATTTCTATAGTGAAAAAGATAGAGATTTCATCATTAATATGGCTGGATGTGAATACGGAAGAGACTGTTGGAGTGAAATGGAATTCTATAAATCCATTAGTAGGAAATTACATTCAAGACCATGGTACAAAATTTGGAAATAACCTTCTTTTGTATAATTAATCAATCAATATATTAAAAAACTGTAGTGTACTCAATTACCAATGTCCTGCCTTTTTTTTTTTTTTTCTTCTCTGATAATTTTTTTGAAAGGAGGAAAATTGAAAATGTTCGAGTCAATTTAACAAAGAAATAACAAGATTATAAGAGATGTCCGATCAATATTGGTTAAACGATAGTCTTGGAAATGGAGACGACAATGACATGTCTTCTTTCTTGAACTTCGGTGGAGAGCAACAACAGCCACAGCAACCTCCACCTCAACAACAACCAAAACAAGACAATAATAACAATTACAATTCTCCAGTGTTTAATCAACAACTGTCCCCTGCACTGGATTTCAGTCATCTGAATTCAATTAACCCTTCGACCATTTTGAACCAGGCAAGACAAGATAACTCTTTCAGCCATAACAACAGCAACAACAATTTGATGTCTGATGATCCACTGAATATAATGAATTTTAGAAATTCTAATAATGCCAGTAGAGCTAGTAATCAATCCCATTTTTCTCCACAAGTACAACAACAACAGACTTTTAATAATACTGCTACTAGTAATAGCAACTCCCCAAATTTTGGTGCCGGCACTGGTGTATTGGATAAGAATGCAATGATGGCAGCATTGAGACAAAGACAACAACAACTGCAACAACAACAACAACAACAACAACAACAACAGCAAATGTTACAAGAACAGATGAAAAACATGCAACAACAGCAGTTGTTGAAACAACAAATGTTACAACATCTGCAACAACAGCAATTGCAACAACAACAACAACAACAACAAAAAGATAATAACAATAACAATACCAACAACAACACCAACAACAGCTCAAGTAATATGAATCAACTTCAACAGCAGTTTTATCAGCAGTTACAACAACAAAGGATGCAACAAATGCAAAATCAACGTCAACTGAGTGGTTCACAACAACTGTCTGCAGCTGGAAGTCCTCCAAATACCAGTAATAATACAAGAACTCCATCAATCCCCTTCCAGTCAACTCCAACAGCAACACAACCACCACTGCTGGGACAACCACCACAACAGCAGCAGCTGCAATTGAAAAGACAACAACAATTAAACCAACAACTTCAAGTGGAATTGTTCATGAAAACTTTACAAGATTTTGCAAGACGTAAAGGGATATCTTTACCTCAAAATCCAATGATTGATGGACGTAAAATGCATTTTTTCTTCTTGTACGTGTTAGTTTCCAAAATGGGTGGTTCTAATACAGTTTCGAGGCAAAATCAATGGGGGTTTGTTGCTTCTAAATTCCAATTATCAGTAGATACAAATCCAAATTATGCAAGAGACGTTGCAAATTTTTATCATCAATATTTATACCAATTTGAACAATATGCATCAACACAAGAAGGTCAACGTGAAATTTATAATATCAAATTATCCATCCAAAAGCAAATGCAACAACAGTACCTGCAATTACAACAACAAAATTTATCGCTGTCTCCAGTGATGCATCAAAGTCCAATGGGAATGTCACCAGCAATGCCTTCAAATATGCAGCAACAGCCACCACCAAAGAAGCGTAGATCAACAAAAGGCAGCAAACTGAGTTCTCCAAATGTGCAACCCACTCCTAAATCTGCCACATCGAGAAAACTGTCATCTACATCTCAACTGGCAACTCCAATGTCTGCACAACCAATTCCCCAACAATTGCCGATGCTTTCATCGGCACCAACTCCTGCTGTCATTGAAGAAGAACCTCAACTGGATCCAAATGTTCCTGTTGTGCTTAGGAATTATGCTCCACATCAAAGGTTGATCGAATTAGTTGGAGGTTATGATATTGCCTCATTGATCCAACTTGGTGAACATGCTGATGCAGGTAAGCCTTTTTACTTATTTGCCCCAGAATTGGGTAACATTGATTTACAAGCTTTAACGATGTCACTTTCTAGTGGCATTAGCTCGGAGATAAATAATGCTTTAAACACATTGTTGGTCACTGCAGCTGATCATCATTTGATGTTGCAACTTCGTGATTGTCCCGAATTGTTGGATGCTCTTTGTCAAGTTGGGTTGGAAGTCTTGGATGAATTGGTCTTCGGTAAATATGATTCACAAGAGGAAACCGTTACAACTAAACCTTTGATCGATGCTGTATTCGAGAATTATATAAAAGAACAAGAGGAAAAACTTAGTAATAAGAATGATTGTGTTATCAAAATTGACTCATTCAGCGGTGAAGTTGTCGAAACTGAGACAGCCCAAGACGAAGAAGAAGATGATATAAGTCCAGAGAATGATTTATTTTCATTTGAAGAATCCACTACACCAAATGAATTTAATTCTCCAACTCCAGAAAAGAAAGAGTACCTCGATGCTTCATTTCAAATGCCATCATATACTCAATTATTATCACAAAGTAGATCTGAGATTGAATATGATAGTGTCAATGTTTTCCAAAAATCATCGGGTAATCACCAATTGATGTTGATAGAGAGGCTTTCAACATTATCTATCATCTTGAGAAATTTGTCATTCATTGGCAATAATAATGAAATGTTTTGTCTTAATTCCATTTTGAAAGAGTATTTATTCAAACTTGTTAATTGTATTGCCGTCCACGCAGATAAATTCTTGTTTGCCAGAAAGAAATTATCATTGTTGAAGGATTCATTGATAATTTTTTCTGGAATTGCCGATTCTTTACAATTAAGAGATCATAAAGAAGCATTATTGGTGATACTGTTAAGTTCTGCATTTTGTGGTAATGTTGATGATAGTGTCAAAGAATTAGCAAAACTGGAATCCATAAATGATGAAGATTTATTTATTCCATATTACTCATCAAATGTTCAAAAATTCCAACCATATGCAATTGATTTATTTACAAAAGTTATAGTGAGGGATCCTCCAAATAGAGACCTCATTAAAAATGTGATCTTGGGTACTTACTCAACAGAATTGTTCCCAAATGACGATGAAAATGAAGTTTACCAATTGACAAAACTGTATTTACATGGTCTGGATCCACGTGATGGATTATTGTTGTCCAAGACATTTGCCAATCTCATTTCCATATTACCCATTTATGAAATTGATAAATTTGTCCCTATATTAGAGGAAAGAAAAGTTATCATCATCCAAGCTTTACTTTCATGTATATTATTAACTGAATTTTTACAAACAGAAGATTACCAATTCAATATAGCTTTGAAATGGTTACTGAGTCCTGAATTAATTGGATCCAATTTATCGAAAATTGGATGTGCCTTGACTTTGATCAAGCAACATTCAAATCCTGAACTCGTGTTGGTTTCAAGACGTTGTCTTACACTTTTAAATTTGTTATTGACAAAATCAATAGAATTTAGTAGTAACAACGATAAGAATGAAGAGTTACAAAAATTGGCAAAATTACCAAAACTTTTCCCCGAGACTCATCTTGTTTGTGCAGCTACAACAAACTCATTTATCGATGAATCTGTATTAAGACAACTTTTACAATTATCTAGTTTTGCAGATGACATCTCCAAATTCTTGGCTTGATCTTTTTCCCCCTCTTTGTGTACTATATACTGTTTTCTTTTCCTAATACAATCTGTACTATTCCACTCAACTCAAGTAGTTCTATATCAAGTTATAAAGGTATTTCATTTAGAATAAAGTAGTTCAAAGTGAATGAAAATTTTTTTTTTTTCTTGACGAACAAATTGATGGAAAAAAAAAAAAAAAAAAAACCTCATCTTCACCAAATAATTAAAAAGTTTTGTGTACAAGATGGCTTACCAATTAACATTAGCTGCTAAGGCTCCAGTGGTTGCTTACAAGGAGTTAGTCGCAGCTGCTTTTGTAAACACTGCTTCAAACGACACTGTCAAGATTTCATTTGAAGATGATAAGACTGTTGCAGGAGAAGCTTTAAAATTGACAAAGGAAGATAAAGAAGTTTCAAATGCTTTTGAGTCATTGGTTGAACTGGCTAAATTGCCAAGTGATGAATTGTCCAAATGGGTTGAGTTTGCTTCAAAATTGTCTACTAAGGATTTCAAAGTGTTATCACCTGAGTTGGAGAAATTAGAAGCTCACTTAAATTTCCGTTCATTTATCGTTGGCCACAGTGTTTCTGCATCAGACATCCTGGTCTGGGGTGCTTTGAGAGGTAATCCTGTCATGGGTGGTGTATTGAAAGGTGCTGCTTATATCAATTTATCCAGATGGTACTCATTCTTGGAATCTGATAAGAGATTTGGTGGTGTTGTTGAATTGATGACTCAACAAGTTAATGAGTTACGTAAATCTGCCAAAGCTGCTTCAAATAATGCTAGTGGTGGTAAGAAGACTCACCAAGCCAGTTTCGATATCGATTTACAAGATGCCAAAGATGGTCAAGTTGTTACTAGATTCCCACCTGAACCTTCTGGATATTTACATATTGGTCATGCCAAAGCTGCTATTTTGAATCAATATTTTGCAAACATGTACCATGGGAAATTGATTATTAGATTCGATGACACGAATCCTTCTAAGGAGAAAACCGAATTCCAAGATTCAATTTTAGAAGATTTAGAATTACTTGGTATTAAAGGTGATAAAGTCACTTATTCATCAGATTATTTCCAACAAATGTACGAATTAGCCATCAAATTGATAAAAGAAGGTAAAGCTTACTGTGATGACACACCATTGGAAAAAATGAGAGCTGAAAGAATGGATGGTTTGAAATCAGAAAGAAGAGATAGATCAGTTGAAGAAAATTTACAAATCTTTACTGAAGAAATGAAAAATGGTACTGAAGTTGGTTTGAAAAACTGTCTTAGAGCCAAGATTGATTACACTGCTTTAAACAAAGCTTTGCGTGATCCTGTTATTTACAGATGTAATTTAACTCCACATCATAGAACTGGTACTGCATGGAAAATGTACCCATTATACGATTTCTGTGTTCCAGTTGTCGATTCCCTTGAAGGTGTCACCCATTCTTTAAGAACCATTGAATACCGTGACCGTAACCCTCAATATGATTGGTTCTTAGAAGCCTTACATTTGAGAAAAGTCCACATCTGGGATTTCGGTCGTGTTAACTTTGTTAGAACTTTGTTATCAAAACGTAAATTACAATGGTTTGTCGACAAGAACTATGTTGGTAACTGGGATGATCCTCGTTTCCCAACTGTTAGAGGTGTTAGAAGACGTGGTATGTCAGTCGAAGGTTTAAGAAATTTCATCCTTTCACAAGGTCCTTCAAGAAACATTATTAATTTGGATTGGAGTTTAATCTGGGCTATTAATAAGAAGATCATCGATCCAATTGCTCCAAGACACGTTGAAGTTGATTCCGAAAATGCTGTTCCTGTCACCATCGTTGATGGTCCTGCTACTCCATCTGTTGAAGAAAAACCTAAACACAAGAAGAATGCTGACGTTGGATTGAAAAAAGTCATCTACTCAAATAAAGTTCTCTTGGATCAAGTTGATGCTGCATCAATGGAAGAAGGTGAAGAAGTCACTTTCATGGATTGGGGTAATGTTATCATTGATAAGATTATCAAAGAAGGTGATATTGTCAAATCAGTTACAGCAAGATTACATTTAGAAGGTGATTTCAAAAAGACTTCAAAGAAATTGACTTGGTTAGCTGACACCGAGGATAAAGTTGAAGTTGACTTGGTTGATTTTGATCATTTGATTACAAAAGATAAATTGGAAGAAGGTGACAATTTTGAAGATTTCTTGACTCCACAAACTGAATTCCATACAAAAGGTTTTGCCGATGTTAATGTTAAAGACATGAAAGTTGGTGATGTCATCCAATTCGAAAGAAAAGGTTATTACAGATTAGACCAAGAAGCCAAAGATGGTAAACCATATGTTTTCTTCACCATCCCAGATGGTAAAGCTACAAAGAAAGTTACTAAATAGACGTATACTCATTTTAAAGTGTTTCTATTTATAAAATTGTAAGCCTTACTAGCCAGTTCCTTACCAATTATCTCTGCCAACTCTTCTTCTTCCATCTCAACTAATTCACGTAAATTCTTCACTTTTTGAATGATCAAATGATAATTAACATTGTTAATGCCAGGGATATTTTGGATCAAATCAATAACTGCATCGTTATACCTTGGTGGTCCATCCATGGTATCATCTTTATCTTCCATACCAATATTAACAGCAATAGTTGCGTCTGGCTCTTCTTGCTTAGCTTTCAATTCTAAGATGATCTGTGCCGTCTGGTACGGGGACGATGACCAAATGATTTTCAACTTGGGGAATGCGATTAAGAGCATCATCAATTTCGATTGGATGTCCTGTTGTAACAATTTGGAAGAAATAGGATCAGCTGAAGATGTCAAATTATTGGCATTATTAATCTTGGAACGTAATTCAGAGAAAGGTTCCAATGAAAATGACTTGTTTTCATCAAACTCGATTAATAATGTTGGTAACTCGTAATGCCTGAACATTTGTTCACACTGCGTATATAGCCTACCAGATTTGAAACTTGAGATTAAATCAGGGATAGCTTTTCTCTCAACACATATCTTTGGTGAGATTATATAATCCCCTATGGTTAACATGCATGGCATAACCTTGATTCCAATACGATGGAGTAAATTCGGTAATGCTGAGCCATGGAACTCTCTTATATCAACAATTACTCGAGTCTCCAAATTGGGGTCTTTATAATTACCACCTCCTGCGATTCTGGTATTATGGGTCTCTGATTTTCTTGATTGGAATTTCGGATTGTCCAGCTCAGTGGTATGAGTTGAGGCTAATTGACCTTTCTCCCTGATCAATTTAGTGAAAATCTCCTTCTCCTTTTTAATATTACTCAAATGTATTTCTTCTTCAACTGAACTTCCATAATACATGAAAAATGTACGTGCTGCATTTTCCTTGTTGACAGCTTGGTACACTTCGACTCTTCTTATAAAGGATAAGTCAGGTTCATACATTATGATGTAAGACGGCATTAGTTCTTGTAATAACAAATCATCAGTTCTGCTGTTATATTTCTCAATGATTATTTGATCTTTACGATTGATGTAATCGTAGTTACAATTCTGAATCTTCTGATGTGTTATTACAACATCGTGATCCCAAAGTTGTTCTTCCAAGATTTCTTCATCTTCATCTTCATCACCCATTTCACTAGCTTTCACAATTTCATCTTGGAGTTTATCAATGACATCTAGATCAACATCGTCTTCTTTTCTTTGAATATCAGCTGAATGCAATCTACCAACAGCCGCAACAGCTGATCCACCCCTGGTTCTTCTTCGCTTGCCAGGCGGAGCCTTGCCTCTGGTAAAAGTCTTTGAAGTATTTAATTGTTCCAGCAGTTGTCTCTCTCTTTGTAGCATACTAGTCCTTTGCTGATTTTCCAGCATTTGTTTTTGAATTTGCTGATTTGTAGTCATCAATGCATTTTTCCAAATCAAGTGACTTTGCATCTTATCAACCATCATCTTTCTTGCAGAGTAAGTATTATTCCCAAGAGATGATTCATTTTCAATTATTTTCAGCGTAGTGAGAAACTGTCTTAACTGTCTAGTGACCACACTATCCGAACACATAATCAATATTGGACCGGATTCTGAATCATCTTTACGCATCTTGTCTTCGTTGATGTCTTCTAATAACAACAGCAATTGTTCCCACTTGGGTTGTTCTTCTAATAAATAAGTTTCCAGTTCATTATCTGAGTTTTTAATTTTTTCAAAAACACGTTTCCTAGCATGAGATAAAATGGTAGTTGCTTCATCAAGCATCAACCATGGAGACTGGTTAACTTTGAAAACATTGACCGATGGTTTGTTGGATTCATATATCAGTTGTACAATTTCATAATATCGTATAGAATCATAAGTCAGTAGCTTATTCAACAATTCTTTCAATGTAGATAAGTCGTACACCAATTGTTTTGTAGTCCATGAAACTCTATGCCATACTGGGTCCAAAGATGCTCTTATAATTCTGATAAAATCCGAGTCCAATACATTCAGTGAAACCCAATACTCGGTTGATATTGTTGGATTATGACGACGAAGTTCTGCAATACATGCCTCGATACATCCCAATATTGCAATCTGTATCAGTTTCATCGAGTCTGTCATTTGTACATTTATCTCGGTTACTATATTTCTCAAGTCTTCTTTCTGATTTGGTTTCTTCTTTCGAGGTTGTAATGAGTTAGAAACTTCAATGTGGAAACGTGGCCATAAGAAAGATTTCGTCAATTTTAAGCTTCTCAATTTATTATATAAAGGTTGGAAACCTTTAGTAAAAGCTTCAGGTTCATCCGATAAAGCTTTGACGAACCCCCACAGATTTTTCTCTTTGTACAAAGTCAAGATAAAAGCTTCATTTGAAGTTTCTTTAATTCTCTCGGCATGAAGCAATACTATCCCAGTGATCAAATTTGGATCTATTATACCAGATAGTAAATCAACAATGAAGACTCTTGATGTGACCGAGATTATTCCACCTTTGGTATATAATTTTCTTCTCTTATCTATTGTTACCGTCTCACCTCCAATCACAGTGAATGGTCTCTTAATCCCTTCGCCTTCCAAATTCTTTGTCAAATCATCAAATGAGTCGATCCATGATAATTCCAATAACTCTTCTCCAATCTTGGTGTTCTCATCTTCAAGGGCATTGAGCAATATTACCAAACTTCTCTTTGTAGTCTTCGAGTTTAAAGTTGAAGGTGCACTCAACACATGGAGTAAATTAGCGGCAATAGGCTCGATCCCCAAACCTTTACCCATTATCAACAATCCGTCATCCTGCACAAGATCTTGTATTATATTCTGTTGAAATTTCAAAGGCAAAGATAAACTGACATCTATTGGATTTGATCTAGTATCAATAATATCTTCACCAACCGGTTTTACTTGCTCACCACGCGACTCCACCTCAACTCGATTCAAAGGGATCACTATCTCCTGGTCATCATCATCATCTCCAACGAACAAACTCATATCCAGTACTCACTTGATCTGATAGATAAATCGTCGTTTGCTCAGAATCAATTTTTTTTTTTTTGCTTCTTCATTTTCATTTTTTTCCTTTTGATGTTGGAAAAAAAACCATCTTAAATGACTCTTTCTTGTGAATAAGTTTGAATTATACAAAGACCATGTCTGTGACTATTAAGGATAAGATAGAGGAATTGAGAGGTGACCAGTATTTCTACTCGTTTGAGTTTTTCCCGCCAAAGACGGAGTCTGGTTTGAGGAATTTGTTGGCAAGAATGGGGAGAATGTCGGTCTTAAATCCACTATTTGTGACAGTCACTTGGGGAGCTGGAGGTTCTACTCTGGAGAAGACTTTAGAGTTGGTTGGTACTTGTCAAAGGGATTTGAAGTTTACCACTTGTATGCATTTGACATGTACCAACACTACGACATCTATTATAGATAATGCTTTAGAGAAAGCTAAATCTGTTGGCATCAGAAATATCTTAGCATTGAGAGGCGATCCACCTGCCGGGGAAGAGTTTTATAGGCCTGATCCTAATAATAAGTTCAACCATGCCATAGATTTGGTTAAATACATAAAAGAGAAGTATAGTGATTATTTCTGTATTGGTGTTGCTGCATACCCTGAAGGGCATGTTGAAGGTTCCGATGATTCTGAACAAGATGCTTCAAAAGATTGGCCTTATTTGGTTGATAAGATCAATGCAGGAGCAGATTTCATTATCACTCAACTTTTCTACGATGTCGATAAATTTGTTGAATTTGAAAATAATTTGAGAAATTGTAATGAGATTGAAAATAAAGATATAATCTTGATCCCAGGTTTAATGCCTATTAACAATTTCCAATTATTCAACAGAGCAAGTAAATTGTCTCATGCCTCGATCCCTGTTTCCATATTGGACAAGTTTCAAGATATCAAGTCGAATGATGATAAAGTTAAAGAAGTTGGTGTTGAAATTTTAAATAATATAATCAATGTCATTTCATCAAAGACCAAAGTGAGAGGGTTCCATTTTTATACTTTGAATTTAGAAAAAACAGTGACTCAAGTGATAAACAAATCGCCTAATTTATCAAAAGTTTTCATCAATGAAGAATTTGAAAGTGCTATTGATGATGAAGATGATGAATTATCATCGGTATCATCTAAGCAAGAACATGAGAAAATTGCAAGAAGATTTTCAAATCAAAATAGACTTATTGGCAGAAGACCTGGATCTTTCACTGAAGACCCCGTGGCAGCCGCAACCAATATTGCTACACCGAAGAAGACGATTGTTCAAATTTCATCTGGTGAAGGTGTCTTGGGAAGAGATGCCACTTGGGATGATTTCCCCAATGGTAGATTTGGTGATTCTAGGTCTCCAGCATTTGGTGAAATAGATGGGTATGGTCCTTCTTTGAAATTATCAAAATCAAAAGTTTACGAATATTGTGGTTATCCAGTTGATAAGAAGGATATTTCCAAAGTATTTGTCAATTATTTAACAAATAAGATAGAGGCAAATCCATGGTCAGATATCCCTTTGAATCTGGAAAGTGCATTGATCCAAGAACAGTTGATCCAATTGAATGAGCTGGAATGTTTCACGTTGGCATCACAACCTGCCACAGATGGAGTTAAATCAACAGACAAGATTTTTGGATGGGGTCCAGTTGATGGATATGTTTATCAAAAACTGTTTGTTGAATTCTTTGTCTCAAAGGATAAATTTAATAAACAAATATTGCCAAAATTACAACAAGATGGCAATTTCACATTTTTCTATTCAGATATCAAAAATGAATTCAAATCTTCATGTCAAGAGATCTCCAAAAATGCCGTGACATGGGGGGTTTTCCCAAATAGAGAAATTGTTCAAACTACAATCATTGAAGATGAATCTTTCAAAGCCTGGAACGAAGAAGCTTTCAAAATTTGGATCGAATGGCAAAGATTATACCCTGTCAAATCACTGTCTTATAAATTATTGGATGAGATTATAAACAATTCTTATTTAGTCAGTATCATTCATCACGATTTCAAAGATGAAGATGCCTTATGGGAGTTGCTCTTAGATTAGTCTCTCTTACAATCACGAATTCAACACTTCCTCTTTCGCATCCTCCCCCTTTTTTAAAAAATTCAATTCGAATGTATAGCATTTTCAACAAATCATCATTGTTTCTTTTCAGCATCTATTTGTGTTTGTAACTGCTGTATTCTTCTCTTGAGATAGTTATAATTCAAATCCGGTAATTGACCTCCTATAAACATGCAATCTTTATTGGCCAACATTAGACATCCTCTAAGGATAACTGTATTCAGTTTAACTATCATCTTGCTCCCCAAGGGCACTACAAGAAACTTATCTTGACTTGATTTTAAGAAATTCAATTTATCAAGCTCAATGGCATAACTCAAGTTCCCCATGCAATCTTGTAGAAGTAATTTATACAAACTCTTACTCACTGACTGTTGTTCCTGTTGTTGATTATCTAAATTAACATTAGTGATTATTTTCTTCTTTTGACCTTTCTTACTATTACTGACTTTATCTGTCACCACATTTTGTTCATCATCAAACTCGTTCAAGTACTCCAATTCCTGTTGAAGTGATCTTGTCACGTCTGTAATTTCCAAGATTTGAAATAAAGTGTCACTCGGTAACGGCACTTTTTGCAGATTCTCGTATTTGGCAGGATCGAAATGGTTTCTCGCAGCTCTGGACAGAGTCTGGGAAATAGAATCAACCCCAAACTTCAAATTCCCCAGTGATATATTCTGATTCAAATACGATGTCGGTACAGCCATTTTGCTCCTTTGTTCTTTCAAATGAAGAAAAAAAAAAAAAAAACACAGAAAAAAATCAATTGGAAAAAATTAAAACATATACAAAAGGAATACAAGGATACACACATTGCTAACGGAGAGAAGATGATCATTTACTCATTATATATCTTGAACAAGTCTGGTGGGTTGATATATCAAAGGGATTTCAATAAAGGGTTGAAAGAATTGACTATCAACGATTATTTGATCTTGGCTGGTACCATTCACGGAGTTCATGCCATTGCATCCAATGTGACACCTTCATTTGCCACTCCATCCCCCATATATAACAATCAAGCTTTCACAAATACCAATACCTCAGGTTTGAAATCTGTGGAGACAGATTTTTTCAAGATGTTCGTATCCCAAACCCTCACTGGGATCAAATTCATCATGATAACTTCTACACAACAGAGCATTGAAAATGTACAGACAGCTTCATCTCACTACAGTAATGACTCGTCCGTCAATAAGAATATCAACGATGTGGAAGTGATATTGAGAAAGGTCTACCATCTATACACCGACTACGTGATGAAAAACCCTTTCTACAGTTTGGAAATGCCTATAAGGTGTGACTTATTCGACTTAAACTTGAACCAGTACATAAGAAGTATAGCATAACCATCTCTTGTTTCTCATTTTGTAATCCTTCCCTGATCATCATCTTCTGAAAAAGGTCAAAAAACACAAAAAAAAAAACATAAACAATTTTAGTGTACAAAAAAAAAAAAAGGAAAAAAGGAAGTTAAGTTATATGGGATAAGATAAAGGACTATGGACTCTTCAACATCACCTCCAAAGATAAGATTGAATCATACTCCGTTGAGGAGAATGAACACTGTGGGTGGGAGTCTGGCAAGATCTGAAAAGAAAAGACACTCGTCTGTAGCTGCTTTATATACTCCACAAGACCACAAACATCAGCCTTTATCTCAACAACAACAACCACAATCAGGATATCGGAAATTGAGTATTGGCTCGAAGACGTCTCCGAAATCGCTGCATTCACATGATAGAGTCAAGAAAAGAATATCTGGCATCAATTTCAATATTCCAGTTGTGGCAACTGATAATGAAGACCTGATAAGATCTTCATCTACCTCGCCACAGCAACAAGTCTTATCTCCAAATTTATTAGAAAGACCATCATCAATTGAATCCATGCCATCTCCATCACCAAAAGGACACATGAAAACGAGATCTGAGTTAACTGGAATGACTCCACTGGTATCCAACGAATCAGATCTGCTGATGCCTATAACTCCGACCCCCGTGCAGAAGAGAGAATTCGAAACACCACTGGATGATTTGTCTACACAACTTCGAGAATTGGCAGCAAAAGAGCTGGAATTATTGGAAATTAAAGAAACTATCAAGAATTTGGTGAATAAGAAAAGGACAATGGAAATCGAATTTGAACTGTTGAAGAAAACTGTTGAAAGGAGTTTACACCGACAGATAAATCCAACCACAACCACTAGAAAATCGCATTCCATCATCTCGTCTCCACGTGGTATAAGGTCTCCAACAAAGCAACATCATAGATCCGTATCCGACCACCCATTAGATGACAATTTCAATTCTGTCACCCCATCACATTCCTCTATATCTCATCACCACCATGATGATGACAAGAAATCCAACAGAAGACAAACAGGGTTATGGGGTATAATAACGCAAGTTGACAATTATATTCAAAATGAATTTGAAAAATTCAATATAATTGACCTGAACCCGAATAATAATAATAATAATAACAGCAATAACAAATTGAGTGAATCATATTATCAAATACCTGATAATAAGGATATCCCATCAGAAGATAATAAGATTAAGAAACTCTTGGATTCCAACGGTCAACATTCCATGTTACCGCAATCGTTGAGAAATGTTGTCGATGCAGTGATATATGGATCAATCGATGAAGAAGATGAACAACAGCCGCATGTTTCAAGACAAGATTCTAAAAAATCAGTGGAGATGAAAGATTTTTCTCATCAAAAATTGAAAAAACAAGAAAGTTGGGATAACGATTTCGGATTCGATGAGGAATGAAATGTTTATATTCTCTTGTTTCTTTTTGCAGTATGTACGAATACTATGGTGTTTTGGTTTTAACTTTAATTCTATGATTCCTCCGATTATTATATATATATATATATTTATGAATATAATGCTATTTAGTTACCTAACAATCTCTCGGTCAAAGCTTCTAAGTCTTCCAAAGTATCAGGTTGTTCAATGATTTCCATATCATCTTTCTTCTTATTAGAACCATTGATTTTATCGTTTTCGAACCATTTAGGTTTCTTAGCAACAGGCTCTTCTTCTTCTTCGTCTTCAACTTGGTAATCTTTTTCGATATCCCATTCTTCTTCTTCTTCTTCTTCTTCCTCACTATCATAATCACTTTCTTCACTGAATTGTCTTTCCAATTCTTTTCTTCTTCTCTTTTTCTCTAATTTTTTCAGTTTCACCAATTCTTTATCTTCAGAATCAACCAGTTGCATCTTGGCATTTTCTTCCATCTTGAATTTCGAAGCTAATTCGGAAACATCGTTATTCGCATTGAATTCTTTCTCATCTTGTAACTCGTATATCTCATGTGTATTACCTTCATCGTCAAATAATAATTTCTTACCAAGCCCTTTAGATGATGATGAGAGTTTCTTCGATAATGCCTTCTTCATAGATCTCTTCGAAGTGGCAAGTGATAAGATATCTGAGTCATCTTCATTCAAATTATGATCAGATCTCTTCACAGTCAAGAAATCTTCTTCATCTTCGTCATTGTTATCATTTGTCATGTTTGTGTAATGCTCTGATAAAATCGTCTGGTTTTTTCTTTCAAACATCTTATCATACTTAGTTCTTGTCTTCTTATCATCTTCAATTAAATCTCCATTCTCATCGGTTTTCTTCAAATTGATCAACTGTCTTGAAGTGTTTTTCAATTCTTTCATCTTGTTTATTATTTCATCCTGTGTCTTGGATTTACCATTGAGCATCTTAATCTTTGGAGCACCAGGTAATCCCAATGATTTCGCATATTCTTCAACAGGTAATTGATCTATCTTGAACACATCTTTGTCCTTTTGAATATAAATAGATTTAAAATAACTGATAAACAGTTTTTGGCCAAGATATTTCAATTCTGGATTTTGGAAACATAAAGCTTGTAATTGTTGTGATATTGTCTTTCTTCTGCTGTTTTTAACATTTAATTTTTTCAATTCAATTTTCTTTGATGCTAAATTCTTGATAAACAGTTCTTCTTCACTTGGACACAACATCAATAATGATTTACCATTTCTACCAAATCTAGCTGATCTACCAACTCTATGAATATAGGTAGCACTATCTTCAGGACAATCCAATTGAACAACCCAATCAATAGCTGGGAAATCTAAACCTCTTGCTACAATATCAGTGGCAAACATACAAACATTTGATGATTTGGTAAATTTTAAAGTTGTCTCCAATCTTGAAGTTTGTTTTTGTCTTCCATGTAATTTCATCAATGAAATACCTGGTTGTAATTTTCTAAAAGTCTCATACACGAAATGGACTTGTTTTGATGAACTGAAGAAAACCAATATTTTGGAATTTAAATGAGTCTTGATAAAAGACCATAAAGTATTTATCTTATCGTTTAATGGTACCACGATATATGATTGTTCCAAAGAATCTGGAGTTTCCAGTGCATCTGCATCACTTGACACGTTGATATATTTTGGATTCACTAATGATAATCTTGCCAAGTCTTGAATAGATTTAGTCTGCGTAGCACTGAATAACAATGTTTGTCTATCATGAGGTAAATTATGCAAGATGTTATCCAATGTTTTCTTAAAACCCATATCCAAGATTCTATCTGCTTCATCTAAGATCAACATTTTCAAATTAGAAAGTTCAAAATTCACAGATTGATCCATATGTTGTAAAATTCTACCGGGAGTACCTATGATGATATTAATCTTATTGATACGTTCACTTTCATATTTGAAATCTTTACCACCAATGACTAAACCACAACTGAACTGATTATATTTACCAATTTTACACAACACTTCATAAATCTGAACAGCCAATTCCCTTGTTGGTGTTATGATCAACCCAACACACCCATCCATCTCGGAAACTTGTTCATGTATCAAATTTTCAACCATTGGAATTAAAAATGCAAGTGTCTTTCCTGAACCTGTCTTGGCCAGAGCTAATATATCTTTTCTCTGTAACGAGTATATTATCGACTGTTTCTGAATATCCGTCATAGAGACAAACGAATTCTCTTTCAACCCATTTATCGTATTTTCAGTAATCGGTAAATCTTTAAATTTACTAGATGCTTCAATACTTGCAGCATCAAATGATTCAATTTTTTGTTTCAACTCATCAAGATATGCTTGACTTTCTTGACGTTGCTGCTTACGTTGCTTAGAAGTAAGCTTATTCTGATGCCTTTTTGCCATATTCTCCTTATCTCAAAAGAATACTACTTGATTCCATATACTAAAAAAATTTTCTTCCTGTTAAATTTTTTTCTATTTTTTTTTTTTTACTACTTAAATTTTTTTTCTTCTTTTTAAATTTTTCAAAAAAAAAAGGGAGAGAGATGAGATAGCCCCTGTTTTTATTAAGAAGTATTGATGGATCAATTAGTGAGGTTATCAAGCGAGGAGGGCCAGAGGTGGAAGTCCTATGAATGAAGGAATATGGAGTTTCAATTAAGCTAATAAATATGGAGTTTGAATTGGTCCTAGAAAACACCCAGAATATGTTCCAATAGAAACTCTAGCTACAAATAAAACAAGTGAAGTGATCAGTGGTATGCTAGATATATCTCATAATCACTAGTCAGTTTAGTGAACTAGAGTTATGGTCAAGCTCTTAGCCGTCTATTTCTTTCACTTGATCTGCGTCAGCCTTTACAGAACAAAGTATATGTTACACTGCCCTCTATTGATATAATATATGAATAAAAGAAATCTCTTCCAATAGCACTCTAACTACACTTTATCGACGATATGCTCTTCACCTGAGAAGCTTAGATATACTTAATGTCGTGAAATCTAATTTAGTTACTGAGAAGCATTATTCGGAATGTTCTTAACTTCCTAATACGGTATATTTCCTATTTTACTCTAAAAGTAGTCGGTAAGAAGTCAAAACTAAATGTAGTAATAGTGCCATCTTATGTCCGAAACATTCGTGAGCGAAAAATCAATAACTGTAAACAGATATAATTGCGACAGAAAGTAGTGCGTAACCTACAGTTTTTACTGACACGTAGAATATTTTGACCAAAGTAAAGGTTTTTGGAAAAATGGCAGATTTGTAATTATCTCGTTACAGATACACTTGAATTCTTTACTTTTGCAACTTAAATCGATATATTACTATAAATATCTCACAACTCTGATATTATCTAGTTTCAAGTATTTTGGTAGGAACTATTAGCAGTTATTCAAAATTTTATGTCGTGTGATGTGTATCAAGCATTTTTTCATGGAAGATCTCAATTTAGAAGTTGGGGGCTGTCGAAATAATGTATGTGGGCTTATTAAATGTATAATAGTTCACTCAATATTAGTCCAATACCAATATAACTTTGTTCCAAGAGATGATGAAAGAAACATGGTAGGCATACAAGTGAGATGAGATGAATTGCTTCTCCTAGTTAGGAGATAATCATAAATCTGCCATTTTTACAAAAACCTTTACTCTGGTCAAAATAATTTACGTGTCAATAAGATTAGTTCACTTTGCACGACCAAATCGGAATATTGTCCTGTTTGGATTTATGAGTTTGTGAGGCACTACCCTGGAATTAAACGGCTGTGTGCCAGATTAGGAAATGATATTCTGTGTACTACTAAAGTATCAAAAACTGAATTTTCACATCATTCCGCCATCTTAAATAAGGTATATTCACTATCATGTTAAAGGGCATTTTTTCATGGATCTAATGATACTAAGATGAACAAGATAAGTAAATTTAAGTAATTAGAATTTCTATATTATCTCAAATTAAGAACATTCTGAAGTGAAAAAAACAATCATTTCAATTAAAAATTAAGCAAATAAAATCTATAAATATCCACCTTTTTCACACATTTTATAAAATAAACTATCCTTATTATCCAAGAGCAGACCAACTTTATCAAATTCTTTAACTTCACCATTATCCAAGACTAAGACTTTATCATAATCCAAAATAGTATCCAATCTATGAGCAATAGTGATGATAGTTCTATCGTTGAATTTGGATCTTATAGTTTCCTGGATAATCTTATCTGTTTCAACATCAACAGCTGCAGTAGCTTCATCAAGAATTAATATCTTTGATGGATTTAATAATGCACGAGCAAGACATAATAATTGTTTTTGACCAACCGATAAATTTGAACCATTTTCAGATATAGCATAGTCCAAGATATTACCTTCTGGAGCTTCTTCAGATTTGATAAATTTTTGGAAATGGGAAATATCGAGCACATGTAATAATTGTTCATCTGTGTATTGTGATAGTGGATCTAAATTACTCTTGATTGTACCTTGAAGTGCCTGTGAATTTTGTGGAATGATATTTAAGTTATGTCTAAGGTCGAAAAGTCCAATATCATTAATAACAACATCATCAATTGTGATTGAACCTTCTGTAGGTTCTAATAATCTGAAAATTGACAGAGCCATTGTGGATTTACCAGCACCTGTTCTACCAACAACACCGATTTTCTCTTGCGAGTTAATTTTGAAATTTAAATTTTTCAAAACTGGTTTCAGGTCTTCTTTATAACTTGTTGAATAATTTTTAAACTCAATATCACCTTTACTTGGCCAATTCAGTGGAGTTCTATGATTTTCAATAACTAACGGTTTTTCACTTGGTAATTCACAATATTCAAGAATTCTTTCAACACTGACAATTTCTGCTTCACATTGAGCAGATATTCTAACAACAGCATTTAAAGCAATTGTAATTTTCAAAGAATAACTCATAATCAAACCAACTAATGCAGAGCTCAATGGATGTGAAGACATTTGTGAAAGAACACTCAATACGGCAACAGAGAAAATGACAAATGCACCAATAAATTCTAATCTAACAGCAACCCATCTTGCAAATGATGTATTATTGTAAATGACTCTCACATTATTATCTAATAACAAAGATAAGAAATAATCAAATCTGGACAGTTGATTAAAAGCTCTAACTGTCTCATCACCATTAATTGCTTCTCCAATTTGTGATACAATTGGACTTCTAGAGATACTAAGCATTCTCTTAACTTCTCTTGATAAAGCAACGTAGTAATCTTGATAATAACGGTAAACGAAAAATAAGACAACGAAAAGAAGTAAGAAAATTGGTAAATTAAATGAAATGACAGCAGCAACGACCATAATATTCACAATTTCATAAGATAAGATATCAAAAGTCACAGAAAGCTCTTTATCAACATTGTTAATATCACCTGTAAATCTATTCAAAATTCTTCCAACTGGAGTGGTATCAAAAAATTGCATTGGTGCTCTTAACAAAGAATATGCCAAATCATGATGTAATTTCTTAGCAGAATTGATAGCACAAATTGAAGTTAAAAAAATATCTTTGATACAACTTGACAATCCAATACCAAGCGCAATCAACACAAATATACCAATATAATAGTTGACATCAGTGTTGGCACCATTTTGCTCGTTGATTTCTGACCAATGTTTCAACCAATAATTATCAGAAAACTCAAAGAAAGGTGTCAAGAAAACTAAGAATGTAGTGAAAATGACACTTTTTCTACCACAGGATTTCGCATATGCAATGTAAACCGACCAATCAACTTTACCGAACAGAGATTTTTCATGGCTTTTGTGAGTCTTGTTATTGTTATCATGAGTTAAACGAGAAAGATCCGTGACCTTGTCGAAATCTTGAAGTACCAGTTTAGGTTCTTTAATTTCCTCAATTGGTTCGAATTTTTCTAATTCTGCTTGATCAATGACAGTACCGAAATTTTTAATCAAATTGGCTAATTTGGACTTATCATCCTTAATGATATCATTGTATGAACCACGTTCTGCGATGGTATGATCTTCTAATAAGATGATCTCATCAGCTGAGTTCAATACTTTAACGTTGTTTGTGGCCAAAATTGTAGTCTTACCAGCCAAGAGTCCACCATTTTTATTGAAAACTTTAGCAATCAAATGTGCACTAACATGAGAATCCACTGCTGATAAGATATCATCAAAGATATAAATATCTGCTCTTGCATACAAGGCTCTGGCCAATGATAATCTCAGTTGTTGTCCTCCACTTAAAGTGATACCTTTCTCACCAACCAAAGTCTCATCTTGATCTTCAAAAGTGGCAATATCTTGTGCCAAGTCACAACATTCAATCACCAAGTTATAAAACAGTTCATCGAATTCATGGTTGAATAAGATATTTTCCTTGACAGTTGAATTCATAATCCATGGCATCTGGGCACAATAAGCTATAGAACCATTTATTTCAAAAATAGGAGGTAAAGCTGGATCACTTGAAGTTAAAGGTAACTCTCCCAATATGGATTTCAAGAAAGCTGATTTTCCTGAGCCCACTTTACCAACAATACATGATAATTGGCCTTTTGAGACAGAATAATTGATATCCTTTAAAGCTATTTTCTGTTCTTTTTTGGACCAAAAAAAAGTGGTATTCTTTATTTGTAAATCCCCACCATCTGTTTCTTTATTGACTGATGAAATTCTATCGAGTTCATCTAAAAGCATAAATTCTTTAACTCTGTTGACGGAGATTCTAAATTCAATGAGATCTGAAATGGCATCTGGAAGCCAATGAACAGGTTCTCCTAACAAGTCAAACAAGGCAATTGATGGGAAAATGATCTCTGCAGTTAATGGAATATCATTGTATTTGGAATAAATGTAAAAAGAAGAGCAACAAATCAGGTATGGGACATAAGAACTGAGTAATTTGGCAAATGAATCCAAGATTCCTTTTTGTTTCAAATCAGCCAATTCTTCTTCATTTCTAACTTTGTCTAATTTCAGCAACATTGGAGTTTCCCATGCATATAACTTGATAGATTTAATTGAGTTCAAGATATCACTGACCAATGATGTTCTTGTGTCTTTTCTAACCAAGTGACGTTGTTGTAAGAATTTCATCGAATTCATAATCTTGGAATTGATTGGAATCACAACGATCATAATAGCCAAACCTGACCACATAGCATTACCTAATAAGAAATAAAGTGACACCAAGCAAATTACGATCTCTGTTGGGTATATTACAACGGAAGTCATAGAATGCATAAAGACACCAAAGATGATACTTGTATCAACAGAGATCAAACTGATGATTTTACCAGTTGATTTTTCCGCTTTGGCTTCTGGTGATAACCTCATTGCCTTGTTATAGATCAATCTCATCAAGGAATATTTCAATGCGTTCCCTGAAATACTCATTCTAATCAAATAAGAGTTGTAACAGATAGTTTGCAGTAAAGCACAAAACAACATTCCTAAGCAGATAAGGAATTTCAGTAAGAAACTCTTGGATTCATCATTGATCCAAGCAATAAGTAATCTGAATAACTGTGGTTGTGTATAAGTTAAGATAGATTTTGATGCAAGGAACAGGAACGCTGCAAGTGCTTTCATTCCAAAACTTTCCAGTAACGCATATATCAAGGATTTATTATGATATCTTTCCTGTTTAAACCATGATCTACTCAAAGATGTGAAATTGTTATCTGATTCCAATTCTGGTACAATATCTTCCAAATCTTGCACCGACATGTCTGGATTGTTATAATTACGCACAACCATTGGGTTCATATAACTAAAAGTAAGTCTGTTCATAGCATTTGGGATATTTGTTGGTAAATTGTTTGACAAGAAATAGTTGTTTAGTTCCACTGATGGTGTATAGTAGAGAAGTTCAAGGACAAATATTGCAAAAGCGGAAATAGATGTGACATATTGGACAAATTTATGATGGATAAACAGATCTCCACCAGTGATAGATTGTACAGTGAGTACTGTAAACAAGACAAATTGGATAAGACCAGAATATAACAATATTCCATGTGGGATTATCGAAAACAACACTTCCACTACCAGTAATGGCAACAAGATCAACAGATTGACAGTCAAGTTCGTCAATACAGCATAAAACCACAATTTTGACTCCTTGATAAGCCATGCGTACAGCACCAAAGATAAATTGTACACAACGAAAATGGCAATTTTCAATTTATAACTGAAACTCTGCTTAGCAAGAGAACCCACTTTGTACTTGATCTGGCATAACTGGTATAACCCAATGATCAATGATAAAGCATTGATGGCAAAAAACAATATGGAAATGAAACAAGGATTGATCGATTCGGACTCAGAAGACGAGACCAAAGGGTAGTAATTGGGACACTCCATTGTAATTGATCTCTTTAGTATATTCTACAGAGTATCCTAAGATATATATAAGTATCTTCTATCCCCCTCCTGTGTTATTCATAAGACGTATTCCTTCTTCTGATACGGCTTCAAATTTATTGTTAAGGAAAAAAAACCACACAAGCAAAAAAAAAAAACCCAGACTAAGAAGATGTAAATCCAAGCAGTCGCTTATTATGTATTACCCACTTAACAGAATCTACGTTAACTACTGCTCGAGCCAATTCGCCATCGACACCTTACGAGATGGCATGAAATCTGCAAATTGTGAATTTTTTTTTGTTTTTTCCAATTTTTTTCAGTTTCTCCTTAAAGATTAGCAGGAAACAGAGAGAAAGTCTTGGAAAAAGAGCTGAGTGTAACTTGGAAATATGCAAATGAAGGGGGAGGAATCTGTGACTCATTAGTTAAGAAGTGTTTGCCGTATATGTGTGAAGAAAGATAAGATAAGCTGTTGCGAATTGGCAGAACTTTTCACTGTGTCAATTAATGATAAGAAGAGAGTAATTTTTGCGTTTTTGGAAAATTGACCGATCAGACACACAACAACACTTCTTCTGCCTCATCTACTAGCCACCACCACAACAACAACAACAACATGAGTTCACATTCTTCCACTTCTCCGAGTAGCAATGGAGGGGTCACAGTGGTGTTGCCCAATATACGAACTTCAAAGAGAAGGGTCGTTGCCAATTCCAATAGGAAAAGAGCATTGTTTAGTTGTGATCGATGTAAGATCAAGAAAATTGCATGTCAAAGAGTCTCGGAAGATGGGTTACTGCATGATTCAAAGACTCCTTGTATTCATTGTAAGAAGTTGAATGTTGAGTGTAAGACTACAATTAAGAGAAAGAAAAGAGTTCATGGCCCTATCGAAAATATCGGTCTACATTATAAATGTTTGATCACGATAATGAAAGGCTTGTACCCGGAGAAAGATATTAATAATATTGATACTTTGATCGATTTAGGTGAGAGTTTAAGTTTGAAAATGCCTTCCAGAGATGGTATAACGAAAGAAGAGGAAGAAGATTTGAAAGATATAGCCATACTATTGACATCTAGTAAGAGGATTAAGCATAGTAACCAGATTATTAAGAAAGAAGAAGACTACGAAGAAGAAGATGATGAGGAAGAAGGTGACGAAGTAGAGTCACCTGGAGATAAGAAACCACAGAAATCAACTACCGATGATAGAGTCATTGTAGATCATGGTGGGAATACTCATTATATTGGGCCCTTGGGTGCTCCTGCAATGGCATCCAAGGTTTTCGCAATATTGCTGAGAAATTCCAACGATAAATTGAATTTACTTTCAATGACAAAATTACAAAAAGAATCTCAAAACAGAGAAGGTATTATCAATTCTAAACAAGTACCTTTGAATTCATATATGTTTAGAAGCTTAGATCTTGAAAATTTCCCCTTGTTGAACATGTTGAATAAAAATGAACTGGATTTTTATGTAAAAGTTTTTTTCAACAGGATACATCCTTTGTGGTATCTTTTTAAAGAAGAAGAATTCATGAAGGCGTATGAAATTTTTTGGTTAATGTTGTCTAATGGCAAATTGCAAAAGACAAAATTGAGTAATTCGCAGATTTGTTGCATATATATGGTATGGATCTTAGGTAGACAAGTTGAGCCTTTCCCATCACTGGTTGTACAATTTGATGATTATTTGATCAACAGATACGTGGACGTTATCAAGATAACATTATCAGAGATACTATTGACTCCATCTTTGGACGGTATCCGTTGTATGATTATGTTATCCATATATATGGACAATAACAAGAGAAGAGAAAGTGGATACGTATTACTTGAATGTCTGGCCAGGCAACTGATATCAATTGGGCTCAATAGGAGATCTTTAACAATGCATGTTAAAAATGACTTGAAACTGGAAGAGATGAAGAATACATGGTGGGTCTTATTTAAAAATGAATTAAGATTTAGTAACCAAATGGGTAGACCAACATGTCTTCATATTGAAGATATCAATGTGGAGGCACCAACTTTCGAAGATCCAGTTTTCCAAGCTTATGTCGAAGAAGATATCAAATTGAATAAGATCATGTATGGATTATTGCAATATAGGAAGAAATTGTTTTTAAATTATGAATTATTATCTTTGGTGAATGTGGAAAAACTGATGAATTTGAAAAAAGCTTTCAATCAATGGCTCGAAGAATTACCTGCAAGTTTGAAATATGATGTCGATCCAAAATTGTACAAATCAAGTTTGATGTTACAATACCATTACTATTTCATCACTTTGTCGTTACCATTTATTCTTTACTCCTCGGTTCATAATGATTTAAAATTATCAAACGATGACCCAATATTGGATCTCATTTGTCAATGTGTCAAATCTTCTATAAGTATAGCAGAGTTAATGACATTTATCGATAATAATGGGTTTTTCAATGGTACCATTTACATTGACCTTTTCTACTGTTATCATGCCACCATGGCCTTGGTACTTTTTTACTTGTTATTACACAAGACTCAAAAATTCGATAAAGCCTATATCGAAGCTAAATATGGCATATCCTTATCAACTATGAATGACTCTTTACAACTTATCAAGATCATGAATACGAAAAATATAGACTCCATCAAAGGTTCATTACTCACCATAAGTGAATTGATCGATGTCATGATTGCCGATTTAGAAATCATCATAAGGGCTAATCCTAATAATGACACTCAATTACTGCAACAAATTCAGCAACCTCATGTGCACCACCAAATGGCCATGGACACAGACTCGATGTCTGATATAAGCACTGTCCAGCAATTCCCTTATACCCCACATGAAAACACAAATCTAGGAGGTAATGCGAATTTCGATTTCAATTTCAATTTTGCCATTGATAATCAAATGGTGTTGGATAACGATATGATCGATTTGTTATTCGGAAACGACCTGTTTGGTGTTTATCATTCAGAAAATAATACCTAACACTGTTTTATAGATGTATTTTTAATAAGCTTTTCCCCCTTTATCTCCCCTTTAGCCTCATCGCATACAAAAAAATTTTCAGCTAAAAAAGAAAAAAAAAAAAATTTAAGAAAAAAAAAATTTTTATGTGAGAAAAAAAAAAAAATTTCATATCCAGAAGATATTGGGTCAGATATTCAGATAAAGATGGCTAAATCGTTAAAAGAGCAGATTGAGGAACTCTCTAAACCAGTTAATCCTGACTTCGATATTGAGGATGCTGAAAATAAAGTTTTCAGCGGGTTTGGAGAAGACTCTGATGAAGAGAAATCTTCCAAGATACATGATAATGAGCATTATGTGCCGGTACTGAAATCTAAATTGAGAGATAATTCTGTCAAGTTAGGAGAGAAGTATAATGGTAAAGTGGCAAGCAGAGATGAGTTGTTTAATGACCGTGGACTGAGTGGAAGTGAAGATGAGGAAGAGGAAGAAGAGGAAGAAGAGGAAGAAGAAGAAGATGATGATGATGATGAAGTGTCTATGGATGACTCATCTGAGGACGAGAAAGATAACGAAGAAGACGAGTCCTATAAGAGAGAGAAACTAAAGCAGTTGATGAATAATGAAAGAAAACATATCATAAATAAATTATCGAACTCTGCAAAGACAGATTCGTTAAAAGGGTATGCTATTTTACAACAGCAACAATTATTTGATCATATATTGGATTCTAGAATCAAATTTCAAAAACTGATGACAGCTTCTAATGAATTACCGTTGACAAGATCTTCATTTAAAGAAGTTGCCTATACAAAGAAACCAGCAGTCACTGATGTTAAAGATAAATTATACAATTTATTAGATCAGATTTTCGAAGTGAGATCAAATTTATTTAGCAAGGACAAGATAGTGAAAACACCTGTGACTACAAGACCTAAAAAGAGATCTTTGGATGAGTATTTGAACACCACTTCAGAGTTTGATGATTTATTAAATCAATATCGTGATAATGTATTGGTGAAATGGTCACATAAGATCAATTCAGCTTCAGGAACTTCGGCATTGAATTCTTCTAAATTTAAGAGTATAAATCAAGATTCTTTAAAACAAGTGCAAAATAATTTAACAGATATGGAGAAATTGGTAAAGAGAACACAATTGAATAGGAAAAAAATAGAACCTGTTGGAGGTTTAATAATGGATTTAGAACAAGAAGATAGATCATTACAATATTCTTCATATATATTTGATGATGAAGATTTCTACAGAATGTTATTGAATGATTTGATCGATAAGAAATTATCTCAAAATGAAAAAATATCATCTACAATAACAATCACTAAGAGTACAACAACAAAATTACACAAGAATTATGACAAGAAACTGTCAAAAGGTCGTAAATTGAATTTCGAGATCCAAGATAGTCTAGCAAATTTCGAATCGCCAAATGAATTCAAGAAATGGAACGATGATCAAATCGATGAATTTTTTGCAAGCTTGTTAGGACAAAAAGTTAACATGAACGAAAGTGATGTTGAAGAAGAAGAAGAAGTTAATGAAGAAATTGTTGATACAGGTTTAAGAATTTTCTAAAATTATCTTATATAGACATATAACGTATAATCTGACTCATTGAAGAAACTTTTAAAATCCCCTTTTATATCATTAGGTAATGGTAATTTGATCATTTTTTCCGAATAAGATTCATCTTTTGAATTGAGTAAGATTTCACTTGTTGAAGTGTCAAATGACAAGTCATATAGAGACGTTGCCGATTTAAACTTGATAAGTAATTTGTAATTATCCTTTGTCTGTGATGGGTCCAATTTTGACATTATTGTGTCTATTTGTAACATTGGTTTCTGTCTTGGCTTTACCAGTGGTTTTGAATCAATTTTCATATCTTCAATAACTTCAATCAACGGTTTCTTATTTTTCTTCCCAAGTAGTTCATCAACACTGATAAATACTTGTTCTTCTTCCTCTTGTCCTGCAATATCCAATTTTTTCATTTCAATTATTCCCTTAGGATCTGTAGTATCTAATTCATTGATAAAATTCTTATTAACACTATTGATCGTACCTATGTCGATCTCAAGATCCACTATATCCTGCGAGTCCCCTTTATATGTCAACTTCGGCGTCACTATACTCTCTCTATCGATCATCAATTCATCAGTTGTAAATTGAAATTCAATCGACTCGATACACCATTCCATCAAGATAGTCAAGAGGTCTTTATTCAACAAGCACCATCTCATGCAAACGTCATTTATTATGCAGTTTATGTACAAACTTTGTACTCCTTTCTTATCCAGTATTTGTTTGAACTCATTGGCAGTGATATAGATGGGGATTTCCCATTTATTCTCCATAATCAAGGGGAAAGTCTCCACTGGATTGAAGTCTGTTGTAGGTTTCGGTATTGATGAATCCGTTAACACATTTAAAAAAAACTTGGTCAGAGTTGGGAAATCCCTGAACGGGGACAGAAGTCTGGTCTTTATCACAAATGAAGGCTTCGGGTTTATAACTTTAGTATCTGTTTCCATCGTATTTCTTGTAATTGAAAGCTTTTTATATATAGAGAATTTTTTTTTCTTTCTTTCTTTCTTATATTAGTCTATACAGCCCCCGTTTACAATCTCAAGTTCTTTAATGTCTTTTCCACTTCAGTCATACCTTGTTCCCTTTTCAGTTTATCAACCATCTTACCTTTACTAGCCGATAATGCAGCCAGTTTTATCTTGTCCTTTTCAGCATTCTTTTTAACGATTCTTCTCTTACCTTCTACTTCATAGTTATCAAGGAAATCATCTAACATACTTTCAAAATCAGGTCTTTCACGAGACATATCAAAAGGCTGATACTCTTCTTCTTCCTCATCATCTTCTTGTTGTTGTTTTTTCAATAATTGTTCATATCTGTCATCTAATAATCTTAATCCCTCTGTTCTAAATAAGGCAGAAGATGACATCGAATACGATGAAGTATCAGTCAGAGCACCTTTCTTACGTCTCAGTTTTTGTTTAGCTTTCTTTGATGTTGGTTGGATATCGGGCAATTCCGGTAGTTCATCTTGTTCTTCTTCTTCCTCATCGTCAAATTCATCGTCACTATCCCATTCGTTGACTACATGTTTTTGACTTCTATGAAACTTCTTGAAATCATCTTCCCAAGTTTCTTCCTTACCAGATTCGTACTCATCATCGTACAGTTCGTAGTCGTACTCATCGTAGTCTTCGTCGAAATCTTCACCATCTTCCAGTTCACCACCTTGTAATAAATCATCAAAGATATCACCTTCTTCAACATCTTGATCTTCATCAAGATATGCATCATCTTCTAATGCCTCTAAGACTTCTCTTAATCTTGGATCCATATCTGGCTTGAAACCTTTTATAGTATCTGGTACGTCTTGTTGATCCTGATAATCCAATTTCAATTTTTGCTCAGAGGGCAATATCTCTTGCAAATCTTTGAAAATATCTTTATTCTTATTCTTCAGTGGTTCAGAATTTTTCTTCTCGATGAATATACCTCCTTGATCCTTCCCAATAGGCTTCAAATGCTGCATATAATCATATTTAGAATCATCATAGGTAACACCATACAACGCAGCTTCACCTTCATTTTCTCTCATTTTTTCATTTTTCAACTTCTGTATCAAATCTTCTTTCCTTTCTAATCTTATATGTGCATCTTGTTTCCTTTTATCATTAGGATTACTGATAGGCATCAATACATGCTCTGTGGCCTCGTCATCATAATACAAAGGATCCTCATGAGATCTGTGCACTAAGGCAAACTTCGTGGCTTTTTTCTTATCCACCCACTTTCTTGTTGACATTTTATACTTCTTCTTCGTCTTCTTGCTTAAGTCAAAAATTTTCACATATTAAAATTTTTTTTTTTTCAATTCTTGTATCCAAAACAGGGGCTGTCTAAAGAAAAGACAAAGGAAAAAAAAAACATTCAAATCAAACAAAACAAACCCATTATAAATAAACAACAACGACAACAGCAGCAGCAAGTCAAATGAAGGTCACTATCAGGAGATGGCATCAAGTAGTAGCATGGCATTGGGATGTTCCTAATGATGATTTATGTGGTATTTGCAGAGGTTCTTTTGAATCCACTTGTAACAGTTGCAAATTCCCAGGGGATGAATGTCCTTTAGGTAAGTAATGATCTTTCTCACTTAATACGATACATACTAACATCTCTTAGTTTTCGGTGAATGTAAGCATGCTTTCCATTTGCATTGTTTGAAATCTTGGTTAAGTCAAGATGTAGCTAAAGGGTTATGTCCCATGTGCAGACAAGTATTCAAATCAACTGATAAAGGAGTGGCCATTAACACATCAAATATCCTGTTACTGCATCTGGAGCAAAGTAATGATACTCAAGGTTGGGAAGCATAGTGAGATCTTTGATTATTTCATCATCATTCCTATCCCTGTCACGTGATTTCCTTTGTGTGTTTTTTTTCTTTACTGAAAAAAAAATTGAAAGAAAAAAAAAAAAAAAAAAAGGAAAAGGAAAAATCTTATGAATCATCATTAGATTAAACGTTTAGGATACTAATGACGGCTAAGGCATTCACCATAGTGATAAAGCTTGGGTCTTCTTCCCTTGTGGATGAAGTTACTAGAGAACCAAGAATTGCCAATATGTCATTGATTGTGGAGACAGTTGTTAAATTGAAACGAGCAGGTCATCGAGTCATTATTGTGTCATCTGGTGCTGTAGCTGTTGGTATGAAAAGGGTAAATTTGAGTACAAAACCAAAACATTTATCCAAGGTACAAGCCTTAGCGGCTATTGGACAAGGTAGATTAATTGCCTTATGGGATGAATTCTTCAAACAGTTGAATCAACCAATTGCACAGATCTTGATTACAAGAAATGACATTCATGACTATAAACAGTTTCAAAATGCTAAAAACACTATAGAAGAATTATTAAAGATGGGTATAATCCCAATTGTGAATGAAAATGATACTCTATCAGTACAAGAAATTAAATTTGGTGACAATGATACTTTAAGTGCAATAACAGCAGGAATGTGTAATGCTGATTATCTATTCTTAATGACCGATGTTGATTGTTTATATACAGATAATCCAAGAGTGAATCCAAACTCGAAACCCATCGTTGTTGTTAATAATTTGAAAAATTTGAATGTGAATACAAAATCCACAGGTTCCTCTGTTGGTACAGGTGGTATGACAACAAAGATAATAGCTGCTGACTTGGGTACCAGTGCCGGTGTAATTACAGTTATTTGCAAATCAACTAACCCTGAAAATATATTAGAAATAATTAGGTATTCTGAATTAGTGGATGATTTGAATTTCGATATCGATGAATTTGATGATCTCTCGGAAGATGAATTCCTATCTAAGAACAAGATTGAATATGATCGTTTAATCAGTGAGAATATACCATTGCATACAAGGTTCTTGAGTTCCAAATCCACAATAAAGAGGAAAGAATTTTGGTTATTACATGGTTTAAATACATCAGGTTCCATAATAATTGACCTTGGATGTTATCAGGCATTAACAAGAAAAAACAAAGCTGGTTTATTACCAGCTGGAATCATCTCTGTTGAAGGTCACTTTCACGAATTAGAGTGTGTATCTATCAAATTAGGTTCCAGAGATCCAGAAACCAATGAATTGGATACGTCAAAACCTATTGTAGAAGTTGGTAAAGCTAGGCCAAATTATACATCATTGGAAATTGAAAAAATTAAATCAAGACAAAGTGATGAGATTTTCGAAATTCTTGGTGGTACTGCCGATACAGAATACGTGGTACATAGAGAAAATTTACTGTTTCCTTTACATTTAAAGCAAGAAGATGATGAATTGTTGAAAGAATTGTCGATCAATTGAATTACTAGACGGAACTGTTCTCCGATAAGCATTTGTTTTTTTTTTTTTTTGTATAGAAATTTTTCAGATCGATCTGGAGAAAGAAAAAAAAAAGCCATATATATATATATAGGTTGGCCGAAGTAGATTTAACACAGTAGTGACATACTAAGAATATGAGCAAAGTGCTGAGTTACTCTCTGATAGGAGATACTGCTTCTTCATCATCATGGTTTTACTCGAACAAGTCGGCTAATGAGCTGAGATATTTGCGGAAACTTGATTTTTATCTCTTATCATCAGCTATGCTTGGATATTTCATCAAGAATTTAAATGCTAAGAACATTTCGACACTGTATTTAAATGGGATGTCCGATTACTATGACATGCACAAGAATGAGTTCAATTTGATGCAAACTTCATTTTTCATTGGGTATTTAATTGGAGGATTCCCATCAAAATACTTATTAACCAAATTTAAGCCACGGTACTACCTCGGCGTGTTAGAAGTATTATGGGGTTGTTTAACTTTATCAATGTGTTTATGTAAGACAATGAATCAAATTTATACCGTGAGATTCATCATTGGGTTTTTGGAACTGGGATTTTTCCCATCATTAGTGTATATTATTGGATCTTTTTATAACGATGCCGAGATTAACAAGAGACAACTGTTATTCAACGTTAGTGGTTCAATTGGTACCATGATTACTGGACCTTTACAACAATTCATTCTTTCAAAAAATGTATCAGTATGGAATTTACAAAAATTTCAAATCTTGTTTTGCCTAGATGCTGCTATATCGATACCTATTGCAATTTACACTTTATGCGTTAATCCTGGGGTTCCAACCTCGATAGATGACGTATGGTATTTTGATGAACTGGACAAATTGGTTCTGAAACAAAGACTATCACAACGTCGTATCCCACTGGTTACTAAGAATTGGAAACAATATTTCCAATCATGGCATTTCATCGTTTTCCCATTGTTATTTGCCTTTATTAGAAATGCATCTTTTGCAGCTGAGACTATTGTATCCACGGCTTGGATCAAATATGATTTGAAATTACCAAGTGCCTATTACAATTACTTCCCAGCTATTGTTAGTGTTGTTTCTATAATATTAACAATGTCTGTCTCTATATTAAATGATAAGTTCCATGGCTCATTAACAGCAAAATTATTATACTTGTTTTTCACAATGTACATCATTTGTTCAATATCATTAGTGTATTGGAACATCCCAACATGGTGGCACTGGATGTGTTACATTATATTCGGCTCTATATCATGGGCCTCTCCACAGATGTTCTCATGGGTAAATAGAGCATTGGTCGATGACGATTCAAAACGTCACTTCATAGTGGTATTAACAAACTCATTTGATTATTTGGTTTATGCTTTTTACCCATTATGGGCTTGGGATACAAGAGATTTACCTTTTTTCAAAAAAGGTTTCATAAGTACACTGGTATTATCTTGCCTTGGATTAAGTTTCACATGTTTAACTGAATGGTTCGTTAATCATGATCTAACTCCTACAATTGTTGATGAAGAACGTACATTATTATTATGAATCTAGAAAAATATATATAATAGAATATGAATAGAGTGATAAATGCAATTATTAAATAAGATCTTTTTGTGTTTATGATGATGAATCTGTTGAGTTGGATTTTTCTTCCAATGCTCTTTTTGCCTCCAATTTCTTTTGTAATCTTTCGAAATTTTTGGCATCTCTCTTTGCTTGTTCTCTTTCCATTCTCTTATTAGCCCAGATTCTTAAACCTTCACCTTTGTAAATGACAAACAATGGGAATGGAATACCGAAGCCTAAAGCCAAGAAACCAAATAATGAGTATGACCATCCCATACCTAAATTATTAATCATCTTACTAATAAATAATGGGAATGCAAACCCTAACATGGATCTGAAGAATGCAGCTGCAGCGATAGATGATGCAGAAAATCTTGGATTCATATCAATAAGATAATTTTGAATAGTTTGGAACATGGCAATGATACCAAATGCGAAAATCAGAGCACCAATCAGAGGCATTATCCAGAAAACATGCTTATCAGCAGACCAACCATACCAAAATAAACCAATTGGTGTAGTGATACCACTGGCAATTAAAAATGGTAATCTGAATTCAGGTTTGGCAACACCATTATTTTTGGCAATCATCTTAGGGTATGTCTTTTCAATGGCAATGGTGAAAAATAATATACCTAACATATAACCAATCAAGAGAGAACAGTACATTAATCCACTGATACCTTGACCAAAACCATAAATTTCAGACCATGTAGATGGGAAAGTAACAATCAACAAATAAAGACATCCATAACATAAAGCCATGAAACTACCCAATCCGAAAACCATTGGATTGACAAATAATAATTTAATAGGTCTTGTGATGTTGACATAAAATTTACCAAATACAGTTTCACCAGAGGCGACTTCATAAATTGTGTGTAAATTTTCATTTCCTGTGTCTTTTCTCAGTTGTTTCAGTTTCTTGTATAAGATTTGTGGAGCATAAGTTTCTTGAAGACATATGGAACCCCACAAGGCGACAACACCGTTGAAAATTGCCAACACGTACATTGGCCATCTCCAAGATAAAGATTTGTTAGCCATCATGAAACCGGCAATAATTGGAGAGACATTTGGTCCGACAGTTGGTCCCAAGGAGTAGACAGCAATTGCGGTGTTTCTTTGTCTATCAGTGAACATGTCACCAAGACAACCGGCACCAATACTTAATGGAGCACTACCGAATAATCCAGCAAGAAATCTGAAAACACACATTTGAGCAGTATTTTGAGCCAATGAACAACCCAAGTTGAAAAAAAACATCAACCAAATAGCTATGGTCAAGACAGTTTTACGGCCGTACATTTCACTAATTGGTGCAGTTATTAAAGGACCAAATGCTAAACCCAAGAGGAAAATTGAGATCAACAAGGCTTCAATGGTGGGGTTGGTAATGTTAAAAGCAACAGAGATTTCTGATACCGCTGGGGACATCATTGATGAGGCAAATGGGGCCATCAATGTGTACATTGACACGATACTTGTCATGAACCATTTTTTCTTGAACGTCCAATTTCTTGGATTTGCTGGATCATCATCAGAATCCCAAGTGACCAATTCAGGATCGATATCTTCGAACTCTTTACCATCGTCTAAAGTTGGTAACGCGTTCTCCTGTGTTTGTTCACGGTACAGATGACTCAAAGCATCTTCTTCAAGTTGATTTTCTGGATCGGCCTCCATTTCCAATTCATGATTTCTACCGGCCAAAGTGGTCAAGATAGTACCACGAGTATTTGTTCTACGTAACTCTATCTCATTATCAGATAAACCTGGGTAAGGGTCTTCAATGTATTTAGAGTTCGTGGAATGGTTGGAAACAATCCTGCTTATTCCAGGTATAGATGAACTGAAAGATGACCTTCTTCTAGTGGAATTTCTTCTAGACCTTTCATTTTCGTGCAAAACTGTCGGACTGAACAGTTGCTCAGTTAACGAAGAAGTAGAAGACGATGCCGATGAAGAGCCAGTATTAGTAGTAGCCATTATATCTTGTTCGGTTGGTATTATATTTCAATTCATAAACATAAATTATGTTTTCTGAAATATGTTTTCTGAAAATTTTTTTTCGTTCTGTCGTATTTAATTTCTTACCAATGTTTCTTTTTTTTTTTTTATTGGCCTTTTCCCATCGTTGCTGGTTAAAGGTAAAGCCGACAAAAGCACCATTTCACTTCACATACACATCTTGCATCTCCCTAGCCCACTACTTATGCTCCATTGCTAGTTCCACTTTCCGTGTATACTAATTACACCTTATCTCACTTTTTTCTTTTCTCTGCTCTCTCGGTGACGAGTGCTCTTCTTATCTTAGCCGTGCCATATTTTTTGAAGTTTATTTTTTAAAGAATAACAGAGAGAGAGCAGTCTATACTGGCCCTACCCCAATAAGCTATGCTAAGGTCTGTTGAAGATGTGGCAAGGGTATTGTGGGTCAAGGTTCTGTCTTCTTAGAGGAGATCCACAGGATTCAACGGCCGCATGGAGGGGAGGATGGTGGAGGACCAGTGCGCGCATACGGAAGCTTGTTGCTAAATACATCCGAAGGAAGAGAGCTCTTAAGAACTATAGACTATTCTATTTGGGGTACCTTGTCTTGCGTCTATGTTTGCCTGTGGGATTGCGTCTGTAGTAGCAGTGTCGTACAAGTACTTGGCGACGTTTTGTGGTTTGATTCCTTTGCTGAGCAGTATTGCCACGGTGCCGGCAACGCTGGGGGACGACATCGAAGTACCACTCATCAAGATCGATGCATGATAATCTCTGTTGTACAAGCTTTCCACATATACCCCACTGGCAAAGATGTTGACACATTCCCCATAATTGGAGAAAGGTGCAATGGTGTCAGTTCTGTCATCTATGGCACCAACAGTGATTGCATAAGGTGAAGACAGTGGAGAGTCTTCGCAAGCATCGGCATTTGAGTTCCCAGCTGCCACTACCATAACTAGGCCAGCACTGTGCAGTGCTTTAATAGCATCATTTAACACAGTGTTTTTCAGTGCACCAAGAGACAAATTCCCAACACCTAATTTATGATGATCTCTCATATGATTCACGGCAAATTCGATACCTTCAATAACAGAACTCAATGTGCCACTACCAGTATTATCAAGAACCTTGATCGACACAATATTGATTTGCTTTGCGACTCCAAATATTTCACTTCCAATGACACCTGCAACATGTGTGCCATGACCTTGTAAATCCTGTTCTCCAGTACCGGTGAAATCGGCACCATATTCCAGTCTTCCTCCAAATTCAGGATGTTGAACTTGTACTCCAGTATCCAAGATATATGCATTCACATCTTCACCTTCAAAATTTGAATTATGATGATATTGCAACTCCATCGAAGGTAAGATACGTTCACGTTGAGATAACCTTGCCAAATGACGTGGTGCATCTTCTTGTATCTCTATATCAAATGCTTTAACCACAATATCTGGAGTTATTTCTGCAACCTGGAAAAAATTGTCAGTACTTGATTCAAATCGTATGTGTATAGAATTCTTCATACCAATGGATTTGATTGTAATTGAAGCAAAGTATCTTTCGTGAATTCAGCCGTAAAACCTTCAAAATCTCCAAACGAGAATTTCTTCTTAATACAATCAATTAAATGATGACCATTTTTCAATTCTTCATCCAATTTGAATAACGTATCCATCGTCTTCACGGATCTCAATTTCACTAAGTACCGTTGTGTGGAGTCATCTGTTGGATTGAAAATGGACGCCCCGTTACTTAATCCACCAAATACAATAAGAGCAATAGTCAAGAGTTTATTCATAGCAAACTTTAGTGAATATTAAGCGTTTAATTTCCCTGTTCCATTTTTCTTATTCTTTTTTTTTTGTGCGGCTTCACTACATTTTCAAATAATGTATAAATAAATTATTAAAGCATATATGAACATCCACGAATCATCTATGCTGTATAACTATAAACAAACAAAAGTCCAACTATTTATAAGAGTTATAATAAAAACAGAAAAGCAGAAAAACACATCATCAAGATATATATAAGGGAAGAAAAAACAAAAAAAATTCATAACATGGTCCCTCTATTTAAGAAGACTGAGGAAATTTTCTTTTTCTTCTTTTGGTAAGAGACTAATAATTTCTGCCAATCCACTAGCAGTTGATTTGATATCAGTCTTTATCAATTTTGCAAGTTTTTGTTTAACTGCTTCACTTCTTAAGCTCTTAACATTTGCAAGTAAATGTTGGTGATTAGTTTCAATGAATTGAGCAACTTGTTGATCATTTTCATAATCAACATTAACAGGAATCCAGGATTTCAATCTAGCAACTCTTTCTAATCTTGTTGAATCACTTAATTCATCGCCAATTCTCTTGATCAAATATTCTTCATTCAATCTACGACGAATACGCCAGAAGAAGAAACGACGAGAGTTAACCCATTCTAATTCTTGTCTAATGACACCTTTGGCCAACATACGTCCTGATCTATCATGTAAATCAGCAAATTGAACAGAAATTTGTGCATAAATTGGTAATAATTGTTTTTCTCTTTGAGTCAATTGAGCAGCAACCTTGGAATATTCTTCACTTGAAGTTGGTGTAGAAGCCAATTTCAGTTTCAAATCAGCATATGGCTTATCAATTCTTTCCATCGTCTTCAACAATTTATCACGTCTATATTTGATACCAACCATACCTTCTGGTTCCAAGACACCAGCTCTTGATTCAACGTCAGCATACATTTCCATCATATCAGCATTGATAGTAGGATCAACAACAACCCATGAACCACCTCTTAATTCACCAGTTGGTGGAATATAAGTGACAATTGGTTGCTTGAAATCAACTAAGGCATCAACGATAAATGAACCATATTTCAAAACTTCATTGTACATATCTCTTTGACCACCAGAGAAACCTCTCCAATTTGCCAAAATCATCAATGGTAATTCTTCACCGTAGTTGAAATCATTTATAGCTTGAGCAGTTTTGAAAGCTGAGTTTGGATACCAAACTTGGCCAGCTTCTTGAATCATCATCTCAGTAGAATCTGGGTTAGCTGGATCAGCTGGGAACAAGTTGTCAACCATTCTAGTTTCAACACCAATAACACCCATTGGGATACCACCAAGACGAGCTCTACCAACGACAACACCTTTAGCCCATCCTGATAAAGTCTCTTGGAATGAACCTTTATCGAATAAACCGGATTCATATCCATCTTCACTTTCACGTCCATTGATCATCCATCTGACATCATAAGCTTCATTCTTGGTTGGAGTATATTCAACATCTCTATCCCATGAATCACCAACTGATTCCAAAATTGGAACTGGCATTCCACGTTTAGCTGGGATATAAGATAACCAATTCATGATCTTTTGAACACCTTCCAAATCATCTGATGCAGTTAAATGGGAAACACCATTTCTGTACATAATTTGAGTACCACCTAATTGTAAATTGGATGAGTAAACTTCTTTACCCAACAACTTATTAATAGCTGGAGCACCAGTTAAGATAATAGGTTGACCTTCAATTTGAATTGCTCTTTGACCTAATCTGACCAAATAAGCACCAATACCAACAGATCTACATGTGACCAAAGTAATTGTGAAGATATCCTTGTATGCTTTAGAAGTAGCACCGGCAATTAAACCAGAACCTCTTAAACATTCAACACCTAAACCATCATCAGCACCAATAATGGCTTTGATGACATGTCTTTCTTCACCATTTTCAACAATTCTTTCAGTAACAACAGAATCTGTCTTACCTGATTTGGCTAACTCTGCTTTGGATTCCGCAGTTAAATACAAGTATTGGAAACCCTTTTCAGGTTTACCTTCTTCGTTCCAAGCAACTTGATAGAATGGTAATAATTCTTCAGCAATACCAATTCTGGCACCAGAATTTGCAGAAAGGTAAATTCTTGGAATACCTAATTTTCTGGCCAACTCTGTGGCATTATTGAAATAAGCATCTTCCTTTGGACCAAATGAACCAATCTTGAAAGTGATATCATTGGCAACAACGATGAATTGACGACCACGAGGATATTCTGGAGTCTTTGCAGTGATCTTGAATGCTACCATACCAACTGAATTAGCACCTGGTTCTCTTGAAACTTCGGTAAATTCACCACCTTCATCGATAATTAATTCATTTGAGACAAAGAAATCATCTGGAATCTTGGCATTAGGATTGAATTTTTGCCATTCAGAAATAGTAGCTTGACGGAATAATTCTGGGAAATCGTAAACATAAGTGGTACCCATAAGATGAGCCTTGTAACGTTTTGGTTGCAACCATTCTTTAGTTGGATATGGAGTTGAGATTGGTCTCAAATGCATGGCACCTGGTGTACCATAAGATTTGAAAACCCATTCACCTTGAGCATTCTTAACTTCAATGTACATTTCTGATTTGACAACATAACCAGAGACATTGTTGATCATGGCACGTAACGGGAATGGGACACCGGTTTCTGAATCAGTACACATGATTCTAATTTCAGCAGAAGTGACTCTTAATCTCCATAATCTACGTCCAAATCTTTCTAAGAATCCACCAAATGCAGCTTCGACATCTTCTGGGGTAACTTGGAAAACAGCTGAGAAGTTGATGAAAATGTTGTTCAAATCGGTGTTTGAAGTATCCAAAAGTTCTAAAGCATCCAAGATATCAGACATCAATCTGTTAGCTTCAGAAATCAAATATTCTGAAGTGGTGATATCATCTCTAATTTTACCAGTTCTAATAATACCTCTGGTGAAAAATCTCTTATCAAGACCTGAAGAATTCTTTCCGACGGCTTCGTAAACGTGAATGTTTCTGTTATCTGTGAAAAGCTGCTTGATATTGAAATTAGACATTCTACCTAATTCCAATTGGAAAGCCAAAGCAGGCTCAATGTGACGGATAACTTTATCTTCAAGGTAATGAGGACCTTTGAAGTTGAAATATCTTGGGTATGAACCAACGTTACCACCAACCATGAAAGTGACACGACGAATTGAAGAAGCTAATAATTCATCTTTGGCATCTTGTAAGATCGAGGTGAATTTTTCTGTTAATTCCTCTTCAGAGTCATAACCATCCACGTTGGCAACATAGACATTAACAACATTTGTTAACATACCATGAGATTGGATCTCATTTGATCTGTTTGGAACTGGACCCGAGTTACTGTTTGAACGTTTTGGAATATTTTCCAAACCTTTAGCTAACATTTCATCTGCGTCATCAATATGAGTACTTGAGACGAAGATACCAGTTCTTAAAGGTTGTGAATCATTTTGGTTAATCATGAAACTTAAATCTGAAACAGATAAAGCACGGTTCATTCTTTCACCACCTGAGCCAGAAGGACCAGCTGGAACTGAAGGAACAGCATTGAAAGCAGCAGTTGATAAGACAGGTAATTGGAACTTCCATTCAACGATTGGAGCAACACCAGATTCTTCCGATTGGTGATGTTTAACTTCAAAGACAGAGTAAGCTCTATAAGCTCTTCTTAAGTAAACTTCAGCAGCAGCAGCAGCCACCCATTGGTCTGTGTGGGTGAAGAATTGAGTCAAGACGTCAAACACGGTGTAATTAGAATCGAAAAGATCTTTAATGACATCAAATTGAGGTAATCTGTGTGATAAGCCTTGAGTATCACCATAACTAGAATCAACAACAGAAGATTTCAAAATGTGTTCTAATTGGTCTGATCTTTCTTTGATTGAAGGTAAAGCACATTGAATCAAGATTTCTCTTGCCTTTAATGCAACTTTAGCAGAAGCTCTAGATTCTAAGTCAACGATTTTCTTCAATGGTTCTCTCAAAGCATTAGAAACTTCTGATGAAGCTTGACAAATTGGTTGATAGATTTCCAAGATGGCAACGATCAAGTTGTTTTTAGCACCAACTCTTGAATGTGACAAGACAGTGTTAACAACAACGTTCAAATCAGCCTTGTTTTCATCTCTTAATTTCAAAATGACATCTTCTTCTCTAACGTTGTGACCGGCAAATAAGCTTTCAACACGATGATATTCATTTAATAAATATGAAATGACTTTATGTTCATGAGCTCTTAATCCGTTAGAATAATCTTGCAGGATTTTAACAAGAGGTTCAACAACTTGTGAGAATAATCCATCTGAGTTTGGATCTTTAGCAACTTTTTGAATTTGTTTTAATAATTGCTTAGCTGGGAATTCAGCACCTCTTGAATGAGTTCTTTCAATAATTTCAGATAAATGAGTATCTAATTCAATTGGTAATCTTGAATGTAATGCCGAGATTTGTTGAGCCCATTCTGAGTATGGTAATTCCGGATCTCTCAAGACGTCGATCAATTGTGTTAAAGTAGCATTCATAACAACTTGGTTATCGAAACCATCCAAGATGTTTTGCAAGACTGTGAACAATGAAGTAAATTTATGAATTGGTCTGGTACCACTAACAGTTGGAGGACCCATATCTTCGATAGTTCCATCAAATGGTAAAGCATGTTTAACTTTTGAAGGATCATCCAAGGATAAGATGGCCAAGATATCACCAGCAGCAACGGTGGAACCTGGTTGTTTCAACAATTGAACAATACCATTTTCTTGAGCAACCAAAGGCATACACATCTTCATAACTTCAACTTCGGCAAATGGTTGACCAGCTTCAATATGTTCGCCACTTTCAACCAAATATTTGATCAATTTACCTGGTGATGGAGTTCTTAATTGAGTTGGATCATTTTCAACTTCTAATAAACAAGTCTTACCATCGACTGATAATCTTGTTGCAGAAACTTCTTCTTTCCAGTAAATTGAATGAGATTTACCACCCAAGGCAACTAATAAACCACCATCAGATAAAGCTCTAACAGAGACTTCACATCTTGAACCATTGATGAATAAAGTATAAGCATCATTAGCAGCTTTAGCAGCAGTGAATTTATATCTCTTACCTTCGTAGATGAATTCCACTGGGTAAATAGTTTTCAATAAATCTTTACCTGGAACTTGACCTCTCTCCAATGATTTCAAATATTCTTGTCTATCACTGTCAGATGCAATATGGGCCTTAGTGACAGCACCACAGATAACAGCAATGGTTGGATCTGGTCTTTCGGCAGTTAATTTCTTGGTAATCAATTCATCTAACCAACCAGTAGTGATGGTATTGTCTTCGAAATCTGGGGTTTCTAATAATTTGATTAAATATTCAACTGTGGTTCTGAAATCACCTCTAATTGATAATTCTTTCAAAGCAACAACCATATGCTTTCTTGAAGCTTGTCTATTTTCACCAAATGCGAAAATATGACCAAATTGGGAATCTGAGAAAGAATGGATAGAAGATTTGTTGGAAACAGAGAAATAACCCCAAACGTTTGAAGAAGATCTGAAATTCAATTCAGATAATGAACCACCTGAAGGTTTGAAACCTTCACCTGGATCTTCTGAAGTGATACGACATGCGGTACAGTGACCTTTTGGAACAGGTCTTCTTTGAGATTCAGAAGCATCTTCACTTGAGAATTGGAAATCAATTGTAGTCAGTGTATGTGGATCGACACCGAAATACATTCTGATATCTCTTATTCTGTGCATTGGGATACCCATGGCAATTTGTAATTGAGCCAGAGGCAAATTAACACCAGTAACCATCTCGGTAGTTGGATGTTCAACTTGTAATCTTGGATTCAATTCTAAGAAATAGAATTTGTCATCACTGTGAGAATACAAGTATTCAACGGTACCAGCACTGACATAACCAACCAATTCACCCAATCTAACAGCAGCTTGTTCCATGGCTCTGAAAGTATCTTGCTTAGCAATGGTGACTGGAGCTTCTTCTATAATTTTTTGATGTCTTCTTTGAACAGAACAATCTCTACCAAATAATGAGATATTTGTACCGTATTGATCAGCTAATAATTGAACTTCTAAATGTCTTGCACTTCCGGCTAATTTCATGATGAAAATTGGAGATCCTGGAATTTCATTGGCAGCTTGGTGGTATAAAGAGACAAAGTCTTTTTCGTCGTCAACTTTTCTAATACCTTTACCACCACCACCTTCAGATGCTTTAATCATAACTGGGAAACCAATTTTCTTGGCTTTAACTAAACCATCTTCAGGAGAAGTACAACAACCTTGTTGATAGATATTGTCGGCAACAGACACCAAATTGGTATCTTTGTCTATTTGAACTTCATCAACACCGGTACCAGACCATGGAATACATGGAACTTTTGCATGTTGAGCAACAATAGTGGAAGAAATCTTGTCACCTAAAGATCTCATAGCAGAACCTGGAGGACCAATAAAGATGATTTTTCTTGGACTTGCAGCCAACATTTCTGGTAACAATGGGTTTTCTGAGGCATGACCCCAACCAGCCCAAACTGCATCGACATTTGTTCTTTCAGCAACTTCGACGATTAATTCGACATTTGCATAATTATTATTATTTGTTCCACCTGGAACTTCAACGTATTGATCAGCCATTCTGATATATTCTGAATTTGCTTCTAAATCTTCCGGAGTGGCCATAGCAACAAACTGTATAGCTCTTTCATTACCAAAAGTCTCGTAAGCCCATTTTCTTATTGATCTTATTTCCTTAACGGCAGCAATACCATTATTGGCAATCAATATAGAAGATATAACTGTATGACCGTCATGGTTTTTGACGAAATCCTTGACAGCAGAAGGTTCTGCAGTTTCGACGGAATTCAAACCGTAGAAATGTGGAGCTAATTTCTGTGTCATTTTATATCTATTTCGATTTATATTATATGTGGTATAGTGGTATCTTGAAAATGATGATGAGATACTTTTTTTGAAATTACTTAATAAAAAAATTCTAGTGAGTGAATTGAAGTTAGTATAAGTTACTTTGTTATTAAGGTAACCTAATCTTATCATATAAATTTTCAAATATAATATCCATAAACCATTCCATATAAATAATATTATTATTTTTTTTTTTTTTTTTTGGGTCGGTTAAAACTCAGGCAAAAAAAAAAAATTGCAGTGAAAAATTATTTTTTATTGCGCGACAGAAACACTTCGCGCAAATGGGAACTTCCTCGGAATATTAACAGTGTGAGAGTATACTTGGAGTCCTCTGTGTGAATGGGAATATATCAAATGTTGGATTTAGTTAGACCGATGGGTTTGTTTGATTTGGGATGATGATGATGATGAGGATGGGAGGGAGTAAGTGAGTGAGTGATGATGATATGATAATGGTGATAATTATGATATGATAAGAGTAGAAATTGAATTGAATTGGAATTGATACTTACTTATTAAAGAATAAAAAATTGAAATGATCCTTTTACCTATTTTTTGAAATTCCCTTTGTGTGGATTAGAATACTTGGATAAGGATATATATATATATATATATATAAGTGGATGTGGATTGGATATATATATATTATCTAGATCTAGATGGATACAAAATAAAAGGATAAGGATATGATTTAAAGGATATAAATTAAAAGGATTAAAATTAAAACAAAACAAATTTTGAATTTGAAAATTGAATAAAATCAGGTAGTGCAGCATCAACTCAATATCTTAATGTTGTGTGTCCCAACAAAAACAAAAATGTAATGCAAAACTATTGACGTCGATATAGATCATATTTCATGGATTAGGTATTTATAATCAGTATATACCATAGAAGGCTTTCAACGGAATAAAACTCTCTTGAGAAATTCCAACATATTTGCTTCATCTTCTTTACAAGCTTCATCAAGAAGCATATCTAAATAACTCAATCCCCCAACAACTAATTCTTTGTTTGTTTGAATAATTGGTGGTGATCTCATAAATTGATTTTGTAACACATTTGCTTCTCTTAATTGTTTGAAATAATAATTGTATAATTTGTTCACGTAATTGTACCTGATTCTAGCATCATATTTAAAAGCACCTGGGAATCTCGGATAATTTGATCCATCATAATATCTATGATAATAACTATTCTGTTCTCTTAAGAAAATGGATTTCAAGATTTGATCCAATTCTTGTGTATCGATTAATTGATATAAATCTCTTCTCAAATTTCCTATCGCGATATCATGTACCAATTTACTGTTCATTTGTAACTCGTGATACTTTTGCTTCCAATTAATACCTTTCTCTTCAAATGTAATATCACTTGCATCATCTTGAATCACTATTTGACTCCTATTATAATTACTATTCTGGGAAATGACCAGATCTATGTCTAATTCACTTTTATCAGTACCCGTGATAATATACTCATCTCCAATCATGAATACAATTTCTTCATCATTTGAAAAGACACTATGAGAACTTGTGTCCAGATCATCTTTCTCAATTTGAACCTCAATTGGGAATAAATTTATTTCATTTTCCCATTCCACAACTAAGACCTGATCATTATCACTATTGACCAATGTAGTTTCATCAATTTCTCCCTCACTTCCAACTAAAGTGGTATCAGACATATCTTCTATTGCAAGTAACTCCGAATACAATTCATAGTCTCTCAACCATTCATACTGCAAGACACTAGAATTGCTCCTTGATGGGAATGGGGTAGTTCTATACCGTCTTGTATCTGATCTTTGTCCCCTCATCAATTCTAAAGGCCCGATATGTACCCTTCTTTCTTCAACTGAAGTTGCCGGAGTTTCTGACTCAACATCACTCATGATGTTTTCACTTTCTGAACTCATATCCTTTGATCTCCTCAATTACCAAAACTATCAAAAGTTATCCATTATATATGAATCAATAAACAGACCATTATTTCACAGGAAATTTTGATCTGTAGAGATCTCTGATAAACACCCCCAAAAAAATTGATCTGTCACCACAAGACAACATTTTCACGGGTCAATAACAAAAATTTTTCACCAGAGAGAAAAAAAAAAAAAAAAGTTTAATGAAAAATTGGGAAATATATTGAATCATTGGAGTATTAGAAGACACTAAGAGTCAAATAAGTCATCACTGTATATATAATTAGAAGAATCTTGACTTTTTATTGCATTTTTATTTGGTGTGTTTATTTGGTATTCTTTAAGAGATATTTGAAAATTAGAAAAACAATTTGCCATCATAATCATATACAATGTCTTGGATATTTGGAGGAGGACAACAAGAACCAAAACAGGATAACTTACAACAGACTTTAGGATTTGATCCATCAACTATCAACGATGTCATACCACAAGGTGCTACATTTGACGCATCAAGATTACATCCATTAGCTGGATTAGATAAAGGTATTGAATATCTTGATTTAGAAGATGATCAATTATCGCAAATGGAGGGATCTCAAACCGGGTTAATTCCTTCGAGAGGTTGGACCGATGACTTGTGTTACGGTACTGGTACTGTTTATATCATGGCATTGGGTGTTGGTGGTTTATACGGGATCCAAGAAGGTTTGAACAAGATTCCAGCAGATGCATCGGGGAAATTGAAATTAAACACTGTATTGAATTCTGTTACAAGACGTGGTCCGTTCTTAGGTAATTCTGCTGCAGTGTTGGCAATGACATACAACATTATAAACTCATCTATCGATCTGTTCAGAGGTAAACATGATTCTTTAAATAGTATTACTGCTGGTGCTTTAGCTGGTGCTTTATTCAAGAGTAGTAAAGGTTTGAAACCTATGGGTATTAGTAGTGCCTTAATGGCTACTGGTGCTGCTGCTTGGTGTGGATTTAAGAAATTACTTCAATAGATAATGTCATGATTTGTATGAAAGAAAGAAAAAAGAAAAAGCCTTGACCGGTATGTGTGTATGTGTGTGTATGTGTTGCAAAAGGATTCTGTACATATTGTGTTTTTTGTGTTATATATATATATATATTGGTACTATATCAATTTATGCTTTGATTTTTTTAATTTGTTGATCCGATATCTCATCTAATTGACGTTTTTTAGTGGTGATTTCCAAAAATTCCCCATTCTCATTTATCTTATTCATTATAATATCAGTTAATTCGTCATGATCTTTCAGTCTTGCCACTTGTTGGTAAATTTGTCTTGTATGTTTATTCTCCCCACTTGGAATCATCCTTGTTAAACAATATTTTGTATTTCCCTTCCAATTACCAAATTGTCCACATATCTCTATAAATTCCTTAATAACTTTAAACCAAACTAAAGGACCTTCAGCTCTAAAACATGTAGGATTTATCTCTGCCAGTGATGCAATCATACAACCTAAATCTTTCCCATACTTGGTTTGAAGGTCAATATATTCTTGTCTTGTCTTGATATCTCCATTAATGATAAATGTCACTCCAGCATTTTGACATTTTTGGAAAATTTCCTCCACATGATCCCTAATCGGAGCTTCTCGATTTCTCATATTCTTGGTTCTGCAATGCAAAGTCAAGTTTGAGATACCAGTCTTGAGAAGTCTATCAACAAGTGACATTGTCTCTTCCCTGGTTGGTAATAATCTGATTTTAACACTTATTGGCTTATCATTTGGCTTCCCAACTTCTTCAACCAACCTAGACAATATATCACATAACAAATCAGGTGTGCTCAATAATGCAGCTCCCATCCCACTATGTATAGAGAAATGTTTTGGGCAACCTGCATTGATATCTATACCACTAACATCATTAATGATGATCTTGGCTGCATTAACAGCCAAATCGGCATTTGACGTCCCCATTTGGAAAATTAATCTCCCCTTCTCTAACACAGGGCTAGTTCTGAATACCAAATTTGTGACACCTGGAATCTTGGTGACACTCTTTGTTGCAAGAAAATCAACTGTATTAAGCTTGGTGTTCTCAAAACGTTCGCATTGTAATATTTTCTTATCAATAATCTCTGGACCCCAAACTAAATCACAACCATGTCTCAAAGCAAGAAGTCTGGTAGGAAGCTCTCCTATCCTCACCATAGGAGCAAGAACTAACTTCCCTCTATAATCAACCATTATCGTCTTCCACCTCTTCAGTTTGAAAAATTTTTTAAAATATTTTTTTTTTTTTTTCTTTTCTCATTTTGGCTCAGGGAAGCAACAGAAAAAGGGGACGAGAAGAGGTCATCTCGATAGCTGAGAGATGGCTAGATAAGATAGAAGTATATTTAAAAGTATGGTGTACTTGTGAGAGATATACCATAGCAATTTGAAGAAAGTACTGGGTATATAAAGAAAAGTTATCACAATTACAAGTGACTTAATCGAAGAAGAGGCTGAAGGTTTTTCCCCTATCTCCCGGGAGGTTGCTCCTATACAAACGTAAGCAGAAACTTGTTAATTTTCAACTAATTCCCTCCCATACCTACCCCATGCTCTCGTATCCTGTAGCTTCTCTTTTGCCTGCTATGCCTCTTTAATGATCAGCACCAAATTTGAACAATAAGAAAAAAAAACACATACAAAAAATTCCAAAAAATAAAAAAATTGAAGGAGGAAAAAAAAAAAAAAAAAAAAAATGGAAAACAAAAACTTTAAAGGTCAAAAATTCATTTCAATCACATTAGGACTGTTGGTAAAGAAAAGTTTAAGAAGAAGGCATGATGAACCTTCATAAGGACCATTCACCGATAAATAGTCTCTTGACGGAGATGAATAATGATATTCGCGAGTCTTCCACGACAACAGCACAACAACATGAGGAAGAAGAACAACTGTCCTCAGTTTCATCTATACATAGAAATAAGACAAAAAGGAAAAAACGAACTACGAGGAACAGAATTCCTCCACTGGCATCACAAGATGATTTGGCATATCAACAATTACCATTCTATGTGAAGTTTGTACGTGTTTTCCGTAAATACTTGAAATTCGTTGGTCCCGGGATAATGGTAAGTGTGCTGTACTTGGATCCTGGAAATTATTCATCATCTGTAAGTGCTGGTTTCACACATAAATATAAATTACTATTTTCCATATTGGTATCGACGTTGATGGCATGTTTTTTACAAATCTTGTGTATCAAATTGGGTACCGTGACAGGTTTAGATTTAGCTCAAAATTGTAGAGAGCATTTCCCCAAAAGATTGAACGTTTCCTTGTACATCTTGGCTGAAATTGCTATCATTGCCACTGATTTAGCTGAGGTTGTTGGTACTGCCATATCTTTAAAGATCTTATTTGGTGTCCCGTTGATATTCGGTGTCATATTAACAGTGATCGATGTATTAATAGTATTGATGGCTTATAGACCAAATGGACCTTTATTAATTATAAGAATTTTTGAAGGCTTCATCACTTTACTTGTTGCTGCAACAGTGGTTTGCTTCAGTATTGAGCTTTACCAAGTTTCACCAAGTACTTCTTTCAGTGAAGTCATGAATGGATTCTTACCTTCAGAAGATGTATTTCAAGGTGATGGATTATATTTAAGCTTAGCCATCTTGGGTGCCACTGTGATGCCTCATTCATTATATTTGGGTTCAGGTTTAGTACAAACAAGATTAAGAGATTTTGACGAAAAAGCTGGTAATTATATTCCTCCTTCGAAGATTGAAACACCTGTTAATGCCACTTTACAATTGGAACAAGAAGATGACAACGAGGACATTTATTTAAATTATAGACCTTCTATCGAGGCTATCCATGATGCTATGCACTACAGTATTGCTGAATTAATTCTGTCATTGTTCACAGTTGCACTTTTTGTCAATTCTGCAATCTTAATTGTTGCTGGTTCCACTTTAGGTAAGACTACTGATGATGATGTATCAACTTCTGAAGCTGATTTATTCACAATTTATGATTTACTTACCAAATATCTTTCAAAGAGTGCAGGTATCTTATATGCTCTGGCTTTATTGTTATCGGGACAAAGTGCCGGTGTTGTATGTACTTTAGCTGGTCAAATGGTTAGTGAAGGTTTCTTACATTGGTCCTTACCACCACTGTTAAGAAGATTATTAACAAGAGCCGTTGCTATCACCCCATGTTTAATCTTGGTTCTTGTTAGTGGTCGTAAAGGATTATCTCTGGCACTTAATGCATCACAAGTTGTGTTGGCATTGTTATTACCAATTGTCAGTGCCCCATTGATCTATTTCACTTGTAACAAGCAAATCATGAAAGTGTCAACTAACAGAAATTGCAATTTAAGACGTTCCATAAGAGGTGGTTACGAAAATGTCGAATTAACGGATTTAACTGAAAGATTAATCGATGATGAGGATGAAGATGATGACAGTTTTGATGAATTAGACGATGAAGAGGTAGAAGATGAAAAATTCGTCGATATGAGTAATGGTCCAATCACTGCGCTGTTTGCAGTATTGATCTGGGGTTTAATCACTTTTTTGAACGGTTATTTGTTGATTAGTTTGGCCTTGGGTAGAGAAATACCCATGTAAGCATGTTGTTATACTTATTATTAGATTCATTTCGCTTTTATTTTCTTCTTTATATTTTAAGCTTAGATATTTTCCTGGATATTATTTGGAATATGTAGTGTTGAACCTCTGTTGGATAGGAATAACTTATTGTACTTAGTCGGGGAATCTGTCAAAAAAGTTGATCGCCTGGAATTTTCCAAAACTTATATCAATCGAAAGCCTCGGCTTGGTAGATACTGTCGAGTCAGGTTGAGCCAAAATATCTTTCAATTTCCAACTGTGATGACGATTGAAAGAAAAAAATCGAGAATTTCAATTCATTGTATCGCCTCACCAAGTCCGCTGCATCGAATGAAAGTCATAAACAAGAGTCTTGAAGCCAATTACTATCGACTGATACCAAATTTGTAGGCATTGAGATCGATTTGATTGTATATCGAACTCCTGAAATCACTGAAAAATCACGAAAAATGGCCAAATTTGACACTTCATTCAACTTCATCGTACGCTGTCACCTTGTCCTCAAGATACAACAGAGTATCACTACCTTAAAATTCGCATCCAAAAGTACCTAGTCCCTCGATATGAGTGCGCTGTAGATGCATTTGATCTAGTTATGAAACTCTGAAGTAAAATGCATCTCCATTTTGCAGATTTTTTGAAAAAATTGCTGATGGTGTATCAGGAATTTTTGCCTCAAAATCACCATATTTTGGTTTACACACAAACGCCCATACACCGAAAGTGCTTGAACTGTATATCAATCTATAGCCCCAATTGAGATCTACACTCTGCCGATATTAATATCTTTATAGCATGAAAACTACAGCCAGGAACCAATTTTGAAAATTTCTCAAAAACCACCTTGAAAAAAACGTTTACTATCGAAAAATCAAAAATGCCTTCATTGGATTGCTCATACCCTTCTGATTCGAATTATACTAGTGCCACCTTTGGATCTCGTCTGTGGGGCCCGTAATTTGAGAAACAAGTTTTTCTCTCCTTTTGCCTCCAAACTAGTATCAGAAGATAGCTATAACTTCAGGAGAACAGCTGACCTTGAAATAGTTAACATATCTTTTAGAATGCAACTATGAGAATGATTTAAAGTGGAAAAATCCAAATTTTCAATCCGCTGTAGCGCCTTACTCAGTCATCTCACCATATCTGGATTTCTTGTCAAGAATCTCGGAACGAAGAGCTATCAATAGACACCAATTTCGTGGCCATTGATACTCATTTGCATCCGTAATGAACTGTTGAAAACAGTGAAAAATCACGAAAAATGGCTAAATTTGACACTTCATTCAACTTCATCGTACGCTGTCACCTTGTCCTCAAGATCCAACAGAGTACCATCACGTTAAACTTTGTACCCAAAAGAACATATTCCCTCGATAAGAGTGTCCTGTAGACGTATTTGATCGAGTTATGAAACTCTGAAGTAAAATGCATTTCCATTTTGCAGATTTTTTGAAAAAATTGCTGATAGGGTATCAGGAATTTTTGCCCAAAAAACGCTATATTTTGAACGATATACAAACAATGATACATCTGAAACATTCATATTATATATCAATCGATAGCCCAATTCAATAGCTATACGCCAATATTATTCATATTTCAATAGCAATAAAGCTACAAGCGGCAACTGAATTTGAAAAATAGTCAAAAACACCTCAAAGATAAAAATTTGTCTGAAAATAGCTCTATCTGATGCTCCTACTGCCTCTGAGTTTGGTAGTATTAATATTTCCAACATATCTCCTCTGTGGAGCCCGTAATTCACAAAATAATGAATTTTTCAGAATTCAAAAAATGCTTTGAAAGCTATATGAGACGGTAGAGACAACCTTTGTGATGCTTCTGAGACTATTTTCATCATTTTTTAATGTAAATTGCAAGCGTGAGAGCCATCTGAAGTTTTGAGTAAAAAAAAAATTGAAATCGGTTTTTCTTCGATTACTGATGAACCGTTAAATTTGAGATGATGAAAAGTGTATCATTCGATCCGCAGCATTCCAATGCATAGCTTTATCATAACATTTATATCAGTTTGTCGTAATTAGTGTATAAATTTGAGTGAGGTTGATTTTTTGTATGGATCTGAAAACAAAAACCACGAAAATGGAACTTTCATGGTCTTTCTGAAGGAACTTGAGATAAATTCAGTGATATAATATTCTTAACTATATCTAAGAAACTTTTCACTGCTTTAGACAACTAAGATACTTTGTTGAGTTTATATCTTGTACGACTATCCCATTGACCTAGAAGTTGCAATGTCGAGTAATAACAGCACTGCTCAGTTGTTTCTCGAGCAAGTTTTGACAACACTGGAATAATCTAAAGAGTGAGATAATTCGAATAACAGACACATTGATGAAATTACACTCTTCAGTGCCTCCTTGTTTATTTGCAACTTCATGAAGTAAAATCTCCTAAAAACAGTCCAATTCAATCTAAGAATGTATAATAATGCCAACATTCAACACACTCCATTCACAAGAGCTTCAAAAACTAATTGAGCCAATATCCAGCTCTAATGATCATCTTTTATGACGGGCCTTAGATGAATTGAATCAAATGTATGTGACATTTGGGAAAAATTTTAATCAATTAGAAAAGAAAAAAAAAATTTTAATAATTTACCAAAATTAAGAAACACATCAAAATGTATAGAAGAGTACTGATATCGATACCCAGGAGGAGTCTTGTGAGGTTGAACAGTAATAAGAGAGTCATAGATCTTTTGGAAGCTAATTTGAAACAAGATGAAGTGAATACTGAGAAGCCTGAATTGCTCGATGACTTATCGACTTTTGGATCTGTGTTGAAAGCATCATCACCTCATCTGGAAGGTGAAGAAGAGCTTGATCCTAATAAGGAGTTATCCAGGTTGATAGAAGACATTTCATTGGATTCTGCTGTTACTAGACAAAGACCACGTACTTCTGTTCATGATAGTGAGATTTTCAACAGATTATTTGAGACTATCACTAAGCAGACAGAGACCAAGAGAAATTCCAAGATCTCAGATTTCCTGGTTAATGATATTTCTAGATTGGAGAATGTGAATTTATCCATGTTACAAAGATATTCAGAAGTTGAAGAATCAAAAGTGGATACAACTGATCAATATAAAGAAAGTAAGATCATGAAATTAAAAGTGGTGAATGCTTTAAAGCCGGTTTTCGAGATTGTTAATCGTATTGAAACTAATAGAGAACTTTTAAACTATATCAATAAAGATATCATCACAAAATTCAATACTGATTCTCAAAACGGTAAGTTAAATGAAGGTAAACCAGTTGGTGAATTAATTAAAGATTTAACAAATATGGATCCACATAAACCTATTTTAAACAAGGTTACGCTTCCAGTGTTGATGGAATTTTTCATCAAGACTCTTGTAAAGAATTTCAATTCTGCAGAGGAAGCCATATCCTTATTTCATTCATTAAAAGATTCTCCACTGTTGTATTTAAGAAGTTGTAACGTTGATATATATAATTTACTCTTGACTATTACATGGAATAACAATAAGAACATTGAAGATGTCAAGACTATTATCAAAGATATGTTATTGAATGGGTTCCCAGGAGATTTGAAAACTATCAAAGTGTTGAGTGAAATTAAGCTCGAAGTTATGAAGAATTTGGACAGTAATGATAAAGATTTGTTTATTAACAAATTTGAAAAATATAGGTATCATTACCTTGTTGATATTGAAAGGAGAATGAAACAACTAACAAGAAATAATTAATTGTACATAGTTTAAAATACAGATTAGTAACCTCTCCATGGAATCCAAACATCTACAACTTTGTTGTCATCATCTACCAAGAAAAGATGACTGAACCCGTTTATCGTGATACAAGAGTGCTGAGGTAAGACTTGAACCTTGGTACCTATTGGAATCAATTTTGAGTCTGGAGAAAGTGGTGAAAGAATACCATGTTCTTGACTCAATCTATCAACATACCAATCTCCATAATTTTCTTTTAAGAATCTGATAGCACCATATCCTTTAAAAAGACTGATTTCCTTGGCTAATGATATAACACCTGTGCTCATCAACATTTCCCCGATCTCGTTTCTTCTACCAGGGTATTGTGATATAATTGTTGATAAGACATAACATGCAATGGAACTCTCATCCACACAACCGGTTGCTAATTGTTGAAGATCACAGATTGGATAATTACCAGCATGAATTTCCAACTCGACATTTTGTGATTTGATATTGGCAATTTCCAGAGCCAATTTCAGATCCAAATCTGCATTTTGTTTTTTGTATAAGTAGTTGTCAAAAGAATGAATAGTTGGTGTAGCACCAATGGAAACAGTTATAGCATTTTGTGATAAATAAGTTGGATCCAGTTTTTGCAAGATGTCAATTGCCTTGTTAACATGAGCAATCTCATCTATTAAGACCAATTCGGCTTTACCAATTGTATCTGATAAATATGAATGACCAGCATGACAGTAAAAACCATATAATTCAACATCGGAATTTGCCATCAATTGTTTCAAAAAAACAGTAAGTGGTTCCTCTTTTTCAATGAGTATACCTGCTCTATTAGTGCCGGCATCGATCTTAACAAACACAGACCATTTATAATTTGTATTATATTTGAGATTGAAATATTTCAAATTTTCCAAATGTCGAACATCATCGACCATCAACCTTAAATTCTTGACTTTCTTAGAGATCTCATACAATTGTAACAAGTACTCTTCAGTGGCAGCAGGTAAACCAAATAACAAATCATTGACGATGGTTTCACCATTTACATTTTGTTCATGAATTATTTGCCATGCTTCATTCAATGTACTCACCAATATTCTATCTTGCTTTGGTAATTCTTTTGGTAAATTGTAACCCATTTGATTTTTCAAACCTGGGTAAGTCTTTACAGTTTTGACATGAGCTCTAAATTTCACTTCTAAGTCTACAGCTCTTTGAATCATCCTAGCACAATTATCTTCCATAATCGATTTCTTAATGATGAATGAAGGTGTAGGTAATGCCGAGACATCTTTACCTTTGAAAGCATCCAAGAGCACTTGCCTCTTAGAATGAGGTTGAGGATATAAATCTAATGAAGTTAACATCTGTTCTGTTTATTATCTTATACAAACAGGCGGGCAGACCCATCTGGTTTTTATACTATTTTTTTTTTTTTAGTCGATATCCACTTGATCGGCAAAGAATTAAATATCCGTAGTTAGGTTCTAAATATTAGTGGGAAATGGGTAACCTGACTGTTGGATCGGATAAGCATGTATGTGTGCAGTTTTGAAAGGAATTGCACATTCACTAGACATTCACTAGACATTCACTAGACAGTTATACGTTTACAAGATGTTTACAAGAAGTTCACAAAATATGAACATAGTTATTTGAAAATTATCCCAACTTTCAAACAAAACTCGTGTCATTCAAAATGCAAGGATCATTGTTTAAGAGATCCGTCAGAGATCTGTGCAAGTAAATAGGCTGTAGACGTCACCCATCAACTCAGTGGTAAAACACCGTCATTTTAATGAAATTGAACCAAGCCAAAGAGCCCATTCAAGAAATTGAATCTATATATACACATACCACTCTTCCATCATGGCAATACAATCTCTTCTTCGTGTATAATCTCTTCTCTCCTCAACAGGCAAAATTCTGAAAAGTTTCATCTCATTTTTTTTTTTTTTTTGTTTTTGGTGAAGAAAAAAAAATTGTAATATATAGCAAAAACAGAGCCCATCAAAGGAAATGGATGATTCAGATGATGAATATGTGGCCAATGTATCCTCACCAGTGAAAGACTCTAACGGTGATGGACCTGGAATAGCCAAGAGAACTAGGCATCAAACTGGAGATCCAAGAGGAGGTAGGATTCAGGACTCTTTAAAAGGTAATAGTGGTGGATACGCATGGGAAGATGAGTATCAGAGAAGTTGGGATATCGTACAAGAAGATGAAGCAGGAAGTTTGGAGACTATTGTAAGTGGGCTTGTAGAGGCACGTAAGAAGAGGTTTTTGAAAAATGTGACGCCTTTCCAGCGTGGTATCATCAGGACATTGATATTGGTGATTGATTTTTCATCAGTGATGATGGAAAAAGATTTGAGACCTAATAGAGCTGCATTGACTTTAAGTTATGCTATTGACTTTGTTAGTGAATATTTTGATCAGAATCCTATATCACAGTTGGGAATAATAATTATGAGAAATGGCTTAGCACAGTTGGTTAGCGAAGTGAGTGGGAATCCAAATGATCATATTGAAGCTTTGAAATCGTTAAGAAAAGTTGAACCTCAAGGTGATCCAACGTTGCAAAATGCTTTAGAGATGTCAAGAGGTTTGTTATTACATGTGCCATCACATTGTACCAGGGAAGTGTTAATCATATTTGGAGCGTTATTAACTTCAGATCCAGGTGATATTCATAAGACTATAAATTCGTTGGTTAAAGAGAAAATACGGTGTAGAGTCATTGGATTAACAGCACAAGTGGCAATTTGCAAGCAATTGTGTAAGAAGACAAATTTTGGCGACGAAAGCTCATATGGAGTGATATTGAACGAAGTACATTTCAAAGATTTGCTAATGGAGGCAGTGACTCCATTACTGATAACGAAATCCACCTCTCAACAGTCAAAGGGTTTCACCTTGGTGAAGATGGGATTCCCTTCAAGAATATCCGAAGAAGTCCCAACTTTTTGTGCATGTCATTCAAAGCTCATATACGGTGGGTACATTTGTCCTCAGTGCCAGTCCAAAATATGCTCGTTACCCACCGTGTGTCCATGTTGTAACTTGATGTTAATCTTATCGACGCATCTTGCTCGCTCTTACCACCACTTGTTCCCATTGAAATTATTTAACGAGGCCACCGAAAAACTCCTCTCGAAAAACTGTTTCAGTTGTCAAATGGAATTCCCCAAATTCGATGAAACAGCAGCAGCAGTGGCCAAGAAAGAACTCCCAATCTCATCCAGATATAGATGCCCCAATTGCTCAAAAGATTTCTGTATCGATTGTGACGTCTTCATCCATGAAGTTCTACACAACTGTCCCGGATGTGAACATATAGCTTAACCATTATATAGATTTCAATCAAAAAGTACTGCCTGCCTAATACGGTGAAAGGTGCCCAAATCAAGTAAAACAGCAAAAAAAAAGAGAGAAAAATTGACAACCAAAAAAAAAAAAAAAAAAAAATTAGCCAAAGAATTCAACAGATAACATATTGGAAAGAGATTCAAACAGTTTTAGGATAGTAAGAGAGATAGAAGATGTCTAAGTCTATTCTTCGTCAAGTGAAAAATATAGCCAATGGCTATTCTACTGCTCAAGTGATGGTGAGAAATGCCACATCTAATGAGCCATATGGTCCAAGTACAGCCGAAATGAGAGACGTTGCCAATCATACGTTTACGAATTCTGAGTTGTTGGAAGTGATGGATATGATTGATAAGAGGTTGAATGATAAAGGTAAGAATTGGAGACATGTTGCGAAGGCATTGACATTGTTGGATTTTCTTGTCAGGTATGGGTCAGATAATGTTGTATTGTGGTCGAAAGATAATTTGTACATTATCAAGACGTTGAGAGAATTTCAATACAGTGATGAGTCTTCAGGGCATGACCATGGAGCAATTATTAGAGTTAAGGCAAAGGAATTGACTCAATTGTTGATGGATGATGAGAGATTGAGATCTGAAAGGGCTCTGGCCCAGGAGAGAAGAGGCAGAAGAGGTGGTAGAAGAGATTCAAATGAAGATAATGAATTTGATGATGATTTACAAAGGGCTTTGGAAGAGAGCAGAATGACTGCTGAAGAAGAAGAAAGACGTCGTAAAACTGATAATTCTTCCAGTGAGAGTTTGAAAAGAGCCTTGCAATTGAGTTTAGAAGAAGAAGAATTGAGAAAATCTAGACAACAGGATCAAAATTTGTTAGATTTGAGTGATCAACCATCTCAGCAAGGAGGAATCTTAGTGGGTTATGATATGTACGGAAGACCAGTTTATCAAAACCTGATGAATACGGGTTATTTACAAAATGCCTATCAACAAACTGGATATGATGCTCTTCTGCAACAACAACAACAACAAGCATATTTACAACAACAACAACAACAACAGCTGCTGTATGAGCAGCAACAACAGCAATTACTTTATCAACAACAGCAACAGCAACAAGCTTATTTACAACAACAACTGTACCAACAACAATTACTCCAACAACAACAGCTTCTGCAACAACAGCAACAACAAATCCCAATGAAAACAGGATCTAATAATCCATTTGCCATGGGAAATGACAGCAACAATAATAACGAATATGAAGCATCTCCACAACCTCAACAACAGCAACAACAACCGGCAAAATTAGCACCAACCAATACTGGATCCAAATTGAAGAACGAGCAATTTGCCGACTTGAATGTCTTATTAGCCACAGGAACAGGAATAGACACATTTGGTAATACTGGTGAACAAAGAATCCCTGCTCAACATACAAAGACTGGAAATTTCATCAATTCTTCCGGTACAGGTTTTAAAACAGGTTATGGTGCTGGCAATAATCATAATCCTTTTATCGATACACAGTACACTGGTGTACCTTCAACAGGGATAATTCCTGCTTATACCGGGTACGGATTTGGTAATGCTGCTCAGCCAACTCAGCAACAGCAAAGACCTAATCAGTCACAGAGTAATGGTGAAGGTCCAAGCTTGATTGATATCTAATAGCATCTTTTTTTCTTCTTTACACAAAAAATTACTCTCCTGAATTGTATAAGATATATGTATTCTTGTTTTATTTTGTTTGCAGATGGTGATATCCATTGTTATATTTTTTATCTATATACTTGTTCTAATTAGATTTAGTTCTTTTTATCATTTCTTTAATAAGAATTTTTGATAAACGATATTATCAGTTTCTTCTTTATAATCGTACCCGACTTGTGTTAAGAACTCATCAAAAGATTCGTAATCTTTTTCTGGCACGGCAATACCTGCAAACACTTTTCCGATATCTTGACCATGATTTCTGTAATGGAATAAAGTTAAATTCCAATCACTTTTCAAACATGAAAGGAATTTAGTCAATGCACCTGGTCTCTCTGGGAATTCAAAAGTGAAAACTCTCTCGTCATTGACTTTTGAAGCACCACCAACTAAATATCTTCCATGCATCTTGGCCATCTCGTTATCTGAGATATCAACGGCTTCGAAACCTTCTTTCTCCAAGCCAGAGATGACTTGAGAAACTTCTTTATTTCTATCAATAACAGAGAATGAAGTGTAAATATTTGCCTGACCATCATATTCTCCATCAAATCTATAAGAAAATTCTGTGACACTTCTTGGATGGATAACGTTTTGTAATTTGGCAAATGAACCTGGAACATCTGGAATTCTAATCATCATGAAAACTTCTTTACCTTCACCCAATACGGCTCTTTCACTGACAAATCTTAATCTATCGAAATTCATATTGGCACCTGATAATACTGGGACATAAGTGGCTTTAGCATGATCCAATTCTGGATGTTGTTGGATATAACGTTTAACACCAGCAACTGTCATGGCACCAGAAGGCTCGACAACAGATCTGGTATCTTCAAAGACATCTTTTATAGCAGCACAAATTTCATCGGTAGAGACTCTAACGACTTCATCGACAACATTTTGACAAACATCAAAAGTTTCTTCACCAATTAATTTAACAGCAGTACCATCTGCAAACATTCCAACTTGATCTAAAGTGACTCTCTTTTGCAGTTGTAAAGATTGGTATAAATCGTCGGCATCATATGTCTCGACTGCAATAACTTTAACATGTGGTGCTAATCTTTTCAAATATGATCCGATACCGGCAATTAATCCACCACCACCAACGGCACAAAATACAGCATTTATCTTATTGACATTAATTTGTCTTAATAATTCCATGGCAATGGTACCTTGTCCTGCAATAACATAAGGATGGTCAAAAGGTGGGATATTGGTCAATCCATTCTCGGCACTCAACCTTGAGCATTCCACTTTGGCACTATCAAAGTCATCACCATAAAGAACAACTTGGGAACCTAATCTTGAAACATTTTGATACTTAATAGCAGGTGTAGCCACTGGCATCACTATAGTAGCTGGGATATTAAGTTGTTTAGCAGAGTAAGCAACACCTTGTGCGTGATTACCAGCAGAACATGCAATAACACCTTTTGATCTTCTCTCCTTTGATAATTGTGCAATCATATTATAAGCACCACGTAATTTGAAAGAGAAAACAGGTAACAAATCTTCCCTTTTCAAAATAACATTGGAATTCAATTTCTGTGATAATGACAGAGCATACGTAGTAGGACTCTCATCAATAACATCATAAACTCTTGAAGTCAAGATCAATTTGACATAATCCGGTTTCCCACTACTCAAGAGATCGTCTTTCTTCAAATCCGGGTACTTGCACAAAGTCAGATCAATAGCACTAGAGCTGTATCTAGCATTGTGTACTCTCAATGAGCCAAGCACTCTTCTTCTCACAACCTGAATCATCATCTTTACTCAAAATGATTCATAGTCATCTTTCATCCAAAATTTTTTTATTTTTTTTTTTCATCCAAAAAAAAAAAAAAAAGTTGCAAAAAAAGGTCCAAAAGGGGTAAAAGGGGAGAGCCCCCGTTGGAAATCTAACGGTATCACTTATCACTTGGTAGGCTGATCTGCTGATTGGTAGGTTAATGGGTAGAGATGGGGTGGGAGATTAATTACTGTTCTTGTTGATTCGTTCGAGTTTGTCCGTTACTTGATCTGTTCTAGTTGATCTGTTACCTGATCTGTTTCGTGATCTGTTACTTATGACCAGTTCTACGTGATCTGGTCTACTTTCTAGTTAGTACTATTTCACCCCATAAAGAACAACTACTCATACCCAGTCTACTTGTCTCCTATCTCATATCGCTTGATGTATATAAATAGCATATTCACGTTTTCTAAGACAGAAAAAAAAAAATCAAGAGAGAAAAAAAAAAAAAAAAAAAAAAAAAAAAACTTCCATTGATCGAGAAAGAGAATAAACATTAAACTGGAAAGATCATGAAAGTTCTGAGTTTATTGCTGGTGTCGTCTTTTTGGTTTTCGATAGTTAATGGTGTTTCTTTAGATATAGATGACTTTGAGTCTATACAGAATGCCACAGCTTTGATATCAACAGGTTTGATGGACTATTATGCTGGGTACCATTATGGTGGTACCATTGGTGAATTCACAGCTCCGTATTATTGGTGGGAAGCCGGTTTCGCGTGGGGTTCACTTCTTGATTATTGGTGGTTTGTGGAAAATGATACATATGTGGATGTCATCAAGCAATCGTTATTATATCAAACCGGTGATGATTGGAATTATATTCCATTAAATCAATCTACTACAGAAGGTAATGATGATCAAGTATTTTGGGGGATCGCAGTGATGGCTGCTGCAGAGAGAAATTTCAGTAATCCAAACTCGGATCAACCTTCTTGGTTATATTTAGCACAAGCCGTTTTTAATACAATGAGTTCCAGATGGGATACAGGTCATTGTAATGGTGGTTTAAGATGGCAGATTTTCCAATGGAATTCAGGTTATGATTATAAGAATAGTGTCTCAAATGCAGGATTGTTCCACATAGGTGCCAGATTGGCAAGGTACACGGGGAATGACTCGTATGTCGAGAGATCGGAAGAAGTTTATGATTGGTTAGTCGGTGTTGGCTTTATCAGTGAAGGTGATGATTGGTGGTTTATCTATGATGGTGCAGGAATTGAAAGTAATTGTACTCAAACTGTTAAATTACAATGGACTTATAATGTTGGTTTAGTGATGGCCGGTTGTGCATATCTCTATAATTACACAGAAGATGATATCTGGTTACAAAGAACAGAAAATTTCGTCCATGGTACTCAAGTTTTCTTGAACAATTCTGTGATGTACGAGGCTGCCTGTCAACGTTCAAATAATTGTAATAATGATCAAAGATCTTTTAAACTGTTCTTGGCAAGATCTTATAGTTTAACACTGAAATTGGCACCTTCCACTTATGATACAATCATGCCAATTTTACAAGCTTCTGCTGAACTGGCTCTGCAATCATGTTCAGGGGGTACTGATGGTCACACTTGTGGTCTTAATTGGTCATATGATGGTTGGGACGGCTATTACGGTTTAGGTGAACAAATGGCTGCATTGGAAGTAATTCAAAATTTAAGATTCCCATATAGACCTCTGCCATATACACAACATACTGGAGGTACCTCTGTTGGTAGCGGTGCTGCTGGAACTCAAACCACTGACGATATTGAACAACCTTTGAGTATCGGTGCTGGTGATAAAGCTGGTGCTGGTATCATTACAGTGATCATTGGTGCTTCCATAATTGCTATTGGGGTTTGGTTGATTCTTTGAATTTCTACATATATATATTAATATATATATAAATTATTTTTATTTGTAATTCTAAACTAAAATTGAAAGAAACCTTGTTCTTCCAAATATAAGACAATTTTTTGTACTGCAACTAAAGTACCATCTTTCAACAAATCAACTTCAATTTCGGCATCTTCCGGCTTAACATAGTTCTTAATATCAGCTCTGTCACCATTGTAATAACCTTTTCTATCTTCTTTACTACATTCATGGATAGGACTTGTCAAACTAACAACGATGAATGATCCAGCTTTTGATGACTCTTTTTTAATATTTTCAATTTCTTTTAATGAAGGAGCAACATCTCCATTGGCGATGATAACACCAGCCCCGGATCTAACCAACTCGTGGGAGATAAATGGTAATGCTGATTCGTTGATCAATGAAGAGTTCAAGACAGAAATATGTCTAGTACCACCAAATTGGTTAAAAGTTGCTTGTAACGCGTTACTTAAAGCATCAACACCAGAGTTTGGTAACCCGGTTAAATACAAGGCAAAACCTTGTTTTGGTCTTGGAGGATGGCTCTCTCTTAAGACTTTGACAACATCATTATATGAGAACCATTCTGGAATTTCTGTACCATCTCTCAATTTTTGTCTTAATTGTGTACCAGAGATTGTTAAAGTCTTTGTACCTTCATCAATCTCGTCAATTGGAGCATATCTTTGCTCATCTGGTAAATATGTAACCATTCTGAAAGGTACAACTTCAATTTCTAATTCTTCTTTGAATTTTTCAACTAATTCTTGAGCATCGTATGGACCATATATGTCTTTACCGGTGATGGCAGATTTACCTGGACCCGCGTGGTCTCTTCCAACGATGAAATGGGAACAACCATGATTTTTTCTAATAATTGCGTGCCAAACAGCTTCTCTATCACCCCCCATTCTCATGGCCAATGGTAATAATGATAATTGAGCCATACCATTTGGATATTTCTTAATAATTTCTTGGTAAACTCTTACTCTTGTATGATGATCAATATCACCTGGCTTAGTTAAACCAACAACAGGATGGATCAACACATTCAGTAATTGATCTCTTGCAGCTCTTACTGTTAATTCTCTATGAGCTCTGTGCATTGGATTTCTTGTTTGGAATGCAACAACTCTTGACCAGTTTCTACTTTGGAACTCAGATCTTAATTGTGCCGGTGTCTTTCTCAAACCAGTGTAATCGTAATGAGTTGGGTATTGAATAGCTTGAATTTCACCACCGATGTAAACATCACCGGCAATTTCGTTCAAATATTTGACAGCTGGATGATCCGGAACACCTCTAAAGACTTTTTCAGCTTCATTTTGTTTATCTGGAACATAGATATCTTCAACAGTGATAATTGCCAAAGGCTTATCATCCCTCAAATCTCTCAAGACAATTCTTTCACCAACTGAATATCTTTCGGCTTCTGTCTTACTGACATCCAAAGTAATAGGCATGGTCCATAATAAACCATTAGCCAATCTCATATTTTCAACAACATTAGTATAATCTTTTTCATTCAAGAAAGATGTCAATGGTGAAAACCCACCATTCAAGATCAACTCTAAATCACACAACTGTCTTGCAGTTAAAACTATGGATTTCAAAATTGGAACTTCTCTTAACAAATCCGATTTGATCGAAGCATCTCTTTGAATTAAATCTTGTAAAACACCACCGTGAGGAGCAACCATTTTGTTTTTCTATTATTTTTGATAATCTGATACAGAGTTTACTTTTGACAAGAACCTTTTCCACTTTAAATGAAAAGTTTTTCAAATCTCATCGGACAAATCCTGATAAGCCAATGTCACGTGTTCTTAGGGCACCTATTATTGTGGCTAATACTGGGGCTGTCTGTATATATACATTAGGGGCTGTCCTATATATTTGGATGAAATATTGGGGGGAATAATAAATAAGTTTTATCTTTATTTTGATCGAATATATATTGCACTATATATAAGTTTTATCATTAAAATTCAAATTCTTCAACAGTTTCATTTTTTGGAGGTAAAGTCAACAATTCACCGAATTTGGCAACAAACAATTCAGCTCTTTGCTTAGCATCGACAACTTTGTCATTTATGATCAAATCAACATCCACTGAAGGTAATGCAGTGGCTGATGAAGTTGAGATAGCACTACTAGAGTTACTGCTGGTCAAATAGTCAAAGATATCTTCTGAGTGTGATAAAGGTTTTTGTAAAGTTAATGGTTCATTGATCTTAACTTTGATTTGGAATCTCTGCGTGTTATGTGGTGGGGCAACCAAGTCTTCGAAAATAGGATCAACGAGATCTGAAGTTTGGTATAGTGGAGAAGAATATGAAAATTGTTCGGATAATTTAGTTGCCTTTGTAACAATTTGTGATAATTGATCTCTTGATATTGGTTGTGACAAGATAAATGTCTTTGAAACCTTGACAGGTTCTGGTTTTGTTGGTTTAACAGATTCCTTTGTAGTTGGTTTAGCTGTTTCTTCAGGAGCCTTCAATACGATATTTGACAAGTCAAGGTGCTTGTTCGATTCGATATATGAAGTTATAGAGTCGACAGAATCTCTTGGGATCTTACCCAAGAATGCTAAGACATCACCTTTAGTGATTCTACCATTTGGAGCACTAGCTTCAATCTTGGATAAAGCATCTTCTCTGGAGATATTATTTTCATGTAACAAGATTTCCACTGATGGGAAGAATTTTTGATCTGGATTGGCTTGCTTACCAAATGATTCTGTATGTTTCTTTGCGCTTGTTTCTTGTTTTGGTTCTGGCTTTGGTTCTTCTTTCTTTGGCTCTTCTTTTGTTACTTCTTTCTTTGGTTCTTCTTCAATTTTTGGCATTTCAAGAGTTGCCAAGTCATCACCTGGCTCGGCAGTGACGGCAATTGGCTTACCAACTGGGATATCCTTGACACCTTCTTGAATAATGATCTTGGCCAAGATACCATCATCTTGAGCCTCGACATCAATAGTGGCCTTATCTGTTTCTACTTCTAACAATGAGTCTCCTGCACTATACGCGTCACCTTCTTTAAAATGCCACTTGACAATTCCACCTTGGTCCATAGTTGGAGACATAGCTGGCATCGAAAAGACCGTGGCAGCTTGAGATGCCATTGATGAATGGAAAGCTTTAAAACTTGTTAGTACATTCCCCCCAAAAAAAAACTCCCCTAACAAAGTACTTACTTCTCTTCAGTAGAAGACTACCAATGGTTCTTGACTGTCTAGATAAACTGGTTCTAAGCATTGCTTCAATGATTAAAGAATCTTTTAATTAACTATTGAATTTTTTTCTCTCTTTTTTTATTCATTTTTTTTTTTTTTGTTTTTTAACGGAGAAATGTTTTGCGGAAAGTGTATGGAATATCAATTCTTACTAAAGAGGAAAGTCTCGCTACAGAAGGGGGGGAGATTCTAAGCACAAAAATTGTATTATAACTTGACTGAATCTTTCAATCCAGGGTTGAGTAACAGCAGGAGGTATATCTTGCTGACACGGACACATGTATCTTGTTGGACAAACCCCCAATTGTTAGGGGCAGTATTCGCAGAGGAATCATCACCATCATTTTTGAAATGAGTTTTCAATTTTTTTTGCAAACCTGAATCACTGGAGATGAGGTAATGAACTCTTTGAATTGGGTTCAATCTAGGATTAGAGTTTCTAGAAATTCTCTTATTGTTTAGCATTCCTGAATACAAACTTGTTGGTTTGTGATCAGGTTCATCATCAAATTTCCTAGTGGTTGTTGTCTTCCTTGGACGTCCAACGGGTCTCTTGACATTAATAGGCTCATTTTTCCTGGGACGTCCTCTCTTTTTCAGTGCTGGCGGTGGTTGCAGTAAATTTTTAGGTAAAATTGAAAAACTGTTGGTAATTTTTCTTGGTCTCCCTCTTTTTGGTTTATCAGCTTCCACAATTTTCCTTGGTCTACCTCTCTTTAATATTTGAAAAGGAGTTGTTGCTGTTGTTGTTGTTGCTACCTTTGGAGGTCTACCACGTTTCTTTGGTTCCGGGGTGAGTTCTTTTTCGGATTCAGAAGTAGCAGGAGTCGATACATCCTCAGCGTAATCAAATAACTGATCAGACAAGGAATTCATATTGTGTAATCTCTCACTGTATTTGGCTTCAGCTGAGGGAGGCCTCCCGTTATTATAGCCGTTGGGTATCCCAAAGGGATCACCGTTGTTATTTCTTCCACCTGGTGCCCTTGTTGATGTATTAACATTCAACAAAGGCAACTCATCTAAAAAATAACTCGAATTTTTGTTCTGTGATTCATCAATATTGGATTTACGTGGTCTTCCTAAAGGTTTAGCCGGTGGTAAAAGTTTTTTCAACTCAATATACTCTTGACATTTCAACTGAACATCTTCTGGGAAAGTGGAAACTTTTTTACGGGTCAAAGTCTCGCGTAATGGATAAACCCTTGGCCTTCCACTGGATTTAATTGATTGATCGTACAGATCGATATATGACTCTAAAGCAGCTATCCTATTTCTAATTTCAGGATTATCAACATACGTTTTTTTCTCAAACTTCTTCCTCACCATATTGGAAGTTGGTCTCTCACTATTCTTAGGTCTACCTCTTTTTCTCTTTTCCCCACTTACACCAGTATTCGACATCATTTGATCTGTTGTTGTTGTTGTTGTTGGCATCATCATTGGGTTTCGTGTTTGAATCGACTCTTCAGGAACAATTAAATCCCTTATCGACATAGATCCTCTCAAACCTATTGAATCTGATGGATCCTGTGATGACTCTCTCATATGACTCTCGTTATTCATCTTTATCCCAATTGACTGAACTCTCTCAATTCTCAATAAATAAATAAATAAATAAATAAAAATAAAAAAAAAAAAAAAAAAAAAAAAAAAAAAAAAAAAAAAAAAAAAATTTTTTAAGAAAAAAAAAAAAAAAAATTTTCAAAATTTCTTTAAAGAGAGAATTTGTATATATATTGTATGCATCATTATTCAAAGCAGCAATGGGTAAGAGAAAGAGCAATCTCGTGCAGGAGAACAAGAGGAAGAAGCTCAAGCAGTTGCAGGACTCTCAGCTTTCCAATGGTTTGTTCAGTACTGCTGGTGGCAGCTCGTTAAGTGATGTTGAATTGAGCGATGAGATAGAAGAAGAAGAAGATGACGACGATGATGAGCAAGAGTATGAACTCAAACCAAGGAGGTTGAAAGATTACGATGAGGTTGTGGAAGGATTGCCGATCATTGGATCTGATGGTAAAGTGCAGAGAGTGATGAGATTGAAAGAGAACTCGAAAGCACAAGAGGAGGAGGAAGAAGAAGAAAGACCTGTTGAAGAAGCTAAACCAGTTGAAGTGGAAGAAGAAGAAGAAGAGAAAGATGAATTTGCATTTGATGAGAATGATGGGCTCACTCCAGAGCAACGTATTCATAATTTGAAAGAAGAAATAGCGGACTTGGCATCTAAGTTGATTGAAGAGCCAGAAGAAAATTTCACAGCTTTATCCAGATTACGTCGTATGGCAGAATCAAAGAATCCAAATACTTCTAAATTGGCCATGTTATCTTTGGTGCCGGTTTTCAAAAGTATTGCTCCAAGTTATAGAATTAGACCATTGACAGAAGTTGAGAAGAAAGAGAAAGTTTCAAGAGAAGTTTCCAAATTGAGAAATTTTGAACAAAGTTTGGTGGTGAATTATAGGAATTATATCGATTTACTCACAACAAAACTGAGAATCACTTCAAATTCTGGATCTTCCATGTCGCAAGTTCAAGCTGGAAGGTATGCAGCTAATGCAGCATGTGAATTGGCTGTGGCATTGAGACATTTCAATTTCAGAGCTGAAATCGTTCAAATTGTTTGTCGTCGTTTAAGTGGTAAACCAACAGATCCTCTGGATTTGCAAGTTTATAAGAAATGTATTTCAACTTTGGAATCTTTGTTGTTAGATGATTCTTCTGCTGGGGATATCTCATTTGATGTTATCAGATTATTGACTAAATCCATCAGAGCAAGAAAATATAGAGTCGATGAAAGTGTGGTTAATATCTTGTTATCGCTGTCAATTATCGAAGATTATGATCCAAATAATACCGAGACAATTGAAAAACCTAAATTGAAGAAAAAAGATAGAGTACATTTGACAAAGAAGGAGAAAAAACAAAGAAAGGAAAATAAGAAAATTGAAGAAGAAATGAGAGTTCTGGAGCAAGCTGTTAGTGAAGAAGAAAGAGAAAGATATCAGGCACAAATCTTAAGATTACTCTTGTCCATATATTTAGAAATCTTGAAAAATAAGCCAGAATCATTGATGGCATCTGTGTTGGAAGGCTTGGCCAAATATGGTCACATGGCCAATTTCGACTTGTTAGGTGATTTCTTAGAAGTCTTGAGAGAAGTTAGTGATGATATCTTGGTTGAAGAATATTACTCTTCCAACGAGATAAGGCAAGCTTTATTATGTATTGTCACATCATTTGCATTAATGTCAAATCATGCTCAATTCAAAGTGAGCGTAGACTTGTCATCTTTTATCAATGCATTATACAAAATCTTACCATATGCTTCCATCGATCCAGAAATTGAATTTTCACACAAATCATTAAGATTAACAGACCCATTATCTGACACTCTTGAAAAACCTTCTGTCAATGTTTCCACCAAAATTGAAATCATCTTGAAAAGTTTGGAGAGCATTTTTTTCAAAAACAGAAATGGTTCCAAGATAAGACTGTCTGCCTTCACAAAGAGAATTTATCTCCTGTTATTACAAACCCCTGAAAAGACATCAATTGCATTACTCAAATTCATAGAAAACTTGATGGGCAGACACAACGAAATTTGCGGATTATACTCCACTGAAGATAGAATCTCAAACGGTGCCTTCCATATGGAAATCGATGACCCCAATAGATCTAATCCGGAAGCTGCAACTTTATGGGAAACCGTATTGTTAGAAAAACACTATTGTCCAGCTGTTGCCAAAGGTGCCAAAATGTTGTTCAACAGATCAAAAGAATCCGATAATAAAACTAAGTAATATATATATAATGTCAATTTTAAAATCGCATATTAAATCCTGGTCGTGTACTTTGATCCCCTTTTTTTTTCCTCTGCTAAAAAAAATTTTTTAGGTAAAAAAAAAAAAAAAAAAATTTTTAACAGATGAGGTTTTAAAGTATTGATAGAATAAACTAGATATCACCATGAGCAGTTTTTTGGACAAGATAATAGAAGATCCTTCAGCTGTTTTCTCCAGTAAATCTGTTAATTCGAAAGAGGCTTTGAATTTGGTGAAGCAGTTCTTGGATCCAATTGCTTCTTCGAGTTCAGTATTAGATGAGATTTATACTGATGGCTTGGATTCTTCACAAGTTTGGGGACAAGTTAAATTAGTGGTTGATGGTGTTAATGATAAACTTTTAATAGACCAGATACCTACTTTAAAAGAAAAATTTGGTGTCACTGTAGGTGATGAACATAGTGCAGAAGAAGAAGAAGAAATAAGCCAAGATGAGCAAAATTCTGAAGAAGAAGAGGATGAACAAGCAAGTGAAGATGAAGAAGAAGAAGGAAGTGAAGATGAGGAAGAAGAGTTTCACAGTCTCGATGAAGAAGAAGAAGAAGAAGAGGAAGAAGAAGTATCTGAACCAGTTTCTAGTAAACCAATCAAGCCCAAGAAAGATGCATTTGGATTGAATGATGGATTTTTCGATATTGATGAATTTAATAAGCAAGTACTAGCCCAAGAAGAAGATAATAACGATCTTGGAGATGACGAAGAAATTGATTATTTCAATGATGTCAGTGATAGTGACGATGATGATATTGCTTACCATGACGATTTCTTCAGGCAACAACAAGCCAGTAATAATAAGCAAAAGAAAGATAACAAAGTGACATTTGAAGATGAAGATGAGATATTTGGTGAAGATGGACAGTTTGTTGAACAAGAATATGATAAGGCCGTGGGATCCACAATGTTAGATTTATTTGCTGATGATGATGATGAAGAAGAAATGGAAGAAGACTTGCATGAAAATTTATCAACTTTTGAAAAACAACAAAGAGAAATTCAGAAAGAAATTGCTAAATTGGAACAAGAAGCTGTTGCTGAGAAAAAATGGTCTCTTAAAGGTGAATCAAAAGCTAAAGATAGACCAAGTGATTCATTATTGAACGAAGATTTAGAATTTGAAAGAACTGCAAAACCGGTTCCAGTGATAACAAAAGAAGTCACTGAAAGTATTGAGGAATTGATCAGAAGAAGAATAAAAGATCAACAATTTGATGAATTGGAAAAAAAATTAATCTCAGATGTTGCCAAATTTAACAATTCCAGGAGATTTGAATTGAGCGAAGAAAAATCATCCAAATCTTTAGCTGAGCAATATGAAGATGATTATAAAGGAACTACAGACTCATCTCTGGCAAATGAAGAATTGATAAAAGCTCATCAGGAAATCTCTCAATTATTCCAATCTTTAACGCATAAATTGGACTCATTATGCTCTGCTCATTTCATACCGAAACCAGCACAAAAAGCATTGGATGTCAAAGTTGATACTGATACCATATCTATGGAAGATGCTCAACCTTTGACTTTCTCAAGTTCTTCAACATTAGCTCCCCAAGAATTATTCAACGTCAAGACAGGTATCAATAATAAAGAAGTCTCATTGAAGAGTGGATTAGTGATATCGAAAGATGAATTATCTCGTGATGATAAACAAAGATTGAGAAGATTAAACAAGAGAAAGAAGTCTAAGGATTTCAAGAACAAACCAGCAGTGAAAAAGAGTAAGAAGAATGATGTTATTGATACTTTGAGTAAAGCAAAGAATCTTACTGTCATTAACAATAAAGGTGAAAAGAGAGATGTTAAAGGTAATTTGGTGAAAGAAAAACAAGTTGGAGGTTCTTCATCTTTGAAATTATAGTTCTTTACAACCCAATCTTATCAAAATAATTGCATTGATATATTTTGTAGAAATGATCGACCCTTATCTCGATTAGTCAGAAAATTCAAATTTCTTAAAACAATATCCTAGAAAATATTTCACTGGGCAAAAAATGACTTTGTTGAATTGATCAGACAATTCTCATTTAATTATTTCAGTTATATGACCATAGCCGATCTGCGGAGCCAGTTAATTGTAAAATATGTTTTTCTCCGTATCGTCTTTTAACCTATACTAGATGATAGCCACTTTACAAATGAGCCTAAATCTGTTTGGAAATCTCTTGAATTACAGCTTTCAGATAGGTCGAAAGTGAAAATTTGCAATTTTTGGATTTCCAGTAGCGCCTCATCTGATTTAGCAGGTTCAATAAAAGTCTAGCTCGAAAATCCCCAAAATAAAACCTATCCATTGATATCGAATTTGTGGTCATTGATACCGATTTAGGGTTATACTGAACTCATGAAAAAGGAGAAAAATCATGAAAAATGGCCAAAATTTGCTCTTCATTCAACTTCATCATACACTGTCATTTTGTCCTCAAAATTCAACAGAGTACCATAACCTTAAACTTCGAGCCCAAATTTATATATCCCCTTAATTAGAAAGTCTCATCGGTGTATTTGATCGATTTATAAAGCCTTGAAGTAAAATGCATCTCCAATTTGCCGTTTTTTTGAAAAAATCCCTGATGGGGTATCAGGATTTTTTGCTCAAAAATCACCATATTTTGATTCACACACAAACACACATACACCGAAAATGTTTCAATAATATATAAATCGATAGCCCCAATCGGTGCCTACAACCTGGTGGTATCCATATCTTTGCCCCATCAGTGCCGCAGTCAGGATCCAATTTTGAAATTTTCTCAAAAACCACCTTGAAAAAAAAGTTTACTATCGAAAAATGAAAAATGCCTTCATTGGATTGGCCATCTCCTTCTGATTCGAATGATACTAGTGTGACCTTTGAATCTCATCTGTGGAGTCCGTAATTTGGAAAACAATTTTTTCTCTCCTTTTGTTTCCAAACATGCATTAAAAGATAGCCACCGCTTCACCTGTATTGCTGATTCTGAAATCAGTCAGACATCTTTCGAATTACAGCAGTTAGGGCGATTGAAAGTGAAAAAATCAAGATTTTCAATCAATTGTAGTGCCTCATCAGATCCGCTGAATGCCATGAAATCAACAACCAAGAATCTTCAAGCCAATATCTACCGACTGACACCAAATTCATAGTCATTGGTATTGATTTGAACGTATACCGGGCTCGTGAAATAAGTGAAAATTCATGAAAAATGGCCAAATTTGGCACTTCATTCAACTAAATGATACGCGGTCATCTGGCCCTCAACGTCCAGAAGAGTGCCATTACACTAAACTCCACGCCCAAAAGTACCCATTCCCTCGGTAAAATTATCCTATCGATGTATTTCGTTGAGTTATCTAACTTTGAAGTAAAATGCATCTTCATTTAGCCATTTTTTTGAAAAAATCCCTGATGGGGTGTCAGGATTTTTTGCTCAAAAATCACCATATTTTGATTCACACACAAACACACATACACCGAAAATGTTTCAATAATATATAAATCGATAGCCCCAATCGGTGCCTACAACCTGGTGGTATCCATATCTTTGCCTCATCAGTGCCGCAGTCAGGATCCAATTTTGAAATTTTTTCAAAAACCACCTTGAAAAAAAAGTTTACTATCGAAAAATCAAAAATGCCTTCATTGGATTGCTCATACCCTTCTGATTCTAATTATATTAGTGTCACCTTTGGATCTCGTCTGTGGGGCCCGTAATTTGAGAAACAAGTTTTTCTCTCATTTTGCCTCCAAACTAGTATCGAAAGATAGCTATAACTTAAGTAGAACCGCTGACCTTGAAATAGTCAACATATCTTTCAGGAAGCAACTATGAGAGTGATTTGAAGTACAAAAATCCAAATTTTCAATCCACTGTAGCGCCTTACTCAGCCATCTCACCACATCTAGCTTCCCTTGTCAAGAATCTCGGAACCAAGATCTATCAATAGACCCCAAATTTGTGGTCATTAATACTCTTTTGCATCCGTAGTGAACTGTTGAAAACAGTGAAAAATCACGAAAAATGGCCAAATTTGGCACTTCATTCAACTAAATGATACGCGGTCATCTGGCCCTCAACGTCCAGAAGAGTGCCATTACACTAAAATCCATGCCCAAAAGTACCCATTCCCTCGGTGAAAATATTCCATCGATGTATTTCGTTGATTTATCTAACTTTGAAGTAAAATGCATCTCCATTTTGCCATTTTTTTGAAAAAATCCCTGATGGGGTATCAGGATTTTTTGCTCAAAAATCACCATATTTTGATTCACACACAAACACACATACACCAAAAATATTTCAATCATATATCAATCGATAGCCCCAATCAGTGCCTACAACCTGGTGGTACCCATATCTTTATATCAATTAAACTGCAATCGTAGTCAAATTTTGAAAATTTCTCAAAAACTGTCTTGAAAAAAAGTTGACTAACGAAAAATGAAAAATGCCTCCATTGGATTATTCACAAGATTCTCATTCAAGTGATACTAGTGGTATACTCATAGCTCATCTATGAGGCTGTCAATTCACAAAATAGAAAAAATTATTAATTGTCTTTAAATCCCTTCAAACTTAGCTACAAGTCTAGAGACTGTTTCAAGGATTCTCCTGATACTAAAATCTTCATTATAAATTGAAATTTGCACCTGTGAGACGAAATTGAAATTTTAGGTAACTGAAAATTTTCAATGTGATTTTTGGCTAATAGCTGGACATTCAATGAACTTGAGATGATGAGATCTAGATCAGAAGGTTCTCCGTATTCGAAAGTTCATCTTTGACACGATTTTAATAGAAATGTAACAAGAAGAACAGTTCGACCAGTTTTTAACATGGTCAGTCTTGAAACAGCATCAAAACAAATTAAATCCAATACCCCAATGAATCATTGATGAATAAAGGGCTGACCCATCTCTTTTTTGGGTCCGGGAAGGTCCCCTTGCTACTTCTAATGATGACTTGTATCATATTGTTTATCCTTGCAGATTTTCAATAGAACCCTCCTTGAACATCGGTCTAATCACGTTGAAGGAAGTGTCGTACTATTCCATTATCTAATCAAGCTCATTCTCATTTGAATTTCAAATTGCCTTATGATGTGAAGATACCCTAAATCTATATTTAGCTGTATTTCCAAATGCCTTGCCAAAATAAAAAATTGATAACAATCAAACAAAAAAATTTTGTTTTGATTTTTTTAAAAAATAAATTCTTAGTTGAAATATTGATCAATAACATCCACTCTTAAAGACCAATTTGCTTTAGCATATACTTCTCAGCATCTCATTTTGAATTTCCTGTCTTGCATCTTCTTGTTCAATTGGTCTTTTCGTGTGTTTTTTTTCTTTGTTTTTTTTATACCTTTTCATTCATCTCGCATCACTTATCATGGATACGTCCCAGTCTTCACCTATCAATCACTACCAAAGCAACAATAACAGTTCTCCTCCCACTGATGCCTATATGGCAATTCCAAATGCCCATAACCGACGTGGGTCGATATTTGATAATCCAATTGGTAGTTTCAGAGGAGTTAATTCACTTAGCAGGTTTCTGTCTTCTTACTCGAGAAGTGTTAATTTCCAAGGATTAAAATTGTCTGAGAATGATATCAGTAAAAAGGGAAGTACTTATTTCACTAGAGAAGGTGAAGAGCTTATAGATCCATCAAGTTTTGTTCCAAGTAGATTTGGTTCCAGATTATCAACTGTATTGAAGACCCTGCCTAATTTGATTTCATTTGACGATTTTCCTCCAGGAAGAGAAGATGCCGTGGATGATGATACTTCGATATATACCCCGTCATTGGCCACACAACAGCAGTATAGAACGGATTCATCTTTTTCATTTGGTAATAACATGTTGAGACCAATGAACAGTAGAACTTCTTTATTAAGTTCCATGATTGGAGATGGTGATACCAGTTTCTTGAGATCTATTGAAAATGCAGATGGGACGAAAACAACGGTGATGGCCGGTGAATCTACTCTTCCACAAACAATTTTCAACAGTATAAATATATTGATTGGTATAGGATTACTTGCCTTGCCTCTTGGTTTAAGATATGCTGGTTGGCTCTTTGGAGTTCCATTTTTAACCATTTGTGCTATTTCCACCTATATTACTGCAGAATTATTATCTAAATGTATGGATACGGATCCAACATTGATGACATATGCAGATATCGGATATGCTGCTTATGGTACGAAACTGAGAGTCGTGATTTCTGTACTTTTCTCAATTGATTTACTTGGATGCGGAGTGGCATTAATTATCTTATTTTCTGATACTTTAAGTGCATTATTTCCAAATTTTTCGTCATATGATTTCAAATTGATCTCTTTTTGCATCTTGACACCTTTCACATTCATGCCGTTGCGAGTTTTAAGTATTTTCAGCTTATTAGGTATCACTTGTACCATCTCGGTCATTGCTACTGTTATATTACTTGGTTTATCCAAGCCTGAATCTCCAGGTTCATTGCTTGATATTGCTCCGTCAAATATTTACCCATTGTCTTTATCAAGTTTATTCATTGCCATTGGTATAATCATTTCACCTTTTGGTGGTCACTCCATTTTCCCCAATTTAAGGGTAGATATGAGACATCCTCATAGATTTACTGAAAATTTGAAAATTACTTATTCAGTTACTTATTTAGCTGACTGTACAATGGCAGTTGTTGGTTTCTTAATGTATGGTTATGATATTGAAAACATTGTTATTAAAAATATCATTAACACACTGGGTTATCCTTCATTTGTATATGTGTTAATTTCTTCATTTATATCATTGGTACCATTACTGAAAACTCCTTTAAATGCATTACCAATTGTTTCCATGCTAGATTTGATGTTTGGGGTTAACTCTCAAATAAAAAATTTGACACTGATTCAAAGAATCATAAGGTTTAGTAATAGAATATTTGTCAATGCCATGTTTGTTATTGTTGCCATTTTCATTCCCGAATTTGACAGGATCTTGGGTATTATGGGTGCAAGTATCTGTTTTACAGTTTGTATCATTTTCCCATGTTTATTTTACATGAAATTATGCAATACATCAAAATTAGAACAAATTGGTTGCTGGTCAGCTATTACCATTGCTCTATTATTGGGAATCCTGGGAACTTACGCTTCAATTTTCCTAAGTGTTTAAAATTGTGGGTAATACTTTTTTTAAACATATATATATGATACAGTTGTTTCAAGCCTTGAATCAGGACAATGTATACAAGAGAAAAAATATACACGTTGTTATATATATAATACATTGGAACGGAATAAATTGTAAAGAATGGATTAATATGGAACAAAACGTCCTCTACCTCTAAATCCACCTCTACCTCTTGGGAAACCTCTACCTCTTCCTCTAAAACCTCCTCTTCCTCTTGAAAATCCACCTCTACCTCTCGATCCACCCATACCAGGCACATTTGTTCTCTTCGGTGTTACTTTCAAGTTTCTTCCTCTAAACAATGAATCATTCAAAGTCAATGCCTGGGAAACAGATGTCAGGTCTGCAAACTCAATATAAGCAAAACCTTTTGGATGTCCTGTGAATTTATCCATCAAGATTGTCACCCTGTTAATCGACCCACAGTCTTGGAAATGTTTTTGTAATTCTTCTGGTGTGGAACCGTAATCTACACTACCAACATAAACTGATCTTGAGTCAATATCATCATTTTCTGCTGAGCTAGCACTTGTCGTCTGACCCGATACTGGTGTTCCTGTTGTTGTTGGTTGGTCTGTTGTTGTTGTTGTTGTTGTTGTTGTTGTTGTATCTTGTTGCTGGGTCAAGGCACGTAATTGATCAGCCTCTTTTTGCATTTCAGCCATCTTGGCTTTCATGGCCTCTAACTGTACGTCATTGAAGTCTTGCAGTTGCGCACTCAGCTCTTGTTCAGACATTATCCTTTCCTCTATATCAATTGTTATTAATATTTCAAATAAACTTCTTTGTGGTTTTTTCTTTTTTGTGAAAACTTTTTTGTGTTTCTTTCACACTACTTTTTATCAAGAAAAAAAAGACAAAAAACAAACAAACAAAAAAGAATGTATTATGGAATAACAAGTATTAATATTAATATATATGTTATCATTTGTCTTTGCATTTCTATTGTCATCTTGCCTTCTTAGAGTTTGTGCTGTACCCATTTCTGGTACAGTTAGTAACGAGGATGGAGACCCACAGGTGACTAATAGTGTAATTGACATCTTATCGAACAATGTTGAATTCAGTACATTTTTAAGGGTTGTCCAAAGGGAAGGGATGGTGCCCATTTTGAACAAGATGCAGAATTTCACTTTGCTTCTGCCTATAAACTCAGCTTTCTCTAAAGTGGATATATTGCCCAGTGATTTCAACAGGTATATCGTTGAGCAAGCAGTCATTGTGACAGATGATTTCGACGATGTTCGGAACAAGATCTTCACTACTTCTGATTCAAGCCCAGTGATGTTGAACTGGGATGGTGAAACAGGGTACTGGCAATTCGATGATTCAGAGATTGTGGATGCCAACTTGATGGCCAATTATCAAAATTCAGTTGTCCATGGGATTGACACATTGTTGAAGCCTCACCCTTCGACATGTGATTTACTCAGTTCTTCTTCCACTGTCCCATCCTATCACAACTCAAGTTACAATTATCCTTCATTTACCAAATTTCAGAAATTGGTAAGTGCTGATAATATTTGTCAAGATTTGGGAAATTTGACAGGTTTCATCCCACTTGACACTTGCATATTTTTTAATGATGTTGAGATGAGCTATTTGTTACAGTCAAAACAAGGTAAAGAAGATAGAAGAATGTATCTTTCCAATCATTTTGTTGAAGGCTTTGTTGGTGGTAATGTCACCTTGAATACTAGGGATTTGCAAGGCAACAAATTTTCTATTGTTACTGATGAACATAATGTGAAAATTGTTAACAAGGATTATCCTGCACAAATTTCCGATGTACTTACTTCTGATGGAGTTGTCCATTTTTTCAATAATGATTCCTTTATCCATTCTCAAGTTCAATTCACTCCAAGAAAATATTTGCATGGTTTAAACGTTTCCAGTTTTGTCAAAGAATTAGATTTCAGAGAATTGAGTTATCTCATAGATGACAATGATCTTGAACAAACAATTTTCGTGAATGTAAGTGACGACGATGACGATGAAGATGATTTTGCTATCATGTCAAGTGTTCATAAAAATAATGACATGTATCAATTTGTGCAAGGTTATATTGAATTAACTCACGACACATTATTGGACAGTAAATATTGTTTTAAAAAAATTGGTGAAAATTGTCAAAAGATTAAAGTCACCAAGATTAAGGGCGATCAATTTGTGTTGAATAATCACGTATTTGTTGATCCTCAATTTAGTTATCAAATTGGCAAGACGAAGATTTACTTAATCGATGATAATTTAACCCCACCTGCTAGATTGGATTTATCCATTGGTCCATATTATCATTCTTCAAGATCAATGAAATACTTAAACGATTTAAATTTAATTAGTTTACCAAATAACAAAGAAGGTTATACTTTACTCATTCCAAATAATGATGCATGGGAAGATTTAGAATTGACATGGACATATCTTTTGCATAATAAAACTGCGATGTCTGTCTTGATGGAAAGTAATATCATTAATGGATTGGTTTATAGTGATTTCGAAGGTGAGATGCACACATCTGCGATAGATGGTGCCGCATTGACTGTTGTCAAATCAAACGAGTTACTTTCTATCAATGATGATATCATTCCTATTAAGCCAAACTCGGATATTCTTTTCGCTCAAGGTGTTGCTCATTCAATCGATAGAGTTATGTTCCCAAATGATTTACAAATTACTTTGACCAATTTACTCCATTCTGTGGGACATGATGTTTTCAAGAATTTCTTAGAATATACAAATTTGATGTCATTAATTGAAAATGAATCATATTCATTGATCTTACCTACAGAGAGTTCCTTATTACATGAAAATATCACTTTAGATTATACCAAATTAGATGAATTATTAAGATTACATTTGATTCCACAAGAATCTGTTGAAAATTTACTTAATTGTGATTCCAAGATTCCAACATTATTAAACAATACGGATTTATCATGTAGAGAACTAACACCGGGGATTCGTATGTTGCAAGTTTTGGAAGGTAATGATAAAGAGGTTCGTATAATGAACAAAGGTTGTACTTCGAGTCTGTTTGGTTCTAGACAATGTTTGTTTATCATTGATAGACCAATCAGTCCAGAATGGATAGATAAGCCATTTATTGGTATACCTCATGTCAAATTACCAGCTGTTGCTATGGGTATTGGAGCAATTTTATCTTTGATGGTTATAATCTTAGCACTCTCATGTTGTATGTTTTTGTTTGTTGGTAAGAACGCGACACATGAAGATACAGTCTATGCAGATGGCGAACATAGTGATGACGATGATGATGAGCATAGAGCATTGTTGAATGCCACGAAGGCACAACAAAGGAAAAACTACGGAAGTACCAATGGGAATTCCATTGCTGATATTGAAGGTTTCTCAGAACAAAATTATTCCGATAATGCTCAGAGTAAAGCAATTAATGTCAGAAATAATAATAACAACAATAACAACAACAACACAGACGGTTCTATCACTGCAGGAAGTGTGAATGGCCACCATGATCACCAAAAGAAAAATTTTTGGTGATTTTCATTTCTTATCTACTTCTTTTAATTAGACATTTTTTCTCATTATTCCCCTCAATTGTAGATATATAACTCACAACTCGTTTCAAGATCCACTTGAACACCAGTAAGTCATAACTTCTCCTTTATCCTTCCAACTGTCTCAAGGGAATAGCCAGAGGCAGACAGGCGAGAGCGCCTCATTGCGCGTCGTGTATTTTTTTTTTTTTTTTTAAGAAAAAAATTTGTATAAAGACTACAAAAACAGATTGAAAAGATATCAATTTGACTGTTTAAGCTGCTTATTGTGATTTCTCATTGAGGTATAAAGATTGAAAGAGAGATTTTCAGTTGTATTTATTTGATTTTTTTTTTTTTTGCTTGTCATTTGGTTGTTTGTGGGATAAGAGATATGGATTCATTAGATTCGGTGCTAGATCCATCTGACTGGTTAACGACGAAATTGCCACCATTATACCAGTTGGATTCGATGATACGATGTCATATTTGTAAAGAGTTTATGACTTCACCAGTGTTAACTGGATGTGGACATTGTTTTTGTTCATTATGTATACGGTCTACATTAGCAAGTATTGGTAAATGTCCATTATGTAATGAAGAACAAATTGAGAGCAAGTTGAGAAAGAATTTGATATTGGAAGAGATAATTGTATTTTTTAAAAAATATAGAGGTGATTTGAAAGATATGTTGACAATAAGAAGTGATGAACCTGTGGAATTTGAAACACGAGAACTTATTACACTTGATTCAGATGATGAAGGAAATAATACAAAGAGAAGCTCATCACCCATGGATACTTCAATTGGCTTAATAAGGAAAAGACAAAGATCCACACCAATGAGTGTCACAGAGCGAATAACTCAACAATCACAAACGAAGCAACAACTGGAAAGTCTCTCTGAATGTCCCATATGTCATAATTTTTTCCCATTGAATGAAATTGAAACTACTCATATTGATGAATGTTTGAATAATAAGGAGGAGGCAGAAAAGAAACCAAAGAAGACCACATTATCAAATTTCTTCATCAAGAAACAGACACCTGAGAAGAAATATACATTTGATAAGAATAAGCAATATCAAATTCAAAATGGCAACATCAACAAGCCTTTGAAAAAATTGAATTTTACTTCTTTAAACACAACAAAATTAAAAGAAAAGCTATCATTACTCTCAATTCCAACCAGTGGTACTCGTCAACAGTTGGAAACCAGGTATAATCAATATGTGATATTGTACAATTCAAATTTGGATTCTGTTAATCCTGTTCCTTTAAAACAACTACGTGCTAATTTGAATCAATGGGAATTCTTGAATAATAATATGGATAGTAATTTACAACTAGCAACAAAACAAAAAGACGTGGATAGGGAAAATTGGGTAGGCACATATAATGACGAGTTCAAGAAATTGATTCAAAAGGCAAAAGAAGGAAGTAAGAAGATCGAAAAAGATGATTCAGCTTCTTTAACTGATATAGATTCAAGTACGTAAAGAAAGAAAAAAAATTTACAATTATTATATACTATTAAGCTTTTATATCTCTAGTTTGTTTTTCATTACCTCCATTTCACAACTCATCTTTAATAATCAGCTCTTCATCATCCAGTGGATTCTCTTCCTCTTCTTCTTTATCTTCCTCATCCAGAACTTCTTCCTCCTCTTCTACAGGAACATCTTCTACTTCTTCTGAAACTTCATCATCATCTTTTTCTTCTGAGACTTCCTCATCAGCTTCCTCTTCTTCTTCTGTTACTTCTTCTTCTTCTGGTTTTTCTTCCTCTTCTTCTTCTGTTGCTTCTTCAACTTCAGATTCTTCTTCCTCAGGGATTTCTTCCACTACTTCTTCCTCGGATTCTTCTTCTGGTTCTTTTACGTTTTCCTCGGATTCCTCTTCTTCATGCTCTGCTTCTGTGATTTCTTCTTGTTCATCAACTTCGTCTTCAATTTCAACTTCAGAAGTTGCAGGACTTGGTTGTGCCAGAACTGAGGTCTCAGTGACAATTGCTTCCTCAGCAGTTGTCTCTATTTCCTCACTGGTAGTTTCAATAGCCGGAGCAATTGGTTCTTCCTTGATTATTTCTTCAACTGTAGTTTCAGCTGAGCTAACAGGTTCGGTGGTGGTTTCTTCTTCAATAGAAGTGACTGTTTCTACAATTTCAATGGTCGAAGTACTTGGTTCTTCAGTAATTTCTTCTTCTTGATCATCCACTTCTTCTTCAATAGTACTAGTAATTCTCTCAGTGGACAATGGTGTTGCATTGGATGACAGTGAAGCAACTTCGACAGTGGATGAACCTGATGCAGTTGAACTTGGTACACTTGAACTTAATTCGCTTGAACTTGGTGCACTTGAACTAGAGACAGGTGAACTTTGTACACTGGAACTAGAGACAATTGAACTAGAAACAGTTGAGCTAGAAACAGTTGAACTAGAAACAGTTGAACTAGAAACAGTTGAACTGGAAACAGTTGAACTGGAAACAGTTGAACTGGAAACAGCTGAACTGGAAACAGTTGAACTGGAAACAGCTGAACTGGAAACAGTTGAACTGGAAACAGCTGAACTGGAAACAGCTGAACTTGATTCACTGGAGGTTGATGCAGTTGAACTTGATGCACTTGTGCTCGAAACACTGGAGCTAGATCTCAGTGATTGACTCAACGATTGTGAACTAGACGAGTCTTTAGAACTAGACAATGGTTTCAAAACACTTGAAGATGGACCAGGTGTGATGACTTCAGTTGATGGTGATACTGTCAACAGCAGAGAATCAATCACTGATGAAATTTTCTTCAATGCAGAGGAAGTAAACTGATTAGTTGATCTTGATGTTTTCAGTTTCTTTTTTCCATTAGTTTTTTTAGCCTTAGTTGAACGAACCGTTGATGATGAAGATGAACTTACTGTTGACGATGTCTCTGATGTCTCGCTCAATGTAGTCAGCAGAGGAGTTAAAGAAGTTAAACTTGTACTAACAATTTCCTCTGTTGTAGAGCCAATTGATGTAGCATGTACAGGTTCATCAATTTCTTCCGCTTCAATTGCACTAGAAATAGAAGTGTAAATTGGATCAGTAGAAATCAAAGTTGGTTCACTTGAAAAAGACGTTGACAATAACGAACTTTTCTTATCAGGTTGTTGAATTGTGAAATAATCTGAAGAATCCAATTCTCTCTTATAATAATCGACTAAATCGTTAATGACTCTTTTCTTGATAAGCCACTGGATGACAATACCAAGTAACACTACCAAGAAGAAAGTGAAGATCTTGGTAAATAATGACATCAAAAATGAAGAAGAAGTTGCCAAATTTTGAGGTAATTTGAAAACGTTGATTGAATTATCAGCTGACGTCGAGGCCAAGTATTCTCCATTTGGAGAAAGTTGTACCGTAGTTATGGCAAAACTATGGACTTTTGGGAATTGCTTCAATGTGGAAAAATTTGAAGCTTTAAGGAGGATAATTGAAGTATCATTACCTCCCAATGCAATTAAACCATTTCCAACAGCCATTGAAGTGACACCTCTTGTCTTCTTATTTATAATTTTTTGCCTTATTGTAGTTTTCTTACCCAACGAATATTCGATCAATACTAAGCCTTGTGTTTTTTTCAATGATGAGGCAATGATAACACTATCATTATTGATAAATTTAATTTTACTAACACTAACATCTGGGAATGATTGACTTGCTATTTGATTCCCAGTTACCGTTGAAATAAACTCTACCGATGATTGTGTCAAGTATGCTAAGATTTTCCCATCTGATGATATACAGAGATCTTTAACTGTTGTCTTTGTATCAATATTAAATTTCACTTCTAATGTATCTGTATCCACGATAAAGATTTCACCATTTTGAGATGAAGAAAGACATGCAACGGAGCCATCTTCGGAAAGCGATACTGACTTAGTATACTCTGTAGAGTCATTAGTGTCATTAACTTGAGCATCTTGTAAGAATCTGAGATGATCATTGATGTAACCAAATTTCTTCACATGTTTGTTATTACCAGACTTGATAGAATTTGTACTCTGATTACAGGAGAAAATGATGATATTGTTATTAGCATCCAAACAAGTTGGAGCATCTTCATCATCAGGTAAAGGCAATTCACGAAATCTCTTGATGACTTTGGTACGGTTAAAATCAATTGTCAATGCAGTGATCTTATTTGGGATACCGTTATTTCCCTCGCCTCCACCACCGGTAATCAACAATGTGTTTTCATTAAGGAACTTGGATCCGTAGATCGGGTAGTCTACTGATAATTTCCCAGTCTGATAATTGACCATGATCTGTCTTATACTTGAGTATTTGCGATTGATATTTACTTGTTTCGAAACAAGTACAAATAAAAAGACACGGAAATGAAAATGAAGAAAAAAAAAAAACTCAACAAACTCAAAACAGGGGCTGTTGAAATTTTTAAGTACAATATTGATGTTTTAAGATAAAATACTATTTGGATCTAAATATATAATCTAAGATAAAACGTTAAAAATGGTTGAGCTTTTTTTAAGGATAACATGAGGGAAAAAAAAAAAGAGCAGTATTGTCATTAGGAGAATGCAGATGTTGTTGGGTCAGGTAAATTGTGGTCAATGTTGTTGAACATTTCCAAGATTCCTAAGTAATGGAATAAGATTCCACCAACGACGAAGAAATGCCAAATATTATGTGAAGAGCAACAATAATCCACCCACCATAAAGATGTGAAACTTTCATGTTTTTCAGTTTTATTTGGCATTTTAAAATGTTTTTGTAAATCGTCTTGATCGTTTAATTCGTTCAAGATTTCGTCACAGATATCGAATTGATCAACAATGACATCTTTACGACAACATTCTGGGAATAAGAACCCGTAGAAAACGACACCCAGTAAATATGAGGCTATACTTTTCCACAAGGGAGAATAATAAGATAACGCATTCATGAAACCTTGATATGCACCCAAGATGAGAAAAGATAACAGGCCCATACATGCCAATGAGACGAAAAAAAGGATACGAAATGGACGAGCTTTTGGAGTGTCAAATGCCGGGGACCAAGTGAAAAAAAAACCTGCAAGACCAGCTAAGATTGAGACACTAATGATTGATTGTCTTGCCAATGGGTAATAATATAAAGAGCAATATTCTGTTGTAATAATTGAAGCCGTAATTAATACTGTGATTCCAGTATAATCGATACATGCAAATCTTGATCTCACTGGAAGATTTGAAGTTGAATTGAAAGTATGCCAACATACTGACGAGACAAGACATTTGATTGCCGAAAGTAGGAAAAGATAAATGATCACTATTCCAGAGACAGGTGATGTATTAAAGACATGAGACTTGGGGAAATGATATATTGAAAGTCCAGCAACAAGTATGAATCCCAATAGATGAGTCCAAATATTACCAGTTTCATTATGTAATTGTAAAATGGAACGACCACAACCAGCATAAGTGTTATTAAAACGATACCCATAAACGATGAATTTATTTTCTCTCCATGGGAATGGTAATTCCCAATAATGTAATAACCTATCTTTACCACAAATCACTGCATTTTCATAATTATGGAATTGAATGTTTAAATCTCTAAAAGTTTGAGACACTAAATCTCTTTTTTCATTATCAGAAGATAATCCTAATACTTCATCACTTTTTGTATTTAAAAAATATCTAAATTTTGCTTCAATAAATTCTAATCCAAGTAATAATTTTTCATCTGAAGATGAAATCGTATGATTCGATTTGAAAAGATTACCATAATATTCATCCAATATCTTATCTAATATCTCCAATTTCTTGTCTCTATCGGCAATTCTTAATCTTGTCAATGATTGATATACAAGTCTTGCAGTGGTGATCTTAGAAGCCTCATGCTCATGAACTTCATTATCATCATTCTTAATGAAATGCTCTTCCAAAGTGGTCAAAGTTGATGATATAAATTCTTCCAATTTATTTGCTAATAATTGTTCTAAAGATAAATTTGCAACAGAAGATGTAGGACTTGATTTCTTTATATAATTGAAAAGATGAACATCTTCATCAATTGTGGGTTTTCTATTTCTGAGTTTGTTATTGTCCATATTGTCTATGATGGGAGTGGCAGAAGTAGCGGTAGTGGATGTAAATGATGGAGGCAGCATAGTTCAAGTATATCTGGTGATATATCAACAACAGTTATTTTTAAAAAAAAAAAAAAAAAAAAAAAAAAAAAACAGAAGATCACAATTTTTCACTTTGTTTTTTTTTGGTTTTTTGGTTTTTTTGGTGATCTTTTTTTTCTTCTCCTTTCCCCTTTTTTTCTGTTGGGCTTTGATTAATCAACTTGTATATACGTATATAATATATACTATCATATATATATATATGTATCTATCTAAATGATATGGTTGCACAATTGGTTGTAAAAACGTTGTTAAAATTAATTTGAAAAAAGAAAAAGAAAAAGAAAAAAAATATTTAAAAAAATTTTTTTAAACTGTTCCTGTTTTCTTTGTTCCTTTTTTCAGTCAGATATCCGCTGATATGGGTGAAAAAATAGTCTAAGCTACAGTATACACTAGTATTCTCAGATACAGCCTGCTATATATATCTTTTAATTGGATAGCTTATAGAAAAGGTTACTCTTGAGGGTTTTTTCAAACTATTTAAATGCGCCTTTTTTTCCCCCTTCTTCTCCTTTTTAGCATCTTCTCCTGCCGAAATGTGAGGGGAATTCCTCCTATTTGGAGAAAGTGTATTTGATACATCTTGAACGACTATTTTGAACTAGAAAAAAAAAATTTAAAAAAAAAATTTAAAACAAAACAAGAGAACAAGGAGGCAAAACAAGATAATGGTGGTATTTCAACCTTCAAATCAGATTAAATTGACTAATGTGTCGATGGTCCGTATGAAAAAGGGCAAGAAAAGATTCGAGATTGCCTGTTACCAAAACAAAGTCCAAGACTGGAGATCAAATGTGTATGTATTATCCTTTTTACACTATAGATATATATAACTAACTAGGGACTAGTGAAAAAGATATAGATGAAGTATTACAAATTCCACAAGTTTTCCATAATGTCTCTAAAGGTGAGGTTGCCCCAAATGAAGATTTACAAAAAGCATTTGGTACAACAGACACAAATAAAATTGTCATGGAAATCCTTTCCAAAGGTGAAATCCAATTAAGTGAAAAGGAGAGACAAGCCAAGTCACAACAGATCAATAATGAGATTTTACAAATCATCAGTACGAAATGTATTAATCCAAGGTCAAAGAAAAGATATCCACCAACAATGATTCAAAAACTGTTGGGGGAATTGAAATTCAATTTTGTTTCAAATAAGACAGCAAAATCACAAGCTTTAGAAGCAATTAAATTACTCACTGATAAACAAATCATCCCTATAGCGAGAGCCAAAATGCAAATTAAATTAATCATTGATTCAAAAGAATATAAGAAATTAACAGATAAATTGAAACCTTTACTTACAGAGACAAAAGATGAAGAATACATCGGTGGCAATTACGAAACTATACTGTTCATAGATCCGGTAAATTATAGAGAAATTGTGGAATTGTTAAAAAGTAATAAATCAGGACACATCGAAGTCTTGGATATGGCTGTCATTGAAGAAGGTGATAAAAATTTTTAGACTATTTCTCTTATATTACTCAATATATGCATCAATTTCATAAAATCTTGGTCTTCTCTTTTGAATATCTTTGAACTAGTACTGAAAATAACTGGTTTCTTCTTATTCAAACTTAAAAGTAATTTACCCAACTGTGTAGCCAATATCAACGTCTTGAAATTATTACTATCTCCAATAATAAAACTCGTCTTTATCTTTGACGTGATCAACTCCTCTTCTTCTTCTTCATCCATCGTATTATCAATTAATGACGGAAGCTGTATATCAATTGTAGAATCTATTTCTCCGTTGTAATATATCTGTATCACTGTCTTATCAAGAAACTCAACATACTGGTATTGAAATTTCTCACCTGCTGCTATTTGAGACTCAGACTTCCCTATATTGAAATTGGCTTTTGCTGTGGACATGATTAACTGGCTAAACACTTTCAACTCTTCAATTCTTGATGAGTTTTTTTTTTTTTGCCCAAAAAAAAAAAAAAAAAAAAAAAAAAACATTAGCAAAAACATCCCGTATTAATGAATGGAATACATGTGTAATGACTGAATATCACCATCATCAACGTAGTGATACTCATAGTATCCATACAATTGACTCACTAATTCCAAATCCGGAACCACATACGAATCCAAAACATCTTGCCACTTTTAGAACTTTTTTTTACAAATTCACTTCCACTATATGTACAACTGTTTTCTTATCAGTACTATTCATCTTATCAACTTTACAAAATGCTTATAGAGCAATAGTGATACGAGACTCAAGGAAACTGAAATTTGCGGAACCAGCATTTCCTGGACGAGGAAATTTAAAAGTTGTTGATGATTTAAGATATTATGTCAATTTAATGGATTTAGAATTACAAGAATATAATATAATCACTGAAGATGGGTTTTATATCGAATTGAAAAGAATAATTAATCCACATGAACCGGAGTTTGTCTCAAAGCCACCAATATTATTAATCCATGGTTTACTCCAATCCTCTGCAAGTTTTGTCACAAGTGGTCATAAGAGCTTACTGTACCATCTTTTCCAACTGGGTTATGACGTATGGTTGGGAAATAACCGATGTGGATTCCATCCAAGACACCAATTCTTATCAACGAATAATCTGATGATGTGGGATTGGGATATAGTCGATATGGCTACAAAAGATATACCATGTTTTATCAATAATATTTTGAAAATAAATACAAGTTTTAATAAAGTTTCACTATGTTGTCATTCACAAGGTACAACACAAACGTTCGTTGCACTTTCAAAATATTATAATCCACATTTAAATGATCAAGTTGAATGTTTTATTGCATTGGCACCAGCTGTATTTGGTGGTCCTTTACTAGATGAAAAATTGTTTATTAGATTTATCAATTTCTTAAATCCAACGATGTACAATTTATTTTTTGGTATTCTTTCATTTATGCCCATCATGATGCAATTCAGGAAACTCATATATCGTTACAAAATCTTTGGAGTCTTGAGTTACTCAATGTTCAATTACTTATTTGATTGGGATGATAAATTATGGGATCCTTCATTACGTTCAATCCATTTTTTATTTTCGCCAGTTTACGTCAGTACTCAATTAATGCGTTGGTGGTTAAGCAGTGATGGCTTTGTCGACTCCAAATCAATATTAGATGACTCTGATAACTGGTTCGATAACTCTGTCACTCCTCCAATCAAATTGTTTATCGCTTCAAAAGATAGGTTAGTCGATGGCGAGAAGTTAGTACACCATTTAACACATTTCGAACCAACTTTTGATCGTTTCGAAGTACTGCATTTAAAAGATTATGCCCATTTAGATGTTCTATGGGCCGATGATGTTATAGAACAAATTGGTAACCCAATGTTGGAATTCTTAGATAAAGTTAGAAATAAAAAAATATAGATTACGAAATTAATGCTTCTTTAACTCATACCAAAGACCTATTCTTTTGAAACCATTTCGATTTGAAAGGTTCATGTAATAAAAAAAAAAAAAAAGATATATATTTATATATGTTACAAAAGAGAAAATCTGAGACACAATATAAATTCAGTGTTCCATTTTAAAAAGAGCATTATTGGCTATATCTCCTACTAGATATGACCTGTTATCTTGGAACAATCTCTAAACATGCTAAATGATAATTGCAAAAAATTTCAAGAGTTGCGTAATTTTTTTTTCTCAAATGTTGAATTTTTTTCACAATTCTCAATGTTTTCAAGTACTTCCTAAGGAAACCTTTTTGAATCATAATAACTATTAAATTTATTTAATATCCATAGATTCTCTTTGAATAATGAAATTAAGCCAGTCATTAAAGTAAAATTATGAAAAAAAAAAAAAATGAAAAAAATATTTTCTAAAAAAAATTAATTAAAGGCATTTTGTTGATTCCAGAAATCATTCAAAAATCTACAAAGAAATTCAAATACTGACAAATTTTTTTCTTGTAATCTAAAGGATGGGAATTTTACTGAAGTGAAAATACGTCGTATAGTGTGAATAACAAAAAGATGCTCATGAAATTTCTACCAAAAAATAATTCCAAAAATTTAAAAGTTCATATATATATAATTTCCTTCAAATATAAATCATAATAATTATTCTTTCAAATCTTTGATAAAATTCTCTATAGGTGCGGTTAGAATTTTTTTTTTTTGTATTTTCTTCATTAAAATCAAACAGTAACCCCTTATTTTAAGTAAAAAATTTCACTTTATTCTTTCTGGGGTTGTGGAAAAGCATTTTGCTCAATATTTTCAAAGTAAACAAGCACAATTCAAAGACCAATTGGAATATCTTAAGTATCTTATAAATGAAAGGAGCTGTTCCACAAATATAGACAGAAATAAAATACTTTGTAGGGTAGTGCCATTATGAAAATTCAAGAGATTTTTTTTTTTTGAGTAAAGAGTTTTCCGAAATTTTCTAATAAAAAAAATCCAGGGCAAGATATAAGGCACACTAAGTTCATTTCAATCTCTGGAGTCAGAAAAAGTGAAATAAATTTCTAAAAGATAAGAAAGAGCAAATGTGAAAATCATTTCAAATTCTATTTTGACTTACACAAAAATTAGTTCTTCTTGTGTCATTCCAAAAGTCTTTATTTACCTAATACGTTCGCTAATATAGGAGATATACAAAGGCCTGTATTAATCATCCCCTAAAGTGTTTGAGTTGATGGTAACTTTTGAATTCGTAAATAAACATTACAATCTTAATAACAAGACACTGATTTGTTTTTTTTTTTTGGGTAACTGGTAAAATTATTATGCTCCAAACTTAACTTGTATAAGGCTTTGATGGATTAAGCATCATGGATCGGTAAGAACTTTTGTTGAATCAGATTTACTCTAGCAGAATACATTGAATGATCTCCTAATTGATTCATAGCTATATAGTGTAAGATAGTTAGTTACTTTTAAAAACATCTATATAATATATATCCTGATATCCAACTTCTTTTATAATCTTTACATTCACATTCCGAGACTTAACAACACAGCCTTTGATCTACAATCCACATGGTCTAATTAATATGTCGGTGTACGAATTGCATGATCATACATTAAAGATACCCGTAACTCTAGTATCGACAATTCCAGTCTCAACAAATTTCATTCAATATACCAAAGAAGCCTTGGTTTATTAATTATATAGCAGAGAAATATCTATAAGATGGTTCTTTTAACTTTATTCAACTCAGTTCAACGAATAATCCTTATTAACCATTCCCCATTTATTTCAAAACTCTTCTCAAATATAATATCACCCCTTTCCATTTCGGTATGATATAGTGGTGGAAGTTTTAATATTCTAAATTTTAGGATTGATTGATTGCATTTTTCTTGAACCATTTACACTGACTGCTAAAGCTTCAGGCTCTCCTGTAACACCTTCCCCACTCCCACTCTCTCATTTTGTGGCAGATCTATATTTCCAAGAGCTGTAAAGCTATATGAAAAAAATAAGACAAGTAGTTTTTGAAATTAAATGTATGACAAAATAACTATATCCCTTTTATCTTTCTTAACGAAAAATAGCAAGACACTGACTTAATTTTAGCAGTATCAGCTGTGATCTCCAGTATTGATGAACAGGCACTCTCAAAGCCATAGAGCACAAACACATTCATCTAGTTTCGTGACTTAACTAACTGCTAATTAGAAATCTCAACAAAAAAAATCTTTCTTAGTTGAGAGAAAACTTTATAAGGTTTGTTTATCTTTAAAAACTGTCCCCAAGAAGACCCAACTAAGAGAGAACTTATGAAAATAAAGAAGAATTCTATATGAATCCCATCAATCATTACGCAGCACAGCTTTTTAACGTTCTTTACAATTTTGTTTTTATTTTCAGTAAACTTCTTTTGATTAAAGAAAAAAAAATTGTTTAGGTCTATACAGAAGTTCATGTGATGAAACACTTTTTTGGTAATACTATCACCGGAATTCTCTTTAAATTATGAAAAGGGATCATGATTATACTTGAACCGAGGCAAGGCAATATTAATCGATAATAATAAATAAAACATTTGGTACATGTATGTAAATTTGAGATGATGTGTTCAGTTTGCAAAAATTGTTGAATAAATGAGAGCAAACTTAAATTTTCCATTGATAAGAAGAGCCAACTTTAGTTAGGAGAATTTCTTCATGTTAGACCCTGACTCCTGGAAAAAAAGAGAATATATTTCTTTCTTTGGGGACCAGCATTGAGAAATTCTAAGTTTCCTTTCAGTCTTTAAAATCAAAGAAACAAAATCACATAAAGAACACCAAAACAACAAATTGATACGTAACATATCTCGAAATATAAGTTGTTTTTTGTAATAAGAAAAAGTCCATGACAAGTTTATGTATTACTACATTAAAGAAACATCTTGATTAGATCTTCATCATCTTTTCCCATCTTGGGTTTCTTTTAAGTAGTTTACTATTATTGGAAGTTATGTAAGCAAAAGAACCTGCTCTAAATTGTTACAAAAAATGGAGGAAACTTCCAGGATTCATTCTTGAGATTTAAGAGTTGGTTAAAAATTTACAGAATATTCTTATCGTTCCACTAATTCTCAAGAAAAGACCGTCTTAAGGGGATGATGTATAGATATATGTTTGTGTCATGTTTATGTTCTAAGTAGTGATCAGATCATGCATTGCACTGTGTTTGTTCTCAAGACTTATCCTGATATAATAATCCTGAACTAATCTACACTAATTAACTGTGAATCACTAATTCAGGGATCATAATCGTATGCAACCAGTGACTCAACAATTTAGCTGTATATGTTTAGGTTTCGCTTGTACCCCTTGTTTGATTTTCAACACTCTAAAAAATCTCCATGGCAAAATAAATGAGAAGATTTAAATTATAGAATAAAGGGATTGTGGATTGTGTGTTACTCATTTTTTGCCAACCTTCAAAGAATATAAAACAAACTTAGAAACCAATAATAGGGGTCATCAAGTTATTCAGGTTGCAGCTTTTGGAGCACTAAACTGTATTCTACTTTAAAAGCAAAAAGATTTCAAGTGAATTATTTGTTGAACAAAAATCAACTGAAAAGGACTCCATAAATTGGGCATTTGTTTTTTTGAAACAAACTTCTATATGAAGAATCTTCCTTGGATGATGGATTATATCAATTAATATCACTTATTGTTTCTGTTTGTTTGGCTTGTTGAAATAAGAGCTTCTGACAATCAATCTGACTTTTTGGTTTACTTTGAGCATAACTATAAGAGTTATATATATCTTTGAACGATTTGAAGAGGAACAGCCCTGTCTTGTTATCCAAATAAGACCAAGACATGAAAAATACAAAGGATTATGGCATATATTGGCATATACCCAGTTCACATTTAAGAATCACGTTGTATGTGTTGAATCAAATTACATTCATTACAAAATCGTACACTGATCTGATTGATTTACAGTTAAATAGCTAGAACAAAGCTAATAAGGAAAAAACTTCTTCCCGTTTTATACTGTTGAAGAAGTCCTGGCAACCTTTCTTACTGATAAAGGCGTCTGAATTTCTCATCGGCCTATTGAGGTCACCACCAGCTATCTCAGCATCAAAGTAACTCTTCGAAATGATTCAGTCTCCTATTTATTTTGATTAAGCTCTGTATAGAGTTGCACTTTTTAGTGGAGAGATCTATTCAGACTAAGAAATTAGTTCCCAATAACATTTTACCATAAGAGGAATTTTAAAATTCGAGAATGGATAAATAAAAAAGTAAGGACTGTTTGTTGAATCAGATTTACTACTCTGGTGGCATACGTTGAAGGATCTCCTAATTGATTCATATTCAAATAGTGCAAATTAGTTAGTTCCTTTTTAAAAACTACTTATCATACATGTCAGGATATCCAGCTTATTTTATTATCTTTCCATTCACATTCCAAGACTTAATATAATAGCACAGTTGCATCCTAATTACATTATCATACATTAGAGACATCAACAACATTAGTCTCAACACATTGTTGGAAGTTGGGCACAATATATAAAAAATTGAAATCAAAATGGATAAGATTGAGTTCAAAGCTTAGCTTGAAGGAGCAAATCACTCAGACTGAAAACACTTAGATAATAAGGGAACATGAGTGAGGGTGCTCTTTCACCGACAGTGATAGCTTTGACTGGACCGAAATTTATTTTGATTTAGAATTAAATATGATTAATTTAAAAAAGAAAAAAGAATACTAAATCTTTAGTTTTGTTTTCATAATTCCATCTGCCCTACTTGTATTTGGTTTTTGTGTTTTGAGATCTTGAGATAGATGCGATAGTTTGATCAGTCCTTTATGGGGTTATCTTTGTTGAATAAAGCTCAACCATCATCATCAATATTGGGATATATTATATTCTTCCTGTTTTTGTAAAAGGGCTAGAAAAATTACTCTTATTTCAGTTACGTTTAAAAGGGAACCAAAACTAAAAATGTTGAACAGACAACAATAATATCCTTCGAGTAATAGCAATGTTGATTACCACTAAGTTCTCTGAAACGTCGGTCACTCTACTCAGATAATATACTGTACTGCAAGAAATAAAGTTTTCTTCTCTACAAAGAATTTAAGATATTAGTGCAAGAGGTTATCAAAACTAAACCATTCCTTGTGTTCTTTAACAGTACGCGTGTGAAGTGGTGGTTATTTATCAAGTTTTGTGCTGATACAATACAAGACTCCATTATTTCTAGATTTGAGAAAATCAGAGAAGTTTTTCCAACTCTATTAATTCATTTATTACAATGATCGTAGTGTTGATATTGGAATTGTAGATACTAGAGTTACGGGTATCTTTAATGTATGATCTCATGCAATTCGTATACCGACATATTAATTAGACCACGAGGATTGTAGATCAAAGGCTACTGTTAAGTCTTGGAATGTGAATGGAAAGATTACAAAGGAAGTTGGATATCCAGATGTGTGTTATATATTTTAACGAATTAACACTATTTAACAATTAGGAGATCAGATCATTCAATGTATGCCACCAGAGTAAATCTGATTCAACAAATTAATTACACAGAAGAGATTCATATCTTCTTTAGGGAAAACAGATTAGCCATGGTATTGTCTGTTTGAATCCAGTGATATATCTCAATATAGGAGCTCCTACCGCGTCACCTTCCTTCAGTCTCTTCTCTGCTGTATTGTACTCTGGGGGTGTTAAAACCTATTGAAGTACCCCTTATAAGGTTGCGAAATAACTAAAGCTTTAGTTCTTGCAATGCTCTCATATTTTGCCAAATCTTGGCTTTAAGAAATCTGTTGTTGGAGGAAAGTGAAAGGACCGAAAATTTACTGGCAAATATTTCAATATAAGAAGTATTCAAAAACAAATGATCAAATATCATATATATATATTAGAGATTCAGTTGATCTGTCATTTACTTCAAACATCAAATTCTTGTGCAATAATAACAACTGTTATCTCAATGAATCAGCAATCAATAATATATTGGTCCAAGCCATCAATTATTAAGTCAAGCACTGGTTGAGTAAAGTGATGGAAGAACTAAGTAATGAAACAATTTCTTACAAAGAAAAATTATTATTTAAGGGACTCATAGCTGCTCGGTTTCATATATATGTATATGACAATAAAAGTACTTTAAATAATTGAATTAATTGTACACATAGTAGTAGACTGGAATAATACTAAGTAAGTTGAGTGATTCCATAGTTAGCGGCCGTTGATTTGGTTTATTTATTTCCCAAAACTTCAGCTTAGTATGACTAAAGGTATTACGAATTCTATGAGGTATCTTTAAATTCATCATCTTTCATTTGTGAGTATCTGGGCCGCTGTCATTTTATTGAAATAAGAACCTAATTCCATCAGTTAAGCCGGGTGCTAAGTTCAGTTAATATTTGCAGGGTAATTGAATAAATAGGTAGAACCATTGACTAAAATAAAAAATAGAAAACTTTTATTATTTAATATTTTGGTATCTTTTTCAAGATGTTTTACCAGTAATTTATCAACTTTATACAAAAGAATATAATAAGTTCTGAATGAATTAATGATTTAGCTGATGGAAGTAGTACTGAAATCAAATGAAACAAACCACAAACTTATAAACGAAGAACCACATGCCTCAGACTTTTAGAAGCGAAAATACTGTATCAATATGGGTCCTACCAAGTTCTCTTATTCAATATCGTTCAAATTTACCATTGTTTCTTCGAAAGTTGCAGTTATTTTTGTACTGCCGCAGTTTTTTCTCTCACAGAATACATTTTATAAAGCTTAGCCAACTACTAATTCACTTTTGCAGGTTTATACCTAATTTCTGAGCCCCTTTAGAATATATATATAAACCAGTTTGTACATGGGGAAAGTGCTACTTGAGTTTCTGAAGTCGAAATCTCCATTGAACTTATCTTTTCTTATTTCCTTGTGCTATAATAGATTTTTATTTGCCAAAGGAAAATATATCTTTAGGAAATAACTAATTTTTTTTTTTTCCCACGAAAGCGTTTCCTTTAAATAAATTATTAGCAGTAGTACTTTTGAATCCTTGCCCAAGGACTATTCACACTTAAATACGAAGAAAGGATTCAGGGTCAACTCAACAACCGCAAGTTCTTTCTTAATTTACATATCAAAAATATAAAACAAGTCATCCATCATCAGAAAGCCGATTTGAACACAAATTAGTTGAAATTGATTATGTCTCCTTCATTTAACTCAAGCTAACTACTGACAAATTTCTTTTTTAAAGGAACTGTGACAAATTTTTAACTGTAAGCTTTTTATAAAATGTTTCTCAATTTAAATAAGTATTTGGCAGAATTTACAAAAGTTGTCAAAGATTTCAAAGATATTGGGTGAAGTTATAAATATCACTTTAA